>WFKH01010211.1:59359249-59391562 GCA_016163765.1 Magallana hongkongensis | reverse complement strand
CATGATTCGTGGTGGAATGTGATTTTTATATAATAATGGCCGATTTATGAGTGGGTTTTATCCCCTCTAGATATAACCAATGCTTGGTTAAATATTAAATCCTTTCGCAAATCATGAAAAATCTTCTACATGATTACTTAACTTGTCGATTCGTAACGTAGAACTATTTAACAAGAAATAGTTACATCATACCAAAAGTTCATGGTCTTGTTAAAATAGTTCTATAAGCATACTTTGAAACCGACATAGAATGCATCCTTAATCATTAATAGATCTATTTTCAGATTAATTTTCTTTTTAAAAGTGTATTTATTAGTCTTTCAATATTAATTTTACAAAATTAAGTCCAGCATGCAGTGGCTGTATTATAATTTACCTGTCACTGACCAGGAGAGCGCGTGGAGTGAGTATTGATCCGTGCGGCGTGCTGCCTCTAGTCCCCTATATTAGGTCTGTAGCGCCAGGACTAGCTCCCACTGTATCTCAGGACCCACGACTGGAATATAGCCGGATATTGAGATTCTTGAGGGGACTATGAGAGGACTAACACAAACTCACCAGGTAAACTTATTTTGTCAATATAGGGTTTTTTAGTGTGAAAATTAGTGGGTTTTTTCTGATTGACTACATTTTTTTTCATTTACATGTAAATTACTTTGTGATAGAAGTTCGTTCAGTTCCGTGGTTTTAAACACTTAATTGTACTTATCAATGAGTTTTGATATTTATATTTTATGGAAAATTGCTGGTAAGAAAACGTTAGCTATTCTTAAAGACAACAAACTCGTGTGTACAAAAAAGAAGCGCAAAATTTGAAGAGGAAAATATGAAGTTATAGCTCCAAATGAGTAAACATATAACTGAAATCACTGTTTGTGTTATCATTTTAAGTTCATTCTCAGCTGTCACAAGAACACATTAACAAAAAAGTTTATACATGTTATATTGATATTCTCTTAATGAATATGAATATAAAAAAGTGAATCTGATCTTTTCGATAATATAAAAGTTCTTTACATATGATTCAACGTATGCATCATCAAATCGTACCGTTGTATCTATTTATAGCAGATATCATTGCATTTCATAATGATAAATAGCTATGGAAATTTGGTATGGTTTAGTTTTACACGAATCATGATTATAACGACTATACTCAATCTCTGTCGTGACTTTTGCAATAAGAGAGGTTGATCTGTGTTATTTTAAGCTACGTGAAATATGCCTCAACATAAGGCGTGCAGGAAAAATGGAAACAATTAAACAGACAAACGAATATGAGAGGCAGAAAGACTAAAGATATAACAAGGAAAAACACGAAACATACATTGAGAAATAAACGTATTTACACATATGGCAATCAATATTTCGGAATGTATTGAACTATTTTATTTGAATATAATTTTAATATTTAGAATAACATGTATTAAACCAAGGTCACTGGTTAGAGAAGAATGATTTTTACAACTGTCTTGCTGTTAATTTTAGATTTACACCCATTACACCCATGTACAGTAAATCGGAAATTTACACTCGTACAAGCGCCCCCTCCCCTTTAATCATTACTCCCGTTAAGTGGTCTGGATATATACATCCATAGATCAGTGGAATCAATCAGGGGCCGTATTGATGTCTGATTGAGCTCCCCACCAAGCATCTGTCTGACCGCCATAACGAGGCTACGTCGAGGGTTCACTAATCGCCCGATATAGCGTTATCCCTCTGAAAAGAATCATTGAGTTGTAAACCCCGTCAAGTGATCATTTTACCTCTATCGTAACCAACCAATGGTGTTAATTGTAGAAAGCGCTTTTAGTGAAATTATAAAAAATATATTTAAATGTCGAATTGATACAGTGTTTATTACTTCTGGTACGCTTTTTTTTTGTTTTTTTGTTTTCGCGTTTGAGCGGGGACGTATATACTATGTACGTCCCTGGTTTGAGATTCGATTCTTAATCCTAATTTTATTTTTGAACTGATGACACAAAGAGTTTTAATCAATCACGATTTTTGCTTAAGGGTGATAAGGAAAAAATCTAATTATAGAGTGATAAGCTAGTCGTGATATGCCCGCTTGAAAAAACAGCTAGCTATACAAGAACTTACTGCAAAATATGATACGTGTATTATTGGCCAAGATTATTAGGGAAAACATTTCCATCTAGATATTACATTTTCTATCTAATAAATGAAGAACCGAGCTCGAATGCCGCTAATTAGATTAGTTTGCACTGACGCAGTGGCAAATGCATATGACTGCCATAAAATCGAATAATTTTCTTTAATTTCGTTTAAGTTTATGGCTAGAACAACTGTGATTCGGACTCTAATTAGATAAAAGCATGTTAGCAGATAAATTACAGGGAAATTTTTTCTTTACAAATTAAAGGGTATTTTGTTCTTTAAGTCTCAAACTTCTTATCTAAAATATGAAGTTAAAAATTGATATATTTTTATGAGGGTTGTATGAAGGAATAAGATAAGCAGACTACAGAACAGCCATGTCCCTGTCCATTGAATGGTACGCAATCTGAAGGATCACATAATACCGAGGTATCAAATCACAAATCGTGATTGGTGTCATAATCCAGCTAGTACATCTCTTTAAATAGTGCAATATATTGATATTTCGTTTGTGTAATACACGTTTATGTAATTTTAAAGTGTGATAATTCTTTAGTGCTATAATAAGCAATTGATTCCGTTATAATTCTTTCCTGCAATAAGTCGTTACCGTAGTTTTAATTTATAACGGATTTATACTGAAGTGTTGTAGTATTGTTCTGTTAGGAACATTTCGCGGACTTATTCAATTCTCTACTGCGATATTTCTGAATGAAAAAAAATCTGCAGTGGCGTAGCTAGAACTAGAATGAAGAAAAGGCACCAAAAAAAGGCGGGGGGCGGGGGGGCGCCGGGGGGCCCGGGGGGGGGCCAGGGGGGGGCGGGGGGGGGGGGGGCGGGGGGGGGGGGGGGCGAAGCCCCCCGACGAAAAACGGATTTCGTGTTTTTGAGATCACCCAGGAACAAACTTTAGGCACTTTTTACAAAAAATTGTTGGGTTTTTTTAAAGAATTTTTTCGTAGTAAAAAGGCAAAAACAATTTTTAATACAATCCAATTTGCTTTCACCAGCAGTCTTTTTTAAGCGTAATCAAAGTGAATGACGAAAAAATTATAGTAAAGCTATTATCTGTCTCCATAGTTAAGTTTACTATTAAAGGGAAAACATTAGGACTTTGTAATTGAATGTCATAATTAAAATACAGTTACAATGGTTAATTTAAATTTTAATAAGAAAACAGAAATATTGCTTTGTTTTTTTTGATTATATAGTCGTACACGATGTTACACGAAGTCAAGGTGTCTATTTTTATTAGCCGCAAATTTGTCAATGACAGTTGAGATCGCAACATGCTTTATCTATGAATATGCATCACTGAAAGGTTTGACATTTTTGTGACGTCAAACAATAGTCTTGAAATAGAGAAAAGACAGATATTTGCTGTGTTATTTTTTTTTTTTTTAAATGTGACATTTTAACATTTTTTATTTTTGGTCTTAAAATGATGTGTAGGCACGTGCCTTAAGTGCCTAACGGCAGCTACGCCACTGTTCTGTTTCGCGAAACGAAACCTTTTATAGTTTACAAATTGTTATAACACGGTTGGTTGGTACACGATATCTTTTTGGCCGCCATATAGATCATGAGCTTGCATGCAAAAAGAGAATAATTGAGTTCACTAAAATACCTCTTGCTTTGTTACTGTTCTTAGTTAACAATATTGCCCCCCCCCCCCTTTTTTTTTTTTTGCGGAAACGATCCGGACGCTTTATCGCCTTTCTTTTTAGGATGACATTTCTTGATACATATCAGATGAATGAATGATGAATGAATGATTGACAGATTAATGGTACCTCTATGTCTAAGAGAATCTATTTCTCTCATTAGGTCATGACAAGTATATATTTAGCCAAGTGCGCCATCACAGGAAAATTTGTTTGAGACTCAAGTGCTGCGCTCAGATCGAAGCAATAATATCCTTCAAACAGCGGTCTGATCCGTTCAATTCAATATGCATGACGTATCTTTATTGGTAAAAGCAAAGTACCCAAGTGCAGAAATACTAGTACAGACTTAGTACGCTATAAACTATATAATGAAAAGTGTCCTTGTTTGCTAGTGCAGGTTTGACGAATTTTACATTTATTTAAGGAATAAGGAATCATTCTTTGAGTATTATGAGGTGATCAAATACACTGTAAATGTAAATATACAGATTTAAAATAGAAAAAAAAATATGTGTAGAACGTGGATACAGGTTTATGTAAAATTGATATGGATGAAAGCTAAAGTAGTTTGAATTTAAAGTTTGGGTCAGAGTAGGTCGACATTTTTTTTTGGGGGGGGGGGGGGTGGGAGGGGGGATTTATTTCAGATAAGTATAGTCAGATGGTGACAGCTATATTCAAGAAATGGTAAAAGAAGGCTTAAATATGCTTTCTGTAGAGAAAAATTATTTTCACTAGTGTGGAGGCAACTTTTATGCAAGAAAGCAAGCTTATTTAGAAGAGCCTCACTGAATTTACACCCTTATCCGTGTAGGTAAAAGAAAGAGACCACACAGTGTGATATAAAGATTGTATACACATATCAATAACAACTTCCTAGTGAAAAGTATGGATGCAACAATCTAAGAAATTTATTTTTCACAAATCTATTTTGACAAAAGTTGGTTAAAAAAAATCGGAGCATACTAAAATCTTAATTTAACAGAACTATATTTTTTCGATTCCTCAATAAATAGTATCAAATTTACATGTAAAGAACTTCAGTTTCATAAAATTAAAAAAAAGAAAACATAATCAGGACTTATTAAAAGCAAGTTTCACTGTATCAAGATTTTTTTTCTTCATTTTTTAAACATGTCTCGGATAGGATAAGGAAAGAAGACTTTATGGGGTCCAAATAAATTCTTTATTAAGATCTTTTTTGAAGTATATTATGGTTTCTTACATAAGATTAGTCAGAATGTAGAAGTATGCAAAAATAACTTGTGCATATTATATGAATACAATTATTCGTTTCTTATGTTCTTGTGATCGTAAAGATACTCAATTGGGTCAAAAAGGTCAGCTTGCCATTTTTGCTCAGGTGAGCGATGTGGACCCATACCTTTGTTAGAAAGAAATATGAAATTTAAAACTTGATGGATTCACTGTCTACTATTTTCAAAACAAAGCATGCAATTTTTGTTTGTAACATATTTATTTAAAATTGTGTTAACTGTTTCCACGATAAATGTAAATGATGTACACTCATACATGCAACGCATTTTCATTGAAAACAAAATGCGTTGACTTGGTCCAAATTTCACGCACTTTAAATTTCTTTGTCAAAATGCGTATTTTTTTTATTATTTTTTTTTTCAAAATGCGTTGTCACATACTGATCAGTTGTTATTATAATACATGTAACTATTAAAACAGGTGACTGGGTAAACGCATCCATGTCTTTTTGCAATTAGTACTTGTATTATGATAATAAGTAATTCTAACATTTACAAAATCGACCTCTGTTAATCCACACTGTTTCTTCAGATGTTTGAAAAGTAGATCTACAAAATTGATCTGTACTTACAATGAGACGACATTTTTATCTAAACAATTGGTCTTAACCATGGAGACGGCATCCCCATCTATCTATCTATTAACACTTCGGGTACTGATATTGATCGCTGGTTTAATTAGGTGAAATCTAATCCCTTCACAATACATACTTCGTAATGACTCCTCTCTCTCTCTCTCTCTCTCTCTCTCTCTCTCTCTCTCTCTTATTTTACAAGACTAAGAAAGAATGGAGATTACGATTTGTCAAATGATGTAACTAATGGTAGGATATCGATAGACCCCCATTGCCGAGTCTTTAGTGCCTCGTTTTCACCTGTACAGGGGATTGAGGATCCTTGCTCTATCACGCGCATATTTACAGGTGCGAATGGCTGCTCATCTCTCATTGTTAATACTTACCATAAGAATATCACCTCTGTTGTACCATTTAGCCGGATAATTGGTTGGCCATTGTAATTAAACGTATCAATGACAGGTATAAGAGTTATGTATATATATACATCTCAAGTACACTTCAAATAGGAAATGTGCATGTTTTTCAACCTTCCGGTATAGCGTTCAGATCAAATGTCATTTCATTGACATATTGTCGCAAATTTTGATATGTCATTCCAATATAAAACCTTCATATGCTTATTTTACCAATCCAATGAGAGGTTTTAACAGTTTAATTTTGCAGAATTACAATAAACAGAACGATCACTTTGACCTATACCCACCAACCTTCGGTACAAACTGTATACTAATATATACTTATACCGAATTGGGTTTTAGCGCTACGTGTTGGGAATTCGTCGCTTAGCTTTCTCAAAGGCATGTCAATCATTTTGACGCATATCTTCTTTCTCTTATTTTAATTTTGTCATTTTTTCTTTCTTTTTTTGCGGACAAAAAATTCAATCAGTTTGCATACGAGTATTTTTTATACAAGGGTGAACATTTAGCGATGAATTTTAACGAGAAATGAACAAACCGTGTGCTGTTTTGTTGAGGCATATTATATAGATAGTGCCTGTTTGGGTGGGTACCAGTTGAAATTGACACCCCGAGAAAACCATTGTCAACCGACGCGAAGCGAAGCGGAGGTCGACAATGGTTTTCTCGGGGTGTCAATTTCAACTGGTACCCTCCCAAACAGGCACTATTTATTTTATTATACTGAATGTCTTAATTTCATAGCAAATTTTACTGCTTTTATATAGAAAAGACGTGAGTTCTACGGCGAACCGTACGCGCATAATTTACGCGCATGTAACAATTCGTTCTATCGGCCCGTTGCCAAGTGTGGTGCTAACGCTGAGGGTATGAGAACGGATTGTCAACTGCGTCTTAACCAATCAGATTTCAGTATTTAACATGAAATTATAATAACATAAATTATACGCATGGATATATTTTTTTTACGGAAAGTGGATTTAAGGGGTTTTTGCGTTCATAACAATATGTTATCTAAAATAAAAAGTGTTTTGAAGATTTCTTTCAGCGATTTTGTTTGTTTTTCTCTGTACATTTTCATTTAATATAACATGTTCTTTCTCTGTTGTTTACGTTTTTCTTCTGTTTATACGTGCATATTCTAATTTTTTATTCTTTGATTCGTTAGTGATTGCACCATATTTCATTTAATCATTGTTAACGTGGAGACTAACTGTTAGTCATTAAGTTATTTGTTGGTCAATCCCAAACTAAACAAACCGAAAAAATAAATTTCTTCATAAACACTATCATAATTCATACAAACAATGCTATTTCCGTTCAATCATTGACGATTTTCGATTGTCAACAGCCGAGTGGTATTGTTTTTGTCGATAGTTTACAATCGCTGCTGTAGTGGAATATCTAACGGTTACATTCTATTTATGGGGGGTAGATTGTCTCTCCCCTGTGCCTACTCAGTGCTAAGTTTCCTCGCTAATTTGCCATTTTGTTCTCCGGAAAATTCAAAATGATTGATGTGTTCTAAACAGGAAATTCAACAGCGTAAAGGAGTCGTTAAGATGAAGGTTGTGAGTTGGGAATTCTGGGTAAATAACAGACGTACTGCCGTTAATATCATGAAATAGTCACCGAATTGGAAAACCTAATTGGGCTCAGTATCTTACTGACCTAGATCCAGGACGTGATCCTTTAAACTGTCCATGTGTCCCAGATAAACCCACAGGCCTATACAGACTTGGGAGTTTTGAAGAACTTCATACACAATATGGAACAAAATTACTATTTTACTTTAAGAGATATTATCTTTTTTTTATTTGTATGGGGATATAAATCCGAGTTGGTCACGTGATCAAATTCCATAAAGCTCGCTACTGTAACCTCTTCACCCATTCTTGCTGTAAAGCAGCAATAATGACTAGTGTTATATTAGGGGAAACACTTACAAGACTTAGTGTAAATATTTTGTTTTATCTTTTGGTTTTTACCTGTTCGATATGTCCTAGTTTGAAATAAAAATCTTCAGATCTAGATCTAAAACATCGTTTTTATATACATGTAATTAGCGAAACATTCATAACTAGTTTACTTTTTTGCTTTCGTTTGTGGTTTTATTGTGTATGCTTCAGTGTAAAGGTCTAAATATAAGCAATTTTTGGGGATCTTTGAAAAATATGTATCTTTGTAGGAAATAAAAGTCGATTTCATCTTTTGTGAAATTTTGTTTCGATGTTATAAGACATACGTTCGCTACTTTGACATTTGTTAACAATAACATAAAGTTTGGCAAATTAGACTTAAACTCATGTTAACAATTGGATTGGGGTTTTTTTCTCTTTAAAATTATGAGTAAGTTATTAGTGCCTCTTAATTCGGCATACGTCAACCGTAAAAACATGCTATATTAACGAAACCAAATTGATTCTTCCTGTCCACTTTACGTTTCTGCAAGTAGGCTTTGGCTTCTGCCCCCCCCCCCCCCCCCCCCCCAATATGATATCTTTTTTTATTACAAATATTTAATTTTTTTTTTTAAATGAGACTAATTCTGCACGCGTAGTATTGTGAAAGATGAAGCAGTGTGGTTTATTGTGCCGCCATGTCCAGTTATGTAGTGGATATCTACATCGATTTTACTAGAATATCTACATTGATTTTACTAGAATATCTACATTGATTGTACTAAGATATCTACATTGATTTTACTAGAATATCTACATTGATTTTACTAAAATATCTACATTGATTTTACTAGGATATCTACATTGGATCACAATAATTAAACATTGCGACACCTGCGCACTACCCATACATGTGCTGAGTGTAACTGTATATGTCAATGCATGCATTCTGATAAAGAATCCATCTTTCTGTTCCAATAAAAAAAAATGGGTATCTGGTAAACAACTTTGTCCGCAAACTGTACCACATTGTTGTACAATAACGAACCTGATTTCTCTGCCAGCGGAAACAATTTAAGAACTATGTAACATTCTCAGCATAGAAAATGGAGATGATTGTTTTTTACATAATTTTAACATCGATCAGTAACTACCCATTTTGGATCGTTTATCTCCTCATCAGAGATGTGAAATAACTCGCTATGTCATTGTGAGATTAGAGTATATTGAGTCTGTAAGGGCAGGAAAGTTATAGCATGCTGGTGTGTTTGTAGTAGATCGTGAGAAACCCGCTGTTCTGAAAAAAAAACAGTGACTTGGAAAGAAGCTTTAGGTAATAATTTCCATTCAAGAAAATAGAATCGATGCTTTCCTACGTTATCTGTTGTTCACACCGGAAATAATTAGCCACTGAGTGTTTCAAACACTTATTTGTTTAATCCAGTCAGATTTGTCATTCTGATCACTCAATATAGATATTTATTTTTTCTAGGTCCTTTGCATTAAGAGGACGTCAGTTTGAACCCTCAGATCTCTAAAACAGAAAGACCGCAGCCTCAGCCATGAATAACTCCATCAACGAAAGCTTTGCGAATCAAGATCCAGAAGATGTCGTCAAGATATTTGCAAAGATCCAGAAGTTTTCGAACCCCTTGTTCTGTTTCGTGGGTCTCATCGGCAGCCTGCTGGCACTGACTGTGTTCCTGAGTAAGTCCCAGCGATCCACGTCCTGCTGTCTATACCTCGCCGCGCGGTCCGTCTCCGACATCGGGTTCCTGGTCTCCCTTATTATCGTCTGGATCACGGACGTGTGGGATGCGTCCATCTTTAACTCCAAGGGCACCTGTCAGCTGACCATCTTCCTGTCGTACATCTGTGGCTTCCTGTCTGTGTGGCTCGTCGTGATTGTCACTGCCGAAAACTACATACGGATCTGCCATCCGTTTTCCGTGAAGAGATACTGCACGACCAGAGTATCCAAACTGGTCATCACTGTGTTCCTCTTGCTCGCTCTGGCTGTGTATAACTTCCCGCTGTGGACGCTGGAGATTTCCCAGGGGCGATGTATCGGGAAACGCCGCTACGACGAACTCTTCCAGATGTTTATCCACGTGGATACAATCCTGACTCTCGTCCTCCCGGCTCTTCTAATAACCTTTCTAATGGTCGCCATCACGTTTAGTTTATTCAGAAGTTATCATCGTCTGCGACGATTGAAGGGAAAAAAACTGGAGAAGAAAAAGTCGAGGAAAACAAATCACTCCAAAGTGACGACACTTCTGTTTACAGTATCTCTTGTGTTCCTTGCTTTGAACCTTCCAAGTCACGTGATAAGAACCATTATGACTCTATCGAGGTACATCATGCATCGTTCCCAATTCACCACCACTGAAATGGTGTTACAGAAACTGTTTTACACCTTGTATTATTTGAGTTATGCTATTAATATATTTATTTACCTCTTATGTGGTACAAGGTTTCGTAAAGACTTCTATAAAATGTACATCGAATGTTTTGCAAAAAGTTGCAAGACTAAGAAGTTGATGAAAACGGACTCTTCCTGTGCACAACTTCTGAACAGACAATCCACTAGACTAGATGGCGCCTCTAACGGTACAGTGGTCTAAAGTACGGGGAGCTCACAGCGGTTAAGAGCAAAGTTGTGATCCATTCGAAAAAAGGGTTTCAACTTAATTAGCCTTGATTTGTGCGAACGTTAAGCACGTAACTGAATCATAGGAATATTGGTATTTTGGCATACCGTATACATGAAAGAACAATTGAAATATGTACTTGAAAAAAGGACTTGTATTTGTCTTCAGGAAAGACAAGATTAGAGCCGATTTATAATTGAGAGTAAATGGGCCATTATTTTTCAGACATGACGCTCGTGTGTCTTTTACATTATTTGTATGTATAAGCTTTTCTTGCTAATGAATGATTTCGCCCTCGATCATTTCATTTCTATTGCAACACGTAAAAAGACAATGAAAAGACAATGATTTAAGGAATTTATTCATTGATATTAATTCGTGGATTATAGTTGTATATTATATGGGCGTTATCTGGATTGATCCACTAACTATAACAATGTTTGTTTTTCTTACACGTCCCTTAATGCAATAACAAAACTGACGTCATCAATGTGCACGTGCGATGATGTATTATCGAAATTCCACTGATTTCTCTTGTACGCTTTCTAATTATCGACGGCTCCTTTTGTATATTCACAAAGAAGTGGGCGCCTCGTTAATATGATAAATAAGTAACGTTACGTTTACCTGGTAAATTGATGGTTAAAATCAGAAACTAACAAGACCCTTTACAATATTGCTATACATCTATACTATTGGATGTAAATATAACGGTAGAACGTTATCAACGAAAACATATTCATGTAATCACGCGAAGCGTTTTATGTAACTTGGTCCTCCGAATTGCTTCTTTTGATGTTATCTACATATGTTCAATGTGTATCTTTTGTGAATTTTTAGTTAAAAGCGTATATTTCAGTTTTGTTGTTTTTGATAAGTTGTTTCATCATGCATGATTCCATTCAATCCATTTTTGTTTTTGTTTTTTAAGTAAAATTCATGTTGTACACCCAAAAAAAGAATTAAAAATTGGTACATTATCGAAATAGTCAGAAATAGTCATTGTGATACAGTACAGATACATGTAAAAACCCTCCCATTCTGTGATTCATAGATCATTTTGATACAGTACAGATACATGTAAAAACCCTCCCATTCTGTGATTCGTAGATAGACCGACTTTATAGATGAACGAAGGCGTGGTCGAAATGTTTTTCTATGATATGAAGTCGATATATCTATGAATTAAACGAACAAAAGGGAATATATTTGCTATTGCTGATTTTTGGGGGATGATAACAAAGTAATTAAATACTAGTGTATGTAGTAGAATTTGTATGTATATGATATTATTCATATTGATCGAATTTCTATTTATTCAAACCCAACTCAGTTTGTTATTGAAACATTGTATGATGTGTGACACTTAGCTAGATTATCATTCTTAAAGTCATCAGATTCGTTATACTTTTTTTTTTAAATGATCCATTCTTTTTATACATGTTCATGTACATATTACTTAAAATACGAAACATTTAATCAATCTAATTAAAAATAGTTTTCTGAATTCGCGTTCGGTTTGGAAACATCTTGTTTTATTTAGAATGCCATTTGATTTAAATCTAGTCCATGAACTTGAGACGTTTACATCGGTGATAAAAACAATTTTGGTAAAACAAATAAAGGTACTTCTACGTGTAATAGTGTAATGGAGGAACAGTATACAATGCTATGGAGGTCCCACGTGGTCTTTGTATACTAAATATTTACCAATTCCATCAATGCTTTGTATACTTTGTATTTTTTTAATTCTATCAATGCTTTCTATATTTGGTATTTAATGTATTACTGTCAAACATTGCTGTTTATCTTATTCTTTTTTATCGGTTGTTGTCATTTGTTATAACTTCAGTTACAAAAATATTTTTTTGCAAATAAATTATTTTCCTGAAAATGATGTTTTGTATTTTACTATCAACGATATTTTTACAGTTTGATGTATTTGATGACGGAATTTTAGCCAACTTTCGGAAAATAATTGAATTCATCCGAGTGTATGGCTAATGAAAAAAAAAGATCTTTGATTAAAATGAAACAAATATAGTGTTTTATCAAATTAATATGTATGTTCCTGTTTAGATAAACAATATACTTGTTTAAAGTCCAAAGTCATATTCCCGCTCTTCATGTTACAGAGTAACTTGGATGTTCCATCAATTAGTTTATAGGCTGCTGCTCCTTCAACCTCCTTCAAAAGAAGAGCTCTATTTAAAGATATTGGAAACATTTGAATTTTAAAGCTAATTTTTTTGGAATTATACTTTACTAAATGGTAGTGATTGGCAAACAAAATCAGACCTTAAATTTTAAGGTAGATCTCTCGGGTAATTTGCTGACCACACAGCCTCCTGAAGTCAAACGTATTGTCCAATCAAAAATTGTTGTAAAATGACACTAGCAAAACGGTTCCTTCATCTATTCCATTTCGGTAATTAACAAATATCAAATATGTTCTTCTTTCTGCACAAAAGTCCGTAATGTTTTTTGTATTTACGAGTATGTGTAACAAAGCTCTCTTTTGTGACATTTTGTAAAATTAATATGCTTTTCTAAAACATCATTCCGGTATGTATAAACTGATACATATTTAATTTTTTGGACATTAAGATCGTGTAATATGATATCCCTAGCAACAACATACATAGGTGCAACTAATATGCTTCAATAACAAGTCTATGTCAAAGAGTACAGGTAATATGTTTTATGTACGTATGTTGTGTTCTTCGCTGCATAAAAAATGTGATAATATCCAGCACTTCTATATAAGGTTCATGATTTATGTAGGTAAACAACATCCGACTACTGAGAAAGACGGCTTCATTTTAATTATGTATGTTTTTTAACTTGGCGCTGAACTGAAAAAAACCCCAATAGATTCCACTTCATTTCATGCACAGGCACATGTTACATGTAATATGACCATAGTTATATTATTTATATTAATAAACTATTGATGTGAGTAGATTTTCTAGAAGTGCATTTTGAAATATATTATCGCATTATACAGAATTCACCAGATAGGGGGATAAAACAAATAATGTCCGCCTTTATGACATGAATGTATGTTGTTAGTTTACTGACATGTATAATTATAATACTGACATGTATAATTATAATACTGACATGTATAATCATAATGACAGGTATATAATGACATGGATATATTGACAGGGCTCTATTTTTTTATTGTTGACCACTCAGCCTGGTAAGTCTTTATACTATTGAATTACCTTGAAACAGTTCATTTCCCTCAGAATTATTATCCATATATACACGAGATCGTTTTATAACACAGTGGTACCGTTCGAGATATTGGCCGGATCACTCGATTCTAACTCCTAGTTGTACGCAGATAATTATACCTTTTTATATACCTTATTTCAACGACAACAGATCATTACAGATCTGGAGGAGGCTAGGTTGTCGACAAATTAACTATCAGATCTTCCCTTAATTTTTAGAGATGATTTATTGAGCTATAGTATAGCAATACAAGAAAAATCCATATATTTAAGATTTGAAAATTAAATGTTTTACTATATCTTTTTACAGAGCTCTTCTTCTTAAGGAGATAAATATAGTGTCAATATGGCCACGATTATCCAGTTCTCTTAAACATGAGTTATCAGATTTGTATTTTTAAAAAAGCACAAATCATCCTCAGTTTTGTTTTCTGTTCCAACAAAATAAATCAGTCGTGGTTGCGTGAAATTCCTTCCCTGGAAACTCATGGACAGCATTGGCCTTTAAAAATGCACGATCACTGGACTACAAGCACGATAAGTAAGACAGTGGATGGGTTCTACTCAGTTGGGGGTAACATTTGGAGCAGCCATCGTAGGCTTTGAACTCCACTTTTAGATTTCTTTGAATTCACCCAAATGCTAGATCTGCGTTCTTACTGAGGAAATGAAAGAGAATCAATAATTGGTTGTCGTCACTTATAGCAGTGGTAGAGCCACAAGCATTGATCCTGTATTAATTATGTAGGACTTTCTTATCTGCTCCTTATTTTATCTGTGTATTATGTACTTTTCGGATGGAAATTACTTCACAAAGTAATGCAGTGTCCAACTGCAGCTAAATCTCAATTTTAAAGAATTTAAGGCAATCCATGCATATGATATATGAATATAAAATATATATATACAAAAACAAATCCATAATTAAAGAAAGGAATTTATTCATGATAGTTAATGTTGCTTGTTTGAGCCATCTAAAAGTGTGTGTGTCGGGGGGGGGGGGGGTGTTGTAGTTAAGCTGTTTATAGTGAGTACCTTCAACAGGTGACAGGCTGACAATTTGTCTGTTGAACATCAATTGAACATCAAAAGATCCTGAGTAGAGGCCTTGCCATTAAACTTACACACGCTGCTTTTGATCATTCGGTTTCTGAGAGACTTAAACGAGTCTGTTGAGAACCGAAACGGACATAGGTTATTAAAATATAATACTGAGATAAATATTTAAGGGGTTTTTTCCATCTATCAAACTGATTCAATCTTAAACCGCATAAATGTTCAGTGATTGTCAAATGTAGGGGGAGGGGGGGGGGACACTGTTTAGGCATTCAGAATTGTTTTTCATATTGTGTGTATTGCCTGACTGTTTGGGGATTTTGACGTGACTTCATTTTGACGGCATGAATTTCCCCGTACACAGGTTTAATGAGGACTCTACTGACAGAATTATGTTATAATAAGTGTCACGAAATATTTACACGATTTCTATAGCGTCGTTGGCTCGATTTAAACGGAGAAATGACGGTAGCACACTGGCTATGAAGTTCATCTGAGTCTCATTCAGTACGACCACAAATGATAGACAAAGAATCACATGCAGAGTTTTCTATATTCTATTTGAAAATTGAGATAGAGTATTTTAACTCAAAACCTGAACTGCTGTCTAATCTCTTGAATTACGATGTTGTAAATCAAAATATATTGTTTACCCGTCTGTCGTATATGTAATGTCTACATGTAGAGTATCTTTGAACGAATGAAACTTCCGTTTCCGGTCGAGAAGGTGTGGCATGGAAGACTGCATGAGTTCAAATAGTATGTATCACTGCAACAATGATAGATAAGATTAAGAACCTTATAAATTTAATTTGAACCAATAGGATTTTTTTTTATTAAAAACACGTGTTTCTGTTTCAACGTTTACGTCTGAATTATTTCAAGATGAACGATCAGAAAGTGTGTAGATACTATTGAATAGAAATATACATTCTTTCTGGATTAAATTAATTTCACATCGTAATGGGTTTAATTGGAAATATATGAATTGTTGGAAACTTAAGCAGATATCGATGGAAATTTATAAATTATACATGTACGATTGTTAGTTTGTGTGATAATATCAAAAATCAAATGAATGCACATTGAAAATTGTGATTTAAGGATAGTCAATATCTGTAAACACCAAACAATAGAACAATGCGAGCAATGACATGTCATATATTGATGATGTTCTTTATTAAGTCAAACTTTACGTTTCATGCTACTAGTATTTAAGAATAACAAAGCATTATCTTTAAAATTAATTCCATATACTTTATTCTCAGTGCTTTATTTCTACTTAATAAATACATGTATCTATGACAGTTACAATAAAATCTGGTCACCAAAAAAAAAAAATTTAACGTTTCTCTTTGGAATAAAAAAGATCAGTCTATTGTTACTACGGTAATTGTCATGGAATAAATTATTAGAAAGAATCTCAATACCACTGTGCTCCTGACGGAGTATGGCTATACATATGTATATAGCGGGGGCATCTCGCCCGTGTTAATCGATCTTCAGTAGTTGCGGAATTGCGGTTGTCCGAAGACACTATAGTGACAGAATGGACTGTCAGCCACGTGTCTCCCTACACGTGATTGTGGAGTAAGCGAGACGTTCGAGGAGGTCCCATTGATTCAGAAAAAAATTCAAATTAGCATAGAGAACATTTTGAAGACAGAGAACGTATTGAACACAAAGAACGTATTGAACAAAGGCTATTTCTAGGAGCGCTAATTACAAACACAAATCCTTTTGTCCTCACAGTCATCATCAACTTTGTCATGTAGTACAACAAAAATAATATATTCCGTCAAAATAAGCTTAACATGCAGAATCCGCTTGCACGCGAATGTTACAACACGTGCACCCAGATATACGTTGAGCTCCTGATGACGGGATTGGCAGTGGCTTTATTTTTTAAGACTAATTACAGCAAAGTCCTGCTACTATATGTACTTTATCACTTTTAATACAAAACCAATCTGATCAGTAAAATAGTATTATTATTCAATAAGTCGGGGTTTTTAAAGTACATGGTCAGGATCCGATCTGGACCTATACCCGTTATTTGATTTTTCTTCTTTTTAAAACTAGTGTTACTTTACGGTTTAAAAGAAAATAATAGTAAGCACACGACGATCGATATCATACCCTGTTATACTAAGTCAATATAATGAAACTCCATGGATTTAATTATACATGTACCCCAAGCAACAAGGTCCCAGGTGTATAATATTTTTTACCCGTCCGTTCGCAGTCAGTCCGCTAGTTTTGTTAATATATTTAATTTTATTTATTTATTTATTTATTTATTTATTTATTTATTTTTTTTTTTTTTGGTTTGTGTTGTTGGGGGGGGGGTGGGGGCGGGGGGGGGGGGGGGGGGGGGTAAGCGCCACTCCGTTTAAACCGTTGTATTCTGTACAGGTATTCTGTATAGTGTTAATGTGCATATTACCAGGAAATTCCGATTCAAATGTTTTTGTGGGAATTTCGGCCCTTTTGTACTTTGAATTTTGAATATAGTAATATTAAACAGTTTGTAAGCGAAACTCTTCTTAAAACACTGAATGGTATTTAAAAAAAAAATTGTAGGTAATTAAGACATAATGTGTAGATGTGCATATTTACTAGAGAATTCTGATTTCTTTATTTTTCTGAGAACTTTTGCACTTTTGAATATAGATTTATTGCTGTTGTTAAAGACAAAAGTATAGATGTGCACACTTGAAGAAGAAGAGATTGTCGGATGGTTGTTGGGGATCAAACGCCCAAAATCTCAATTCTTTAACACAAACGTACGCTCAATGCTTTGACCACTAAACGATCCCAATGTCATACATGTATACACCTTTGACCACCGATGTGTGGACTTCTATGGTTAAAGAACTAAAAATTATTGACAGTCGGATTAATCAAATGTGTAATTGTTTATATTTTGAAAGAATAAGATTCACTAACTTTATACTGAAGTAAAGATAGTTTTTATTTATGAGACAAAAATAATTAATTTTATTGGTTTTTGCTAAAGTGTTGCTTAAAGTTCGCGATTAGCTAAACAGCAGTCATAATGTTCACAGTTCACCTGTTCACTAGTTTTAAAAAAATATTTCCAAAGCAAAATAATCCAAGCCTACATTGCGTCATGAACCGATATTGTTTACTGGGTGTGCATGCAGTAAACATCTATGCAATAAACATTTTTGTGAATTTTGGATGAAAAACATAATGCATATCAGGCGATATATACAAATATTCCTTCCCATATTTCATTTTCTATTCTTACCTTTTTTTTTTTACTTTTCCCTTTGCACTCGATATGCGTAAACCCCGTGCCTTATCAAAGTAACACTATATTGTCCGATTAACTCGACAAAATTTGTCCCCAAACATCTGGTTGGTTACCAAAAAGGTTATTTGTGCGTGATTCTTTGTTTGTATACTTCTATATATATATAATGTTAGTATATAAATTTTATTGTTCATCGGTCTACTGTAGCAGAATAACGGCTGGGTTTTAATTAATAACATGTGTTTATTTATAATTGGTGTAAAATTCACAACATGCATGTCTTGATTATGTTTTAATTCGAACAAATGAATTTAAAATTAAATATAAAACGCAACCTCACATATTATTAAACATTGTAAATAAACTATTGGTGACGATGCTTAAGTGGTCGCTTGATGGCTTATAAAAGTAATATAGTAAACTATTAGTAGTAACGTATTTACTCCTTTTATCTTATCTGATGTTTTCGTTCGCTTTTGTGTTGAACTTTCTAGCTTAGGGTCACTAGTCGTACAATTAAATTAGACCTCCTCTTCTTCTAACCGTCTCACCTTCCAGTAACTAAACCAAGCACAACCACGAGTTCTTCTTGTAAGAACTCGTATGGTATCCGTCCTTATCTAATTGCACGCTGGACAGACCAAGAAATGGCTTCCCTCCAAATCAGAAGAGAACACAAAAATGTTTGAGGTGGTGATTATTTCTTTCGATAATTGAATATAATGCAATATGACACATCTCGTGTCTTCTTGGATGACTTTATAGAATTGTCTCTTTGTTCGGCCTGTGACGAACTTGTGGATTTTGTTGGCGACGATTCAGATTCTGGCTGGAAGCAAAACGTCCGGAAGATAAGTTAACTGGTCTGAAATAATAGATTTCCAGGTCGTTACTCTATTACAATGTATATTACTGTAGGTGGCAGACAGTACAGCTACAGTTCTATGCTTGAACATTTAAAAAAGAATTTGATTAATTGTACACTAAAATCGTGCACTATTTTTTCTATTTTTTCCCTATTATTTTAAGTTTGTTTTTCTATTTGTTTTGTTGGGTTTTTTTTATATGTGTATACGAGGGCTTAATGGTCGTTAAAATTTTTAAAACATATTGATCTCCTTAAGAAGAACTCTTTATAAAGATATTACGACAATTTTCAAATTTCAAAGCTAAAAAATATCGTGATTATTTTTGTTTACTTAATAATAGTTTATAGCTTACAATTGATGGCAGATGGATGTTTTATTCTGATATATACAGTATATATCAAATATTTCCACAGGCTTTGTCAAAAAATTTTTGAAGTCTCCTGTGACAGCTACAATACAAATGATATTCAATATTCTTACATAATGTATCAATGGTCATCGAAATATTTGATAATCAAAACAAATTTGAAAGATATATATCTAGAAATGCAATTGTAAAATCAAACTACCAAATATCTTTATGAACAACTGCACTCTGGATATATGCAGTACTAGTGGGATCAATTTTTCCGTCGTAAATCTCGAGTTTTCATTATTCGAAATTTATCATATCTAAAAAAAAATAGCATTGACCAGTTAATTTCAAGGAATTAAGTAAACCATATATATATATCAAGAGAGATATATAAACAATCTGTATTTAACTATTTTTCGACATAAGCAAAAAGGACCAATAATAATATGTGACTATAATATTCACCAATAATATTCACAATGTGATAAAGAAGCTATTTGGTTATTTTGCTGTGGCGAAGTTGACTGTATAGCAAAGAAATATCTGTTTTTATACAACATAAATGCAAGATCAACATAATATGCTTCCAATTTTTAAACGATATCTTTCCAAAGCTTGTACCATGGACACAGCCCCAATAAGGGATAAAATCTGTATTTTTAAATATAACATATTCGTTGACATCAAGTATTTCTAAAATGTTTTCAATCAGGTTAAACAGCTAAAACAAGGTGCATATTATAGTCTGTAGCCCTACTGCATAATGGACAAGTTTTACAGACAGTTTTCATTGATGAAACTTGTACTTAAAAATTAATTACAATCTTTTTGAGGTATCCTCTTTAACAATTCGCCACGGCTTATTAGGGCTCAGCTTAGTTAAATTTTACTGCAAAAAGACATTATTAGGGTTTAAAGAATGAGCAGCCTGCCACTGTTTTTCTTCTTTTGCCCATGTTGTTTTCATTATTAACCATTTTTAAATATTTGGAATAAATTCTATTCTATTTTATATTGAAAGCGTTCGTGGAGGGTATTTTGAGCGACTACTAGATAACCATAACTTGACGTAACCTTAAGGCAATACACTGTATAAGGCATTCGTGAAGCGTAGCTAGATCAAAGGCGTTGTTAGTTCCGTATGTTTTTAAAGAGTTTCGAACGACATTACCTTTTTTCAGTATGAACAGAGCAGCTCTCTTTATACGTTAACATACGGCAATATTCGAATGTTCGACGCTTGACTAAATCAGATGAGTGGAAGACGCAAGTTCAAGCTTAAACATTTATCAGAATAAGGATTAATTTCATGAATACACTTAATACCAAGTATTTCCAACTTCAAACTAAAAATGTGATTATTCTAGTATAATTTGTTAATTGATAATATATCCATGACGACGCTATTAGGTAAGTTATGTTCACTGATGTCTCCTAGCCTAGAGGCCATAAAATTAATACAAGATCACGTTTGATCTAAGACAAAAGGAATATATAGTAGAAAATTGAGACTTAGATCAAAAGTGAGTTCGTCTAAGTTTCATTGCCCTGGAACTAATACACGCTCACGGTATATTGATATTTCTGAGGCTTACTGTCCTCATATCTGGGTCATTGCTGACCTGTAGTATTTCATTTGATCGTCTTAAGAATTTTATGAGTTGAGTATGTCGTGATATATTTTATGTTTTGTATATTTTTAGAAGGAATAAAAGTATTGGTTTTCATAATGGTATATAATATATATGATATTAGGGAGGTAACGTCAATGTATTGACTTAACATCAAAGACATATAATGTATAAAAATAACCAAAGCTGATTGTGCATCTGAAAATAGATTTTAAGGAAGTTGTTGCAAATGAAAGAATGTAAACTTAATAAGCTAGGATGCTTAGTGCATCTATAACTTTTAGATCAATAATGTATACGTATTTCTTGCTTTTATCCTTTGAATTGAGATACACCTGTAAAAATGCATGACAAAATAGTCTTAGACTAAAAACACAATATTTAATTTATTATTCATTACATCAAAACAAAAGAGAATATTGAACTTAAATTTGTCATTTAAACATGAACAGAAAACACAACATACTTTTTATATATATATATATTTTGTTGTCGCGTGTACAATAATCCTGTATCAATCACTCCAAAGTAGATACGTAGACAAAGATATTCTTTGTTGAAAGATAGGTTTTTAGGTTTTTTTCTATAAATCCAAAAAAAAAGCTCATCGTTTTTTGGATTCACTGCAATTTTTACGCAGATGTAAAAAGAAAATCAATATTGGCCTTATGCTCGTCTCTGAAGAGAGGAATAATTAATCAAGTACAGATTAACATGCCCCACGTGACTAATGTAACCTTTTCGTACTTAATTGCTTAGTTCTCTCTCTCTCTCTCTCTCCTCTCTCTCTCTCTCTCCTTTACATGTAGTCTGTTTTACTTGGTACCTAGCCATTGGAAGCCAACAGCCAATATGATATAAAAAACAAATAAATGCATGTTCACTCAAACTTAAACAATCTTTCAACACAATCAGAAATCGATACAAACTATTTTGATTGAAATCAATTATCAAAACTACTTTTTTTTACAAAGACAATCATCTAATTTATAACTTATATGTATTCTTTAATATTTTTTTTTAACTCTTACAATGATTTTTTTTTAAATGAAATCAAAATCTCGCTTGATAAGTCTTTTGAGGCACAATATTTATAAGAAAGACATGCACTTGTTATGAAAGTAATATCAATGTAGGCGCATATCCAGGAGTTTTTTTTTCTGGAAATAGTATTGTACATGTAGGGAGGTTTTTGTTTGCGGCGGGGGGGGGGGGGGGGGGGGGGGGGTTGTTGATTCTGATTTTTAATGGTAGATCTTGACCCCCAACGACTCCTTGTACATAATTAATCTTTTATAGATGATGTTGGACAATATATCGGCTGCATTTATTTTTATGCTGCCTAACTTAAATGTAAATGAAAAACGTATCTGTAGAGGGTTTGTCTCAAAAGTGCAGACTATTGGACTGTTTCGATTATATTAAGACTAATCTACACATATCACATGTTTAGTTGTCCCTACTTTATTTCACACAAGACAATTGTACATCTCTCTAAAGATTCAGCAGAGAATTCAATAATGTTAGTGTAGATTTCACATAAAGAATCAATTTCACCGATAACGTAAATGCTCCACTAATATTGGGATCCAGAAAAAAAAAACCCACGTTTTCAATGAGCATGGATTTGAATTGTTTTTTGTGACATATAGATGGTTCATATCGATGGCACTATTGTCAAATATTCTATATGATAATTTTTAACTTTAAATTGAATATCAATGAACTTTGTCAATTAAAGCCTCTTCGAAAGATTTATCTATAATTCAGTTCAAACTAAATTGAATTAAATATACCGCTACCTTTATCGCTACCACATTCCTACAGACCAAGGGTACTTTCATATTACCCAATTCTCTCTTTTTGAAATTTTTTTTTTTTTTTATTCTACAGATCAATTGTTCTATTGATAGTGTCAACAAAGATCGAGGAATGTCCTGAAATATCACGGGTGTTATTCTTCATTCATTTCGATTGAATTATTTACGTCTGTTGAAGGACAAAGCAGTTAAAACTGTTAATAATCGTGCGACCAGTTGATCGCTTT
Organism: Magallana hongkongensis; assembly: GCA_016163765.1. Lineage (NCBI taxonomy): Eukaryota > Metazoa > Mollusca > Bivalvia > Ostreida > Ostreidae > Magallana > Magallana hongkongensis. Next base: position 59,368,459 of record WFKH01010211.1, on the reverse strand, counting down.
CAGTGATATTGATTAGGTTTTTATCTCAAGTACTTGTATCTTAAGATTATAAACATCAATTTTGACACTATATGGTAATATTTCATTTGATTCCAATATCATTATACACCTCATTATACACCTCATTGTGTGATTGGTAACTAATAACTTTGTCCAAAGGGACTTATTACTAGTGAGCCGGTGGCATTTTTAAAATTCAATTACTGTACAGTAATTCATACATGCCGTGTATTTTATTTCAGGATCGTAATTATCAAAAGCAACCGTTCATATCACTGTCCTGCTTGCTGCAAACTATGTAGTAATGAACTTATAATAGTTCATTCTTTTCCCCATCCCGAAAAATGTTACGCCATGTAATTTGCTCTTCTCTGAACGATTTCAATGACGTAGAACCAATTAGCGTTGGTAAATGTAGTATTGAAGTTTTCACTAAATGAGTTGGTTATCTATTTACACTGTTATTCTGTATTGTCAAATGGTACAGTTTGTGGGTCAAAAAATTCACAAAACATATACATGTATATTGAAAAAATAATATGATGGGCAATGATGCCAAGACCCAAATTAAAGTGTTTAGAATGGTCAATAAAATCAGGTAGTTTGTTATAAGAACATTGAACATTGGTGTTATCATATATAATTAGTATATTTAGGTTTATTTCTTTGAAGAAACGAAGAAAGATGTTTCTAAACTCGAACTACCCTATCTGCTGATGACCAGATGCTATGCTGTTGGCCGAAAAAGTGTAATTGCGATGTTTCATAATCGTGAAATGTGTGATATCTGTAAATTTGAAATATTTCAGTTAAGAATAATTTGGGTCAAATATTTTAGAGTGATATGTTGTTTTAAAGTACATGTCGATAGTGTGTTGTGTCCTTAATATACATTGTCTCAGTCCACCTAGCTGCCATTGAGTACAGGCTTACACTAGGGATTAAACTACGATGGAGTTGCGTCTTATCCAGGGAAAGTTAATTCCTCTCATTCACTTAGTGTCATAAAACCGGAGTAAGCCCCGACACTATGCGCACCATGGCTCGTAGAAGGATTTAACGCATTAACTGACTGACGCACGTTTTTATACTGCTGATTTTCCGTTGTAAATCAAACAGTACAATACTTTATTGATTGTATTACAGGTATCCTAATTCCATCACCAAAAGTGTTACACTGTTCTCTAATACTGTAATAGAACCATTTTAACAAGACCATGGACTTTCAGTAAGACGTAATTATCTATTTCTTGCATCAAAACAAGTTAAAATGACGTTTGTTTTGAGGGAAAAATTCATAGATTGCGTAGCCAGACAAATCTTGTTAATTTCAAAGAGCCATGGCTGATTAGCCAACAATGAAATAGACAGGACAACGTCAAATGTCACATTGCTGTTGGACACAACTATCCAAAGTCCAAGCTCTAAACTTCTTAAAATGGTTCTATGTGTTTTGATTGCATGGATATCAATGCATGATAACAATAACATGTATAAATTATCTAAATAGCAGGCGACAGTCCAAATAACAATGAATCAATTTAGCACTCTGCAAAAACATATTTTATATACTCAGAAAGTTCTCCAAAAAAGTATTTCTTATTAAAACCAAATCTCACTATGACTCATGATGATATTTATCATTAAGTTTTTTAAACGATAAAATTGGGAAAATTACAGGTATTATACAAGTTAAGTACATATATTGAACATTATTTGATTCGGGTATTCTGTCACAGTCATCTTTCCTCACATCACGACACCTGCAGATCAAATGTCTTATGTGACAATACCATTTCTTTTCTTAATAAGTATAAAATCTGGATCTATTTTCATGAGAACGAACATTCGTGAATACCGTATACAAAACGGATGATTTCCGAATTCCGACAAAATTTGATGATTCTAACATTGCTTGTTAACTATAAATTATGGTGGCATATTTCTGCCCCCTACATGCAAGATAAATTAAAATTAATATATTGCATGTGAACATAATTAACTCGCATGTCAACATAAGTCGCATGTTGTCATAATTATGTTGCATCTTGCATCTATTACCAGTATGTCAGAGTACGGCATTAGTAAGTCATTTTACCCATATAAAAATCAAATTCTCTAAAAGGATTTGTAACTTGCATGTCAACATAATTATCTTGCATGTCGACATAATTATCTTGCATGTTGACATAATTTTCTTGCATGTTGACATAATTTATCTTGCATGTAGGGGGCAGAAATATGCCACCATAATAAATGTTTACCTGAAGAAGCATTGCTAGGTCATGGATACCTTCTGTTTCTCCTTTTATATGTTATTATGGCTAAATGTCCTCAAGTCCTAGCTAGTGTTTGATTTGATCATCATTATAATTTTATTGGTATATAATGTCACAGTCTATTTTCATAGGTGCTTGAGGACAGCCCCCCCCCCCCCCCCCGATTTAGACCCCCGGGGTAGTTGACGCTTTTTTGATAGAAATTCTTTTAAAGTCATGTACACAACATGTTCCATATCAAATATCTGAAAATTAATTGAAAATAAACGATTTATTTAAAACAACCCCAACCCGCATATAAAAAGAGGAAAGGTATGCCACTCCGCTAGGTAACTGTGACGGAAGTAAACATCTGTCGGTCACTTTGGTACGATAACATCCGAGAAAGTCGATTTAATTCAATTGGCGCGCAAAAAGACTCCTCGTTTTTTATCCTTCATGAGTGTACATTACGTCACTGAAAGATGTTTACTTCCGTCACAGTTACCTAGCTTGTCTTCGAAAAACTCGTTTAACATGATAAAGTAGGTTTACATAAAAACGTACATTCATTTTAAAAGCATAATCAGGAAGAGATATATTTACTGCGATAATATCATCCCGTGCTTGTTGGGTAAATAAAGCGGATACTTGATTTATAGTGCCAAAATGACGAAGGGGTAGTTATGTAAACAAATCGGAGTGGCATACCTTTCCTCTTTTTATATGCAAAGGGGGGAGGGGTGTTTTACATTAATCGTTTATTTTCCGTTATTTTTCAGATATTTAAAATGGAACATGTTGTGTACATGACTTTAAAGGAATTTCTATAAAAAAAAAAACAACTACCCCAGGGATTTAAATCGGGGGGTGGGCTGGGCTGGGTCCTGTCCTCAAGCACCTGTGTCTATTTTATATCATATTTTCAGAAAAAAGTATTGATGACTGTAATTGTTTGTTTTATATATGACATTAAGAAAACACGTCAATATATTGACCATACCTCAAATACTTGTACTTATGAAAAAAATTTTAGCTGCTGTTGCAACTGGAAATAGAGTTCAAGGAAGTTTTTACAAAATAAAAACATATAAACTTAATGAGCAAAGTCGCTTTGAGTGTCGAACATTTTAAAGTTATTGATATATAAAGCTTTCATGCCTTAATGATTTTACATTAAATACTAGTATACCTGTACCTATTTCAAGACACAAATCTATTCATTTTTATTTTATTTTTTTATTATTTTTTTTGATTTTTATTTTTTTTTTGTAGAATCATATTATTAAGTACTTTTCTATTTAACCAAAATGACCAAATGGTTTGGGTTTTTTTCTTCTTTTCTTCTCAATTTATATGCAGATTTAAAGCAAATACAAAGCCTTTTCTCCGCGTTGAAGAACTGAGCAAATAATCAAGTTCATTTAAGATCTTTTATATAGTGTTAATGGCATTTCCTTTAAGATTAAATTTCAAATGAACCAAAATTCTTTCTTCCTCAGTAACCAGCTCTAACTTGGTTGTTAATGTTTTTTTCTTAATGTTATTCATGAAACACCATTTATCGTTTAAAATTGTCTGTTTCAAAGGCTACTAGAAAATATGTTTTATTTTTTGGTGATAAGCAAAGAATTACAAAGAAAACTGTTTTTATTTTTCTAAATTAAAACTAAATGCATGTTCTCTTGTGAAAGTTTTAATAAATTTCACAAGCTCGCGGATGCTAGTTTTTGGCTTGATTTTATAATCCTAGATGAAAACGAGGTCGATCAATTCATTTATCCACATATGCACAAGAGTATTGTGTTAGATTGATTATATTGTCATTTGCTGTAAAAAACGACAGAAAATTAAAAAATAATATTAGATAATCAAACAAGTTCAAAGAAAAATCACTGTTACACAAAACATTATTTATAAAACAAGGTGTGTGTGTTTATTCAATACCCTGATCTCCTCAGTGTAATCAAATTAGATTAGTTTAATATTTTTCGCATTTTCCTCTACTAAACATTTTTTTTCGAAATAAAGGATAATTTTCAAGAATTACAGTGTATTATTCTAAACAGTGCAAGCATGTGGGCTTTTTATCTTGTTCAAACTCATTCATATATACCACCTATCCTTTTCGCTCTACGAAATGTCAAGCTTAAAACAATCTTCCTCTCTCTATAAATTCAGCAGAGAATTATGCAATGCTTATGTTGATTTCACATTGACAGTAAATTTGCCTAAACCCATTAACCATTTTTCTTTCTGAGTGTTCCAATTGTATTCTCAAGGGATTTACCAGAGAGAGAGAGAGAGAGAGAGAGAGAGAGAGAGAGAGAACAAATTTGTTTTATTTACGTTATTAATTTTACTGTTATTTTAAATTGTTATATAATAGTTTTTGACTGTTAATTGAATATAAGTAAGACTGTAAGAAAATGTAAAACGAAATTGATTACAATGCAACTCCAAAACTGTTGAAGCTGATACCACGTACGGTTACCGATAACATGATCCCATGGAATTCGTTGATAAGGATAATTATGCAGTATACATCTAAATAAATATGATTTTATGTATGATGAAATTAAAACGGTCTCGTTTTACCTGCTTGTGATTCTTTTTTATCATTTTTTTTGTTTTGGTTTTGCTTTGTTTTTGTATTGTGTTTTGTTTTGGGGTTTTTTATTTTTGATTAGATTTTACAGATAGATAATTTGTTCTGCATATTTGATCTATTCACGATGGCAACAAAGAGTGATACAGTCATGTTTTAAATGTTCCAAGACCTTCATTCATTTTACATAAGATGAAGGACAGGATGGTAGTTAAAAATACTAGTATTACAAAAAAAATGCAGCCAGTCGACCACTCTAAGTAAAATTATAGCGAATTACTATCTTAAATACTCGTAAGTTATTGTATTAGATAAAATCAATAACTTTGGCCCTATTGTTAAAGCTATACACGCTATAATTTGCGTCAATTTTGAATGACGGGAAAAATGCATGTGTTTGATTATTTATAAAGGTTACCTTTATGCCGTAAACTACAATGCTTAATTCGATCACGTAGCAATGATATCAAATTTTAAACAATAAAAGGTTTTTTTTCCTGCCAGGAAAGTAATGCCTCCTTTTGAATATCAATATATCACGTGATATCGACAGCTAATTTTAGACTATTATACAAAAATGGGTAAAGGGTCAACAACTTTATGATTGTTTTAGTTTCATAAAGGAAAGGATATAATTTTTCCAATTAAGCATAAACTAATCCTATATACTGGTACAAACAAAACAAAACAAAAACACTAGCGTGTGAGCATATATGTATATACCTCCCTGGAACGATGACGTATGTGATTTCCCCTAAGGTTAGTGTGAGTGTTATCGTATTTAAATATGCAAAAGTAAGGGTATCGTGAATGACAAACGTATTACACTCATAATACATTAATATATTTCAACAACTGTTTTGGAATTCAAAATCGTGACGGATATGTAATTTAGCAAAAAATAACGGCCATCTGATTTCCCGCGGACATGCGCAATGAGGTTAGTTTCGCTCTTCCTTCATCAATATTCATTAAAAGGCATTACAATAAACAACTAATATTCTATATCTTTGTAACGAGATGGAATTCACCATTGTAATTTACCGAATAAATGTAACTTTTAAAAGTAAACAAAAAATATGCGTTTTCACCGTCATTCAAAATTGACGCAAACTACTGGCGTGTATAGCTTTACTAAGTTTTTCAAATTAAATAATTGAGTTCACAATGTTGATTGGTAAACTGATATTGTCTGTATTCAAAGGAACTCATTAATGGTGAGCCGATGGCATGCACAAAATGTAATTACTGAACGGTAGTCCAGGTACATCTTGTGTGTGGTGATTATCTTGGAAACTTGTGTCTTCATCACTTTCTTGGGCGATACAGATACTTTAGAAATGCAATGATACTATTATTTTCATTTTCATTTTCCTATGCCGATACAAAGTAGGTCTATAGTATATGCTTTTTCTGAATGATACAACTATGGAGAATCAATTAACATTGCAAAAATGTGTTTCAAACATTTAAATGGGTATTTTTATTAAATTGTTGAATTGCTTGCGTTTTAATATGACACAGTTTATTCGTCCGAGAATAAACGAGATTTTCTGAAACGTTCGGAAATTGAAGTCAATAGTGACAAAACCAAACTTAAGGTGTTTTGGAGAGTGTTTTTTTTTCAGTTGTTCGTTACAAGAACCAGGAAATTGAAGCTGTCAAATATTGTAAGATCTAGATCGATTCCTTTACAGAAACCAAGTAATATGTTTCCGAGCCTGCAAGCATAACATCGCATGTTATTCTTGTATTTTGATGACCGAAAACATTTTTTCATCGAATAACTGTGATGTTCCAAAATGCTTGCTGTGAAGATTAAATGATGAAGAGAACAACGTGTTTTCGTAAAATATTGCAGAATGATTTGATGTTTAAAATCAAGTACACTTTATTTATTTGAAAGACAGTGAATTAAATAGAATTGCATTGATGATAACAGGTACTGAAAAAAGGATATTTTTATGAATATTAATCTAATTTTATGTATTACACTTGCTATCTGAAAATTTAAAGTTTGACAAGGTATAATTTATGCATCGTATACATAGCAGTATTTTTATTTTAAAGAAACTGGGATGTTTTTCATTTAATTGGTATGTTTATTGAAAACCCGGGTATTTTTGGTCTACGTGTATTTCATTTTTAATTAAGGAATATATATATATATAGGTTATTTATAGTTATTACGCGACAACGCACAAAGGTGGCTGTGATATACTACCCGAATTTATTGCATTAGCATCTTATCAAAGGAAAAAAGTTCTTAATATAAATATATAAATCAAAACAAAAACTCAATTGCACGACTTTTTTTTTTTATTTTACCCTCTCAACAAGATATTGAACTAAAATGCATATATGCTTTTTTATTTAACCCACACACGAAAACATGTTGTGTATTTTTCTTTTCTCGCAATGTGATAGTCTTTGAACTGAGTGTGGAAAGAGGAAACTGAATTCAAATCTCACAAGCAATTACAGGTAGTTTTATATAGTTTTTCTTATGACAAATAAGTGAGTAAAACTGAAAGTGGAATTGAATGCACAAAAACCTATAGGTAATATGTTTTATGGTTAAATGATACACTCCTATATGGGATGTTTTATATCACTTGATGCGTTTTACAAATGTTATCGAATATTATGATTTGAAGATAAAAAATACAAACATTGTTTCGTAGCGGAAGTTATTCACCAGTGTGTTCACATTTTCATTTTTTCAGTTATTTGTAAACACTGTAAGGATAATCTGACATCGAAAAGATCGAGCTCTAACGTTTAGTTCGTTAAACTTCGTCCACTACAACGAGTTTCTTGATTTACCAAAAATGCTGACTAAATTAATTATTTTAGGATATCTTAGCGACAAATATCGCAGTTACAGTCGAGAGATCAATATCATGCTATTTATTATCCCCTCGCGCAACTTGTTGCGAAGGGGATATAGCATCGCTACCGTGCGTGTGTGTGTTCGTATGTGTGTATGTGTGTGTGTGCACTCCATTTCAATTTTCTAGTAAATTAAAAAAAACCTTCCAATAGAATTTCCTCAACCTTTGCACAAATATGCCTCATTGTAAAAGATTAAAACAAATGCAATGTCATATTAATTGGTCAAATTTTATGCAAAAACTTAGATAAAATTACACCATTGTAAAGGAGGGGGGCATACATTATGACAAAATTCGTTCAAAACTAAAAATATTTATCATAGATTGCACACTTCAGTAAAATAACAAATAAAAAATGCATGTGCCTTTCCAAACCATAAATACTATTACAAATTATCATTTCATTAAATCAATGTCATAATCAACTTTGTATACGAGTTATCAATCGAAATTTCTGAGTAAGAGACACTAAGAGTTATCAATCACCCAGAGCGAAAGTAGCGTGACAGAACAACGTTACGGTGAGTTAATAGAGTTAATAGCTTATTGTGTGTTTGAATGTTTGTTATTATCCCCTCGCGCAACTTGTTGCGAGGGGGATATAGCATCGCTGCTGTGTGTTGTCAGCTCTTTAACAAAATTCCAAAAAAAAACCCTCTAATGAATATTCATCAAACTTTGTACACTTCTTTGGTATGATAAAAGGACAAACCCGGTTTGATTTCCAAATCAATTGATTCAACATTTTTTAAATTATCGTAAAAAAGCGGTTTAAACATGAATTTTATGTACGACTTGACAATAGACATTTCCGGTAATTTAGTAAATCGCTACCGTATGCAGTTCAAATCAACAACTTGAGATTTTAATCTAGTAAAGGTTAAAAAAAAAAACTCCAAACGTTTTGTAGTATTGGAGGATTAGAAGATTGCCCATAGGTAAAAGTTGAAGCGGGCAAGAAATTTAAGTCATCCGATTGACATCGAAACAACCAGTCGACAAACGGGCAAATTTTCCCGTATTACTTACAAAATAACTGGTCCAAAATTCAGAGGAGACTTTGACAGATATCGCACATTTATCACGCGAAGATTGTTTCATATTAATAATAGCTGCATATCTACTACTACAGGTTGACATACCACAATTGCACAAGCAACTAGAATTGTCTATCAGAGCAGACTACAGATCGCTAGATCTTCAGCTTATTTCATAATATATACGGATCATTTATGAAAATGAATCTAAATTATTTAACTTTAAAGCATACCGGTATGTGTACATGTGTTGAGTTTCTGCTAGGAATAAGAAAACTGTAAGGTAAATTGTAAGGTATTTATGGTACAGAGAGGCGGGGCAGCCGAGTCGCGTAGCGACGAGGGTGCCCCGCCTCTCTGTATCCATAAATACCTTACAAACGAAACAAATGTATCTGTAAATGTTTTGTGTC
>WFKH01010211.1:59339752-59354249 GCA_016163765.1 Magallana hongkongensis | reverse complement strand
TAAAGAATAGGCAACATCAAAGAATAAAGTACCGCACCATGACACAATTACAGTTATCATGCATATCAAATCCGTGAAGTAAACGAAATAGCAGCGTCTTTATACCAAATGCTAGAGAAATCGTACCCTGGAGAACTCGTACCCTAGTAACAGGGTACGGGTTCAATAAGAGAAGTCGTACACGGGTGCGGGTTTTCTTAGAGAACCCGTACCCTGGAAAAATGTATTAATATTTTGTTGTTGTCCTACACGTAGATATATTATCTGACAATAATAATTTTTATTGATAAATATCGATATGTCGGGAACTGGTGTTCAAGAAAGTAAAGAAACAAAAAAATGTTGTGTGTACTTCGCATTCCCGTCATACTGTGACACACGGCAATCTATACAAATATGTGTATGTATATAAATGTATACGAAGGTATTGGGTGTTTGTAAACATGCAATTTACTACTGAAATCGTCTCTTAACTTGCCTCAGACTTTCTCCGGAATACGCTACCGACCTCGGAAAATCAAGTATGTTAAATTTACATCGAGATCGAGAGTCACCATTTTTACATGTATGCAAACTGCACCACTTCACTTTACGGGGGTGGTGATGATGTTTAAAAGACTAACGGAGGCAAGTAAAGAGACGATATTAGTAGTAAATTGCATGAAGAATTTAATGGTATTAATTGTTTTCACAGAATTTGCGAATAAATAAGGTTAATCAGTCAAAAACTAGCGCACGTTTTTGTGTGGAATAAATACACAATTGTTTCAATGGGTGGCGCTGTAGCTCCCGGGTCGTCCATCCGAATTTTTTCAGACCGGGAGCTACAGACCTGCAGCTAGTATTTAACCTGAATAGACATTATATCATATGTACTTAAAGTGAAAATTAGGATTATATGAGATAGTATAACCTAAACCTCGTCAAAATGGAACCATGGGTGGGATTCAAATCATGGAGGATTGCAAGAACGTGCAATTTTGGATTTTATTTTACCGTAAAGTTTTAAGCAGATTATCGTGATATAGCTAGATAATAAAGTAGTAATATATACATGTATATCTTGGGTGGGGGTTTGGGGGGGGGGGGGGGGGGGGGTTGGGTTTGAGTTTTTCATTAACTGAACATTATTCGCAAAGACTTTTTACGTATCAGCACATCAATACAACTTATATTATCAAAGAGAGATAAATGTTTTTATTTTTATGTCAAATATATATATACGTGTATTGCTGAGTGTGAACGTACTCTCACACAACGTTTTAAAAACCATTTTAATTAATTAACTAGTTTTTCTCGTTTTGAATAAATGTGTTTACCATATTCACTATTGAAATTAAAATATATATACACTATAGGATCGAATCTTTACAAGTAAAGTAATTATATACTTAAAGTTTTTTTTTTAAATAATCACGTTTAAATGTAATGAAGACACAAAGAAGTAATGTTACCCGACATAGTTTCTCGGAAATGCAGAAATCAGTGTCACTTTATACCTAAAATCAATATCATTTTAACATTTAATCTTCCAGTCTTAGCCCCTAAGGCTTATTATTTCAGCAAGCTTGTGTTGGTCATCATGTGTATTGTAGCTTGTGTTAGTCATCATGTGGTATTGTAGCTTGTGTTAGTCATCATGTGGTATTGTAGTGAGGAGGATAGCCCTTCATTGGTTCTTTAGATCCTTACGTTTGATCTGTTACGCTTGAATAATATTTTTTTTTTCAACCTAGTATTTCGAGACAGCACCTTTTGTATACAGGCAAAAGTGGCTCGCATGAATCTCATATGAAATTCGCATGAAGTTCATACAAATTCTTCGCATGAGAAAGAGACGAAATGTAACACGCTTGAATTTCATGCGAAAACTTCATGCGATTTTGACATAATTTTCATGCGAATATCATACGATTAAAATTTCGCACGATATTCATGCGAAAATGTATATCTTATGTTTCATTGTTGTTTCATGCGAATATCATGCAAATATCATGCTATTTTCATACGAAATACTATGCAGCCTTATTTAATAATCTTGAAATCTTGAAGGCAAAGTTGTACACGTTTACATGAACAAAGACATTAAAAGTATTGAATACATGTATATTTTGATAAAATGTGAACTTTATTCTATTTTTTTATTTATACATGTATTAAGTCCAACACATGCAGAAATTGTTTTATTGCCTTAGTGTCAAACTTTTAACAAAAAAGACACTAGTATGTCAACATATGAATGAAAGAATGTTTTTTAAGTGTTATGGATTGATTTGTCATAATTTTATTTTCATATGAAAAACATGCAATTTTCATGTGAATTTCGCATAAATTTTATATGAATTTAACAAAAATATCTAATCGCATGAAAAACATACGAAAAATAATTCGCATGAAAATTGTACAATTTTCATGCGAATATCATGCGAACATATTCGCATGATATTCGCATGAGAAACTCTTTGTCTGATTTTTACATGATAATCGCATGATTTTCATGCGAAAAGGAAATCGCATGAAAATCATGCGAGCCACTTTTCCCTGTATAATAAACTTAAGGGGACGAGCTTTAAACTCCATTTTTTCCCTGTTCTCTTTTTTCTTGTTTTTATATAATAATTATAAAAAATAACTTTATCAAAATATCAGAAAGTCAATTCGACCGCTCAGTAATTTTTATACACAATGCTTTCTTAAAAATAACGATGTTAGAGTAACGGTAGACACAATGGTGGCCCTTAAATGATTTTAGGTAGCAAATCATTTTTTCCTGGATATCATAGTGAAAGTAACATGGTATGTTATTAATATATTTATTATCTATGTATACATTTATATAGTTATAAATTGCATAACAAAATAAATAATAACAATAGCAACAACAATTCAATAATTCAATAACAATGTAACAAATTAGCACATTTAACAATAAATCTAACCATTTCAGCAAAAGTTCTTGTAAAAGGTTTTGCAATATATTAATCAGATTTCAAATCGTACAGCAATTTGATGGCATTAACAAAAACACTGCGTACAATCGCACCGCCTCAATAACTGTTTCATATCGCGATCAGAAGAGACGCGATCCGGAAACACGACGCTTGAATACGCCACTCCAGGACCTGGACTTGGACCGGAAGTGACGTAGATCCTCGGAATGATCCTTGTGAAGCATCGGCGTGTAACCTTTGGGCTCACACAAGTTCTGATAAGTAAAAGAATCATGATGATATAAGTGTTTGTCCTCAAAAATACTTTTAAGGTACAAATCTGTTATCTAAAATTTAATATTTTTCTCCGGTATTCCTTTACATTCAAAATGAATTGAATCATTATTTATGCAAATTATTACTCATATCATATTTTGGTTAACGACGATCTGGACAATGAATGTGAAGTAAGAAAAAATATCTCTAAATTCTAAATGTATTTGAATTGTCTAAAGAAAATGATAAATTAATGTGCGGTGTGCATTGCGCACATGAACAAACACTGCAATCCTTTTGTAAATCATTTGCATACCTGGTGTGTCTCGTAGAAATCCTTGAACCCGTTATGCATGACGTAGATCTCAGGAAAGTTCAGGAATGGGTAGTTGTCCTTGTTCAGGTCACGGTCAGCTTTCCTTACATTACGACACCTGGAATTCAAACACCTTATATTAAGTAAATGTATTGATATACAAATAAATATATGCATTATATAAAAAATATTCTTTGTTCAACAAAATATATCAATGTTTAGGTCAAAGAAAACATAGTTTAAAACAATCTTTATTCAACACTTATATTGAATTAAGAATAGCTTATCATGAAACTCACATCCTCGGCCCTCGCTCAGAAGAAAACTCGCAGTAGAAGATTACGATATGGCGCTTGTCGCTGGCTGTAGTGCGCATGCTCTGATGTTGATTCAAAATGGAGGGTATGTCTTCTGGTCGATGAGCATTAATGGCCCCCTGTAAAATAAAATCACAAATAGTAGTTCATTATAATATATAATTCATCTAGAAGAAAACACTTCAGAGATTATTAAGATTTATTTGAATTTTTATAACTTGTTTATAAAACTTACTGGAACATGGCCGCCATTGTATTCATACGGGTATCTGCAATCTACGATGAGGAAGCTGCCGATGGTGTCGTCATACTTTCCAGATATTACGTCAACAACCTGCAAACATGAACAAAATATTATGTTATAATTGGCACATACCACGATTTCAAATTGTAAATATTTGTTTTATATTCGAATGTAGCGAGATTATTTTGAGTTGTTCATATATATGTTCCATTTTCAATATATTACCGTTTGATTGGTGATGCTCTTCAGATCCGGGTGTTTTCCGGGAATTGTGGGAAGGCTACATGACTGACTTCCGTCTTCAATCAGGTTGGACTCCTCTACCATTCTGCCCACTACAGCTTTCACTTCTTCTTGGTCTATTAAAGGTTTATCCTGGAAAGAAAAATCAATAAACTTGTTAATGGCGATATTTGAAATAAATTATTTATACAAAATTATGAAAAATAGATCTACATTTTAAAATATCTTGGGAAATGTTCAACTTACGCCAAATGAAAGAGATTTCTGGAGGGTCTTTCTACGTTCGGCAGTCCTCGGACGTTTTCGTGCAGATTCGTCCATCGATTCCATAGTTCTTTCGGATCTCTTCCTTGGTCGTCGAATTTCCGTTGGAGAGAAGCATACGAATGGTCTTTCCAACTGAAATTCAAACAGAGTAATCTTAAATATATTGTACATTGAACACTGTGCCAGATAATTATTGAACACTGTGCCAGTGCCAAGGTGGCATTTTTGCACCCGTCTAAGCTGCATGTATCGAAAAATTCAAATATTCCATATGATAGACCATTGCGTAAGGAGTTTAAAACCACCTTTGTTATTAATGTATCTCACCTGTCAGGTGAGATATTTACCTGTAAAAAATAAATTCCTACTGGAAAATAATTTTTCCCATAGGAAAAACAATTTTCCTATAGGATATTTGGAATTTCCTACCGAAATAAAAGAATTTCCTATAGAAATTTAAATTCCGAAAGGATTTAAACAAAACTTCTATAAGATTTTAAAATCCGATAGGAAATCTTAATTTCCTATTGGAAAACTATCTGTCTGAATCAAATTCCTGCAAGAAATTCTTTTCTCCTATAGGAAATATAATTCCTACAGGATTTTTAAAAAATCCTGTAGGATTTTCAATATTTCCTGTAGGAAAATGATTTCTCCTATGGGAATTATTGTTTTCCTATGGGATATTAAATTTTAAAGGTAAATATCTCACCTGTCAGATGAGACACACTAAAAACAAAAGTGGTTATATACTCTCTAAACAATGGTTTATCATTTGGTATACTAGTAGATGGATTTTAACGAAACTGCATCTTAAGCGGGTGCAAAAATGCCACCTTGGCACTGGCATAATTATCCGGCACAGTGTTATTGTTATTATAAGTTTTTCTAATTGTTTGTTTGATTATTCTCTTGCCAATAATTGATTTTTTTTTAAATTTCTTTACGAATTCAAAATAAAATTATTTAACAATTTCAATGAAAAATTCAAAAAAGTTTGCATACCAATGAAGCGATCATAGGCGAGCTGACATCCACATTTGATGTCATATCTACAGCCCACTGAAAAACAGAAACAAGAGATTACAATTGGCATTTCTCTTACATGTAATGACTATAATAAAAGATATGATGATAAATGTAGATGCAGTGTTACGAAATTTCATGAAGAGGTGATACTTTTTTTTTAACTTTCAAAATAAATTTCATTTTCAATTAACAGTTTCTTGTTAATTTCGGGGGTTTGGGCGTATTAAATTTATCAAACACATTTATGTCAAAGAACAGTTACCTCCATCCCAAGACCAGAATCGTCGTCTTCGTTCAGCGTCTGTTTGTCGTCGGCAAAAAGTGTACGCTTTTGTATCGGCAAGAAACCGAGGCCGAAGTCCGAGTCCATCACTGCATCCAATTTACCAGGGGTATACATGCTGAATTCTTCTACAGAAGAGACACAGTCAATTGTTATCAATCTGATTCAATAGCAAATGTGTAAATCATGAACTGCTTTGATAAATAGTCAATGCAAATATATGTAATAAATAGCTTTTTTTATTTTCTTACATGTGCTCGCAGTTTCTTTAAAACGGTTTGATGAATAATGATGTTTGCACGGAGCAGCGTTTATATATACATTTTAATCCGCCAAGTAATGATGCAGAAAACGGTGGATCAATTAAAAGTCTGGAAAATTTTGACATGTTTACAAGCGGCATTCAAAGTTTAATCCTTTAATCCCTAGCCCGTTAATTCGTTCTTGCCCCCGTTGAAATATTGTAGGCTAATTAGTAATTTTACGGTACAGTAGCGGGCAATATTGCACAGTAGCGGTGCAGTATTGCCTTGAGGCTTAACATTTGTAGCATTGCCCTGAGCTTGGTTTGATCTAATCAAGTGATTTCAATATCGAAAATTATTTAAACATTATACGGTCAAATAGATATATATAAATCTAAACCATACGATATATTATTAGGAATTATTAGAAAGAAAATAATGTATGAAAAGAGTGAATCAATTTCGGCTTTCTTTCTTGTGCATTCCCATTAGTTTAAAGTTTTTATGTTTAATTAATATTGGTGGGTTTTGCGCAAAAATATTTATAGTGCATAGCTTAATATATATGTACAAAACACGGTAGATTTTGTAAACATACAATGATAATTCTTTGTAATAAAGCACAGTTATCAATGTCTACAAGTTTACATTTTTGTTTTTCCTTAAATGTGTCATATTATCTTTATCAATTATCGCAATAAGATGTGTTTCGTTCAATTTTAACCGAGATATCAATTTCTATCAAATCTATGTTTGTGCTGTGACCTATGGATCGGTCTGGCCGGGAATGAATATTCAACAACCCTGTAGCACACGTGTCAATTGCTTGTTTTATTTGTTTTAAAATGTACAATAAGGGTTAGGGAAATATCGAATAAATTTTCAGTTAAACTGGTTTTTATGATATAGCAGAACCAGTTTTACTTTATTACACGTTGTATAACACTTGATCGACAAGTTGAGTTGAACATATTTTATTGACTAATAATGTCAAAAGGATTGGACACAAGTTCCGAAAACTTAGAGAGTCCTCTCCTTGTTGTACATAATATATTACAATGCCATACAATGCCAGTTAACATTTATAATAGGTATAGTACACTTAATGAAATAGAAATGAATGCTGTAATACTGTAATACTGTAATACTGTGCAAATCTAAAATTAGAATTAGGATGGATAAGAAAATTATGCAATTACATTTAAAACTTAGGTAAATCTTCCACACTTTTGTATAAATGTATGAACTTCTTTAAATATTTTAACATTTTCATCATAAGATAAAGTTTTGTCACCCCAAAGTATCAAATGTACATCAATTATATTCAAAAAGTTCAACGATAGAAGATTATACATAAATGATTGTCTTAATAATGAATATTTTTTACAAACGAAGAACAAATGATGTGCATCTTCTAAACTTCCACATGAACACATTGGGTTGGCTATTATATTACATCGATGAAGATCATAATTGAGAACACAATTATGCCTCAATTTCGTATGAATGATATTTAAAAATCTTTTACCAAAAGAGAAATACTTAGGAGGCTTTGTATAATCGCTCTGTAGTGTTTTCTTAAAAATACTTAATGAAGTAGCTTCCCTGGTATTAGTACTCAGACTATTCCACTTACGAATAGTGTCTGGAAAAAATGACTTGTTAAAAACTTCTAATCTACATCTAGGCAAAGAATAGTTTGAGGAGTTTCTAGTATTATAGTTGGAAGTGACATTTCTAGTTACAGGAGTTATATCTTTTAGGTAAGAAGGAACAAGATTATTGTGAATTTTAAACATAGTAGATAATTTAAAGCGGTCTCATCTCTTTATTAATGGTTCCCATCCTGTTTCCAAATATAGAGAATTTCTTGAAGCTATGACTGAAAGACCTGAAACTATTCTTGCTGCATATAATTGGACCTTTTCAAGCTTATCAATATCAAATTGGGTACATCCAGACCAAACTTCAACAGCATACTCTAGTTGTGGTCTTATAAATGATACATACATTTGTGCTAAAATATCTCTAGACACAGTAAATTTAAGTTTTTTAAGTAGACCAAGTTTTTTGTAAGCTTGTAAGTAAATGTGTGGCATTAACAGGCTTACCGAGGATATTACATTAACCGTGTTTTTCTTAATTTTATTTCTTTTTTTTTTACCTTTATCATTTTACTTTCCCTCTTTTTAACAACGACCCCCACACACACACACACACACACACACACACACACACACATTGATGATATTAAAGTTGAATGCGCAAATTAAATTTTTACTGATGACGTTAATAACGAACTTCTAGCTAAACAAAAAAACAAAAGGATAGGCGTTTTTGATGACATGTAACTAAAATTTTAGATATACAATGTTTATGAATCCAAAAATGTATTGTACAAATTTGTAAAGCGTGAAGTAAACAAATACTTGAAAAAAGGTAAAACGAAGACCCACCCACAGAATAAAATGACACTGAAGCCTTAAGTTATGACACTTGTTCAAAAATTGGGTGTGCATAAAGCCGTTTGATTAACATAGAATCTGCTGAAGTATCAATTTATCTTACAGATTTAAAAATATTACAAATTGATACTATATATTTATGTTTAAGATATTTGACATTATTACTGTTTTAGTGGGTTCTTTGATTATTCGCTTTTAAATTCGACCTGCTTTTGGCCCTTTACATGTCACACTCACCCAGGCGAGTTCTTTAAAGGGGCATGGTCACAATTTTGGTCATATTTTCTGTTTTTTATTAATTACAATGATTTAGGAATGTATTTTCAATAATCAAATGAAATTTGAGAGTCAGTCGTAGAGTTATAAGCAAGATAGAGGACTCACTAAACAAGGCTCGTGCCTGTTTTTGTTTACATAGGTTCAATATACCAGTAAAAAAATCGTTTTCAAGCTGATTTGTCTATGTTTTTATTCATTTTAAGAATAAATAAACAGTTCTTAACGTTTAACACATTCATTTTAGGTCTTAAACTGGAATTTTCACTTCAAGATTCAAAATGAAAACATAAGCTTTGTTTACATAGCAAAGAATTGTAAGCTCTGTAACTCAGTTATAACTCAACGAATGACTCTCAAATTTTAGTTGCCTATTTAAAATGCCTTACAAAAGCATTGTAAACATTAAAATTAGAAAAATAATTTTTTGCAAAACACAAGTGCGCACTATTTTTCTTGTAATACATTGTTAGGTATATATCTAGTTAATTTGTTTCAATTGTCATTGTATATTTGGTCGGTTACAATGCTGAGGGGTGCCTAAATAGCGATCTTATATAGGTGTCCACTCTCTCACACCTGACCCTGTTGACACGGGGGCTGGGGCCTATCGTTTACTCGCGCGCGCTCTCACGCAACTTACACAGACACTGAGGCTCAAGCCTAGGGGAAGTCACTCTAATAGGTTAACACAGTTCATCCCCCAACCCCCACCCACCCACCCCCCCCCACTCCCCCGGTTGACAATATTTGAGAGGAGCTAACGAGGGGACAATGGAGGGGTAATAGAGCTGATAATACAATTCATTATGTTATTAAAATATTTTAAAAGATATATATTTCGTAAAATGATACGAAGCAATAAAGAAATGTATAACTCCACGTTTTCAAGCATGTACATGACATTATGTACATAGTTAGGTGGAAATACGATGATGTTAAAAAATATATATTCCATAATAATAAATATATTGTATTATTGACAATGTATATTTTCCTCTGTCAGTTGAAAAAAAAAAATGAAATATCGTCGGCATAGTATTTGTCATTAATGAATGATACATTTTATAGCCACTTTGATCTCAACCGACTAACATATTTTTTGAATTGTTACTTATAGAGCATTTCAGTTTAATAAGTTCACAATAAGCAGTAAATAGAGGGAGAGGTGGGTTAAATCAGAAATACGAAAACCTGCTGAATCATGCTATAAAATGTAATGATTTCGTATGATAATATATATTCATTGGTAATATTATTTCATCTTTGGGAAAAATCAAACGCAGTATTGTCAATCAGAGTTTTATTATTTTTTCATTATATACACAAATAAATATAATAAATAATAACAACAAACAATAAATAACAAATCAATAACAATGTAACAAATTAGCACTTTGTTGAAACAAGTTTGAAAACAACTGAATTTAAATACAATGTACTAGCGGATTTCAAATCGTACGATATGAAACAATTGTCTTCATCAAAGAAAACTCTCCGTTCACGCACAGCGTTTTTGTAAACACATTTAGCAAACTTAGTACACGTTCTTGCGATAACAATACAAATATCTGATTCCAAAATGAACTACATAAAACAGCATGGTATCACCAAGAATTTAAGGTTAAACAATTCGTCAGCTGCCTGAGATTACTTTTGCGTATCACGATCAGAAGAGACGCAGTCCGGAAACACGACGCTTGGATCCTCCACTCCAGGACTTGGACTTGGACCGGAAGTGACGTAGATCCTCGGAATGATCCTTGTGAAGCATCGGCGTGTAACCCATGGGCTCGCACAAGTTCTGGAAAAAATCAAAATAACATGAGTGTCAGATACTAATAAATTATTCTATAAAAATATGTATAAAAGCATGCATGATACATGCACTTAAAATATGTTTTCCTGCAAAATTCGTTCTTAACCATTTTAAATTGCAGTTGTATATATAATTAGCGACATAAATATATATCTTAATCATTGTTTAAACAGAAATAAGTTTTCGACAATTTGACCAATGAATTTACCTTGTTTGCTTCGTAGAAGTCCTTGAACCCGTTATGCATGACGTAGATCTCAGGAAAGTTCAGGAATGGGTAGTTGTCCTTGTTCAGGTCACGGTCAGCTTTCCTTACATTACGACACCTGGAATTCAAACACCGTATATTAAGTAAATGTATTGATATAGGAATTAATAGTTTAGTTTAAACAATATTTATTCATTATAGATTCAAATATATTAACATGGTGATAAATACAGAAACAATCCATAGGGCTTATATTAATTCCTCTCTTGAAGAATTAATAGTTTAATGTAATCGTATAAAGAAGTTTCTGCTCGACAAAATATATCAATCTTAAGGTCAAAGAAAACATACTTTGAAAACACTTTCCAAAACATTTAATTAAAATTTATATGATCTTATAAAGAGTCTTACATCCTCGGCCCTCGCTCAGAAGAAAACTCGCAGTAGAAGATGACGATATGGCGCTTGTCGCTGGCTGCAGTGCGCATGCTCTGATGTTGATTCAAAATGGAGGGTATGTCTTCTGGTCGATGAGCATTAATGGCGCCCTAAAAATAAAACAGAGATGTTTTACCAATTCAATGATAACCAATTTTATTATTCATTATGTATAAATTATAATTATTAATGATAAGGTTTGAAGAAAACTTTTAAAGATTATTTAGATTTATCTGGGTTTTTTTTCTTCTACGAAAGAAACTTACCGGAACATGGCCGCCGTTGTATTCATACGGGTATCTGCAATCCACGATGAGGAAGCTACCGATGGTGTCGTCATACTTTCCGGATATTACGTCAACAACCTGCAAACATGACCAAAATATTATGTTATTGTTGGTACATAAAACGATTGTAAGTATTTATTTTATATTCGAATGTAGCGAGATTATTTTGAGTTATTCATACATGTACATGTATTTATGTTTCTTTTTTAAAATATTACCGTTTGATTGGTGATGCTCTTCAGATCCGGGTGTTTTCCGGGAATTGTGGGAAGGCTACATGTCTGACTTCCGTCTCCAATCAGATTGGACTCCTCTACCATTCTGCCTACTACAGCTTTCACTTCTTCTTGGTCTCCTAAAGGTTTATCCTGGAAAGAAAAATCAATAAACATGTTCATTGCGATCTTTGAAATAATTTGAAATCATATTAATATACAAAATTATGTAAATAGATCTACACTTTAAAATATTTTCGGAAATTTTCTACTTACGCCAAATGAAAGCGATTTCTGGAGGGTCTTTCTGCGTTCGGCAGTCCTCGGACGTTTTCGTGCAGATTCGTCCATCGGTTCCATCATTCTTTCGGATCTCTTCTTTGGTCGTCGAATCTCCATTGGAGAGAAGCATGCGAATGGTCTTTCCAACTGAAATTCAAACAAAGTAACCTTAAACATTGTAAACATTGTCAAATACTTTCTTATTTTTTTTTTTCAAGTGATTGATTTGTCTCTTGCCAACAATTGATTTACTTTTTTTTTTTTTTTTTTGATATTCTTTAGGAATTTATAACATACTTGATCAACAATTTCAATGAAAAAATCAAGAAGGTTTACATACCAATGAAGCAATCATAGGCGAGCTGATATCCACTCCTGATGTCATTTCTACAGCACACTGAAACACCAAACAAGATATTACAATTGGTATTACATTGACATGTTATAACACTGAACATGATAATTGTAAATGCAAGCTTTTTAAGCATGGGCAATTTTACAGCTGAGAACTGGATTTTAAGGGGGGGGGGGTCTATTTTTATAATTTTTTATTCAATTGCAATGAACATTGCTGTTCTATTTAGGGTGGAGGTATAAAATTTATCAATAAGAGAGAGGCATACAATTTATCAAACACATAATATATTATGTCAAAGGAGTATTACCTCCATCCCAAGACCAGAATCATCGTCCTCGTTCAGCGTCTGTTTGTCGTCGGCAAATAGTGTACGCTTTGGTATCGGCAGGAAACCGAGGCCGAAGTCCGAGTCCATCACTGCATCCAATTTACCAGGGGTATACATGCTGAATTCTACAAAAAAGACAGAGTGAATTATTATGAATCTGAGTTCAATGGAAAATATATCAATCATGAGACATTTTGGCAGATACAAGAAGTTAATTATTTAAACATTTTTTCGTACATGTGCTCACAGTTTCTTTCTAAACCTTTAATAATGATATTTGCGCGGAGCAGCGTTTATATATGATATTATCCGCCAACTAATGATGCAGAAAACGGCGGATTAATTAAAAGTCTGGAAATTTTGACATGTTTACAAGCGGCATTTAAAGATTAATCCTTTAATCCCTTGCCCGTTAATACGTTTTTGCCCCCGTTAAAATATTGCAGACTAATTAGTAATTTTACGGTTTAGTAGCGGGCAATATTGCACGGTAGCGGTGCAGTATTGCCTTAAAGCTAATTAGCATTGCCAGAAGCATAGTTTTATTTAATCATTTTATCTAAATATTGCGTAGTTTAGAATTTAAACATCTTACGGTGGAATAAATAATTCTTAATCTAAAACACATGGAATAGTTCTGGGTTAGGGTTAGGGTCCTGTACGCGCCTTAACATTTTACGAATGCTTAAGTATAAGGTCGACAGGAAATCTTTGATTAAAGTCCACCTTGCATTCATAAGACTAGTCTAGAATATGGAGACATTGTATGGGATAATTGTCCTGATCAAAGTTGTAAATTATTAGAAGATGTCCAAATTGAAGCCGGAAGAATTATTACAGGCATGAGATATAACTCTTCAAGATCAAAATTGTATAAAGAACTGGGTTGGGAGCTATTGAGTGAACGACGTAAAAAACATAAATTAGTCTTATTTTATAAAATCATTTTTTGATATGCACCTCAGTATCTTAGAGATATGGTTGAACCTTGTATGTACTTTCAGAATAATTATAATTTAAGAACAAGTAATATGACACATAGAATTCCTATTTTAAGAACCACGTCATACTATAATAGTTTTCTACCATCTACTCTCAAAGCTTGGAATGAATTACCACAAGACACTAAAGATTGTTCTTCGGTTGCCTCATTTAAATCAAAGCTCAACAAAAATCTTCCAAAGAAAAACAAACTGTTTGACCATGGAACCAGAAGAGAGAAAATATTATACACTGTCAACTGAGAAACAAAGCAAGTAACTTAAATGCACACTTATATGAAGATTTCTTAAATGAAGACCCATCTTGCCAGTATTGTGGTAATTCATATGAAGATAATGAACACTTTTTTCTTTCATGTCCAAAATATGCCATACATAGGGAAATAATGTTACATACTATACACAATTATGTCACACCAATATCTGTAGAAACTTTATTACATGGTAGTAACCAATGTAACTCTACTATTAATAAACAAATATTTGATGCTGTGCACATTTTCATAAAAAATTCCAAAATATTATAAGAATATTATAATATTGATATGTAACTGTATTTAATTAGCATAACAAAAGCCAGTGGATTGTATTGCAGATTTATTTTATTACTTCTTTAAGTCTTTAAGTTTTTTTGTTTTTGGGTTTTTTTTTTTGTTTTGGTTTTTTTTTT
>WFKH01010211.1:59260300-59339652 GCA_016163765.1 Magallana hongkongensis | reverse complement strand
GTATTTATTTTCTCTTTTGTTTTTTTCTTTATTAATTCCATATTTTTTGTATTTTTCCTTTCTCGGTCTTTAATTTTTGTTGTCTATGCATCTTCTGTTTGAACATTATTTTCAAGCACCATACTTATATTGTTAATTTAATTACACAATGTTATCTTAACCTTGTTTGTAGGGAGAGGACAAAAATAGGCAATGCCTGCTGTCCAATCCTATTTCATTTTGAAATATAATATTGTTTAAACTGAAATGGAATAATTCTTATGAATTAAAAAAAAGATAATGTAACAACGAATAGATAGATGCTGACATTCTTTTTGTGTACTGTCATTATTTTAGAATGCTTTCATTGTTAATGTAAGTTAGTTTTGTGAAAAAAGTAAAAAAACAAAACAAATAACATAAACATATTAACACGCGGCAAAAACTAAGAATAGTTTATTCCTTTCATCCTTAGCCAATTTAAAAAAGATGTGGACAAGTTACATGAAGTAGTTTTAACGGTAAAGGGCAATATTGCACAGTAGAGGTGCGGTATTGCCTTAAAGCTTAATGCTAGAAGTATTGCCTTAAGTTTGATTGGATTTAATCAAGCGATTTTAATATCGAAAATTTAAGAAAAAAAAACAACAAAACAATTACAGTGGAAAAATAAATTCAAATCTAAAGCACACAAATTAATTGTTAGAAATTCGAAAGAAAAAAAAAACATAACGTATCAAACTTATTTAATAAATTTAGACTTTCTTTCATGTGTATTGTAATTATTCTAAAATGTTTCCATTATCAATATTGGTTGGTCTTGCGCAGAAAAAAAATGGGTTTTTAATGCATATGAATGTGCAAAACACGACATATTTTTAAAACATACCATTTTTCTTGTGAACAAAGTTTACATTATAAATGTTTATAATTTTACACTTTAATTCTTTTTTTCCCTAATTAATTAAAGAGTGTCAGATTTATCGTTTATGAACTATCTTTATATGATCTGTTTTATATTATTTTAATCAAAATATGAATTTGTTTCAAATCTTTTTTTGTGTATTGACTTATGGATCCGTTTGACCAGGTGTTAATTTTTAACAACATGAAACACATGTGTAACTTTTATAGATAATACTTGTTTACCAAAAGGGTTTGGGAAGGTACCGTATAAATTTCCAGTTAAACTGGTTTTGGCGATGTAGAAGAACCAGTTAAATTTCGACTTCTATTATTTACATTCAGTTACACTTGTTTGACATTTTAGTATTTGTCACGAGCAGGCTTACTTTAGGATATTATTATTACAATAGCTATGTTTTTTAAACTTTAAATCTCTCTCTCTCTCTCTCTTTCTCTCTCTCTCTCTCTCTCTCTCTCTCTCACTCTCTCTCTCGGATGAAGAAATCTAGTTTTAGATGAAAAATATGCTTTTCGGGTTAACAAAATTATTAGATATGCAGTAATCGGTCAAAGTTTTTGTACATGTACATATATTGTTCAAATTTGTAAAGAGTGAAAAATATACTTGAAAAATATATCAAATTCGACAAAATGTGAAACGAAGGTCAATCCACAGAATAAAATGAAACTCAAGCCATTAGTAATGGCTTGAGTTTGAAAAATTGGGTGTGGATGAGTTTACAGCCGTGTGGATCAAAATGAATCTACTGAAGTATCAATTCATTTTTTAAAACATTGTGATAAGATGTAAAATATTTAACATTATAACCTTTTAAGCGGGTTCTATGATAAGTCACTTTTTTATCCGATCCGCTTAGGGCACTTTACATGTTATATTTCCTCAAGTCCTTTAAATATAATATTTTTTTGGTGCGCGATTCGTATACATTACTATGCCAATTTAATCAACGTCTCTCTTACTTAATATTAGATTTATCTAACTGTTAGTTAAAATTAAGAGATAAATATTTAAAATATGATAATGTCAAACAAAATGAAAGTATTCGATTGCTTTTTTTAAATTCAGAAGGTAACTTAAACAAAATAAAAATATTTTGTAAACTTAAAACACTCAATATTTTATTCATTTCAACAATTATTTTTTAATCATGCTATACATGATTTAATAGTAACATTTCCCCGTAGTATTCCCTTGGTTTGTGAATTTGGCGAAATATGCAAAATCTAAACAAAGAGGGTTCACCTTTGCGGGAAAATTTTGGTGTTACCTTAGTACCATAAAATAATATATTCATCCATAATTTTCGTTTAACATTCATTTTTTTATTTGGGAAAGTAATAGTTTGTTAGGCTAAGTTTAGTTTATTTGCTTCAATTACTTTACTCTGTATCGATGTAATTATTTTCTCTTACATTGATTCAATATTTTTTTCCCAAGAAACAAAAAATCGCCAAAATCAAGATAATAATGAGCTGTATATACTTACACCTAGATCCCCGTCGGTGACAATGCTGAGGGGTGACTAGATAGCGATCTTATATAGGTGTCCACTCTCTCACACCTGACCCTGTTGACACGGGGGGTGGGCCCATCGTTCACTCGCGCGCGCTCTCACACCACTTACACAGACACTGAGGCCCAAGCGCAGGGGAAGTCACTCTAACCATGAATAGGTTAACACAGTTCAACCCCCTGTTGACAATCGTTGAGGAGAGCTAACGAGATGACAATAGTGGAGTAACAGAGCTGACAAACAACCCATTATATTATTGTAGGGGCTTATAAACATTCACACCGACTCTTATAATTATTACTTGTATTGATTTTATGTCTTAAGATATTCAAAAAACACAATCATCATAATATCAGAGCATCGGATTTTTGTTTTAAATTAGCATTGTGAGAATATACATTTCATGAAAATCTATAATTTTGTCTTTAAAAAGATAATAAAATTTAAATCATATTTCAAAGAAATGTATCCTTCATTTGCGTGCTATTTATAAAACACATTAAGTTTTTAACTTTGAATAAACGCGTCATTTTTTTAAGATATACATGTAGCTTATTAACTTACACAACATTTCATTTCATTAAATTGAATAATATTTAAAGATATGTACAGTAGCATATTTCGTAGTATCTGGGCTTATTTAAATGTGTCGTATCAGAAGATGAAAATTGGTAAGCTACTTAAACAACTATTTTAAACAACACCATCGGAACAATATGTCACTTTATACACGAAAATACAATATCATACAATAAACAAAAAGAGAGATTGTAAATTGAAATATTAAATAAATATAAATTAAATAATCTCAAAGTAATAACCAATTGAACTCGTGGAAAGTTAGAAATAAATCTAAATCAGAATACACATACGTTTGGGGGTGAGAATAAATGATGTTGTGTGAAAAATTAAATTTATAAAAGTTTTATGAAAGGGGGGAGGGGTAGTAAAGAGTTCAAAATTGGTAATAAACAATACAAAAAGTTATCACTATTGAAAATTTCATCTATAATGAATACGCGCACATTTCATGCATGTATTTTTTTTTAATCAAAATAGTTCTCTTCATTCGTAAAAAAAAATTACTTGTTGACATTGCAATTATCTGCAATATAAAGTTCTTGATTGTTCAACATTTATAGAATGTTTAGTTTTAAGGCGTCCCCCTCCTTAAAATTAGACGTACTAAATGTGGGGGAAGTTGATAAAATCTGCAAAAAAAGATAGAAACTTAATTCTTTTTTTTTTTTTGCACGATTACAGATTTCATACAAATATGGGGTATGAAGGCATACATTTTCTTTGGTAATTTTATTTATTCAGTGTTGAAAAGGCAATCCACAATTTTTTTTTACTCATACTCCAACAAAAAGGGCATTATAAGGCAAGGTGTATGAAATATTTCGAAAATTCGACAACATTAAATACAAATTCTTTAATAACCTACATTTATTTTTAACTATAATTTATTTTAATCAATATGTAATCAATACATATATTCATCTTCAATTTACACGTGAGTCAGAATAATTTTTTTTCTGTCTTTTGAATAATAAATTTAACTATAATTTTACCACTTGTATATTAGTGTAACATTGCACATTGGATATCAGGAACTCACACTTTCATTATGTAAAATGAAGTATAATTTGACAAACAATATGGCCACATTTCAGTCATGCATATTCATGTAAATTTGAACATATTTTATTGTATATATATATATATACGATACATATACAAATGGTTAGGACACAAGTTCTTACAACTTACGAGGTCTTTACCATTAAAATAGAAAAATTGTACAAAATTTACAACTGTTATAACATGATATTAATTTGTAATTACAAAATAGCAAAAAAAGTGATATCTACGAGAATAAGAAACATGCACATATACTTATTAAACGAATCTGGCAGTTTCGTTGATATACACTGTACAATTGAACTAATGAGAATAATTGCTTGTTGATATTCATGTAAATAGGACTTCATAATAATTATCAAAACACCAAAACCCAAAATCATGGTCTTCTATTTAATACAGGAGGAGATCGTATAATTATTAATTTGATTTGGTAAAAATATTTATTATTTAGTAATTTTTTTAAAATTTAAATTCTTAAGAATGTTTAAAAAAGTATGCACTTTATCTGAATTGAATTGAACATATTTTGATGATTAAATCAAATGGATTAGACAGGAGTTCTAAATAACTTAGGTAGTCTTCTCCTAACAATAAAATTTATAAATATTGCCAATGATATATATAAATACATATAAATATACATGAATAAGCAGTCTACAACATATATAATATTACATTATAGATTTAAACATTTTTTAGAAGCGACCACATTCACTCAAGAAAATTTGGACAGTCTTGAAAATGTCAGTGTTTTGTGTATTTGTCAAAGAACCCCCCACCCCCACCCCCATAACAGTAAATGTGCATCTATAAAGTGTATAATAATGTAATGCTAATAGCATTACAGAATTCCGTGCCTTTGCATACTTTTTCCCAGACAAAAAACAAATGATATGCTTTATAAAGAGAGTTGGGAAAAGTAGCATGTACATGTTTATTTTTTAATAGATATCAAATAAATTAATGCATGCATATTCGTAATGTATAAAATAGAAAGTAAAAATATGATTAAGTCACGTTACATGTGTTTTAATACTACAACATGTACAACTTCTTCTTAAAAAAAAAAAAAGCTACCACTACATGTACAGGTACCCGGGGAAAGGGGGGGGGGGGGCTTACTCATTTTCTATACGTGATCTAAACATGTGTACCTGCATAATAGGGTTTTTGATTTTCTTATGATGGGTATAACATGTATAAAGAGGGGGTTTAAAATTACATGTATGTCTTATGATCATGACTAATACTTATAACTAATAGAATAGTACTTACAGTTCTGTGGCTGTCCGATGAGTATCTACAGGGGGTACTTCTATCACAACTTTCCCACCAAAGGATCGCGTGGAGAATAATAAGAATCTAAAAGAAATGGAACTAGAAGATTCCGCGCGAGTTTTTACAGTAGAAAATGGGGAGACGATGATTTGGAGAACTTAAACGGTTATTCTCGCTCTGTGTATACAAACGCACCCGACAGAAAATGTTAATTGCAGTGCTCAGCAAAAGTTTATATAGGCCCACATCAAAGGGTCCGCGCCACGTGCTGTTTTTACCTGTTAATTACAGGTAAACGGTGGTCACAGATTGTGGAGGGGGTCGTTTACTTCTTTTGTTTTTACAATTTGCATGAAAGCGCCGATTGTGGAATTCTTTAGTTTATATAAGGTTTGCAACGGTCGATATTTGGAGGTCCACCTAATTAACCTAATTACCCAATTTGCTACTCTACATTCGAACTTCAAGTAAAACTTCTAGGGAGATGTTAAAATAACAACGACATATTGAATTTTAGTCATGATTGATTTAAAAAACCCGCTTTATTATGCAATTTTAAACTTGTATTGCCTTTTTTAAAGAAAGAAAAAAATATGTTATTTATTAACATTATATAAAATAAATTTTGAAGGATAATACAAGGTAATTTTGTACTTGACATGTACGTGTATGTATGCAGATGCACGTGTCGGTACGAATCATAACCAACAGGCGTGGATTTTCATTTATTCTCCATAAAACATTTATTATTAATTATTTAATAAATAGACTAATACGAAACTATATTTTGAACTTTCAAAATTTATTTATATGGAATCTCTTTCCGCCCCCTCCCGCTCTCTCTCTCTCTCTCTCTCTCTCTCTCTCTCTCTCTCTCCCCGCTCTCTCTCCCCTCTCTCTCTCTGTGAACATGTTCATATTTTTAACACGAACGAAAAAAATTTAACATGAACAAAAAGTTAGTGCATATAATTATGAACATATATAAAGCACCAAAGAGTCAAATGTGCATGTCCAATACTTACTTTACCGTTTTATATATCATTATTCACAAAAACTCTTCTTCCAAAGAAATTGAAAGATATACATAAACATGTTACAT
This sequence comes from Magallana hongkongensis, assembly GCA_016163765.1. Taxonomy (NCBI): domain Eukaryota; kingdom Metazoa; phylum Mollusca; class Bivalvia; order Ostreida; family Ostreidae; genus Magallana; species Magallana hongkongensis. Next base: position 59,333,205 of record WFKH01010211.1, on the reverse strand, counting down.
GTGAATCTATATATATTAAAAGTTCGACAATGAAAGGTTATATGCATTAAGTTTTTCTTGTTGGATATTTTTGGAACTGAACAAGACGTAGTTTTCATTTTCTAAAAATCCACGTGAACACGTTGATTCTGCTAGAGTAATTGATACAGGTAGATCTCTGTTATAGTTTAGATATAAAAACGTATCCTTAAAATAAATAATTTTAATAAGTAAATAACTGTTTAACTTTGTAACTTTTATAAAATTCAGCCGGTACCGGACACCTCGTCGAAAGACAAACTCATCGGATGCACAACACGTGAAATCCGACAACTCATGGAAAGTACAACTCGCCGACGAGATTTCTCAATGAAAGACAACTCGTCATATTTAACCGAAACCGTGCACTTTGATATCAATAAGAATAACTTTTCAAACAAATGTTCGAGTACATGACTAAGTCTTTCCAAAAATATCAACCTACATTCACATATACCTATAAAATGGGGGAATTACGTGCAATTAACATACACGTTAACAAGTATAATGTACATGTAATTAAAAAATCATTTTATGGGTTTTTTTCCCTATGAATTTTCCTTCAAATGTACTGACAAAGTAGAAACACTCCAAAATTGTCATCCTCGTAATAAAACATCAGCAAAATATACTCTTCATTTAATAGATTCTTGACACACTCAAAATTCATTTTGAAAATTAATCTTAATACATGTAATACTACAATTGTGCAAAATGTGTGAGAAAAAAATTCATGTAGTATTTATTCAATTATATCGCAAAGAGCGTTGAAATTGGTGCGAAAGTGTTTAAATTTCTCAATGATTAGACAAAAACCGTATTGAGGAGCTCGTTAATTCAATTAATGGGGGTAGATTGACACCGGGGTCTCAGAATCGGGTGGACGGGGAACCCCCAAGCGGAATAATTTAGGTCAAGGTGGTGAGAGTCTCGAGTTTTTCCTGTCCTGCCAGAGAAAATTATCGCAATTTGTATTTCCTACTTATGATATGAGATCGAAATTATTGCTGTAATTATTAAAAAATATCGATATATATAGACCAAGAATAAATCAGAGGTAAACAATCACATCTCTTAACCTCCATACGCAGTTGTGAATGTAGAATATACAGAATTTGGAAAATCCTTAAAGTTGTCATTTTGAAGACATCGGCGACAAACGTAAGTATATTAATTTATCTATTTTTAGTAAGTTGTTTTTTTTTAAACAAATAACCCAGCAGTCAGTGATATTTAATCTTGCTCCTCCCCTTTAAAAATGATCATTCATAACAATATTAATAAATCTTATAAGCTTCTTTTATTTTTGTGGATTATAAATCTTCCGAGAGTTGTGGAACGGGTTCCGAATACCCAATAGTTGAGATATATGTATGTACATGTTGTAGAACTTGTAACGACTGTTCTCGGGTCCGGAGTCCTGTTATACAGGTTTTAGGCCTATCTTGTCTCATTGACACATATTCTGTGTTAATCCCACGATCTTTGTTTCTAACGTGAGGGATTTCTTGTTCAACAACCTGTTTAGGAGATGATTTCAACGCCGACAATGTAACTTTTGTCGTTTTCACGACATAACATTGTTTTAAAAAACCGAAAAGGTGCATAGCATGTAATTTTCATTTGTGATGCGATAAAATTGTTTTCAACTTCGTGAATCCAGCCGTATACTAGTCTTCATGTACAGTGAAATAAAAACAAATCATATGGAATGCTCAGCGATTGCACCACAGTAATCCTTAGGAGCTTGCAGGGCACACTCTATCGTCCCGGAATTAATTAAATCTACAAAATTTAATTAGAGAATATTTTAACTAGGACTTATCATCGTTATCTGTCATTACTTCACTATTTCCTTTTATTATTATAAGTTTAGGCCTGAAACAATTATTTGATTTAAAGAATAGTTGCTTTAAAATACCCATAATTTATATCTATTCATATATTTGCCCACTGTATGCTTGTTTATATTTTCCATCTTTAACGTACAATTTTATTATTCTGGACAAACAAAATCTAGCTGTCTTATAAAGTACAATCATTGTCTTGACATGCTATACAAAGAGAAGGTATATAGGCTATGCCTGTCTACAGACACTAATAAAGATGTGTATAAAGTAAGCGGTGGAAATTAAGTATCTTTGGATACATAAAATGTAACGCATTTCAATAATTATTGTAAGTTAATACAAGTGACGACCAGTACTACTGTACGAAGAAAATATATGCTCATTGAAAAAGTCAATAAATAACCATACTAAGGAAAACACAGAATGTATTATTTATACATGTATAGGCATAAGTAGTACATGTATTATCAACGAACATTTTTTTTAACTTAAAAAACTCAAATTAATAAATATATACACTGAAGTATAAGGTAAAATCAATGTCTAAGTTCGGATAGGGTGTACTAAAAAACAACGGTATTGACGGGTATGATGCGTATCTCTAGAAATATACCTGAAAGGCAAGGTAATAATCGATTTTTAATATTTCACGACAGCCCTGGTGTTCAACAAGGTTGTCCATTCCCGCTATTCTCTTTCATATGTTGTCAGAGGCCTTGACATTTCGCCTCAAGTGTCGAAACTTTCTACCGTTAGGCACAGCTTGAATTCATTATCAGTTGATCTCCTTCAAAATATTGAGGAATATATTTTTTCAATAGAAACGAATTTAACAGTTTATGATTTTGAAAGAAATTGAAGTAAGCTCGTTGAAGTGTCAATTTTCTCACATAGATGGATAGATAAGGCGTGGTATAATCCACGGGTATATAAGTCAGTGAACCACTACTCATTGGTATTATGTGTTAGTTACTTCTAGTGGATTCAACGAAGACGTCAGAAGAGGATTCTTAATTTAAAAATGTAATGTATACTGGCCTTTGTCAGAACTATTTGAGTTGAATTCTGTGAAGGGAATGAATAATTGGGGACTTTACTTTGTTTCGTTGTTTTCTTTTTTGTAAGAGTAATCGATAGATGGGTATAGTGGCAAAGTAGTCATAATCGTGGTGATGCGTATATTTTCATTGTTAAATCAAAATATGTTAGGACAGTAGCGATACCGAATTTTGTTCTAGATTTCTTTGTAATAATTATATTTTTTTATGTTAATAGGTATAGAACAACCAGTACACCCGTGTCATCAAAATCCAGAGCAATGGAACAGGTGAATACACGTGCATTTAATTCAAATATGAAAGATATAACATGCCGATAACCTCCTAACATGTGAAATTAAATATCAAGAATTTTCAATTTAATTCTCATCAGATAAAGTTTTAATTTTATTCTATTTGTGTTTCAGTCAGTGATGAAAGAGATGTCTCCCTTCCGGTTGGCACATCTTCCGTTTGACCTGAATGACCTCAGTCTCAGTCCCAATGACGTGTATCAACTAATGACCCCAAAACATGCCCCGAGACCCGCGCTGCTGGACGAGGACTCCGGACTGGGGATGGACTCGTTCGATGTAAGTCACACAAATAAGTACACAAATATCGGACCGTTATGTGCATAGTCATTCATAACTCATGACACAAATAAACATAAACTTTGTATTGTTTACAAAGACGATTAAGCATGCAACATAACATGTGGGCATTTGAAGGAGCAGTTCGTTATTAAAATACATTGAATTTAGGTGCATTTACTAGTAGCTGAATAAATAACTTGTTATTGTAAATTCCGTATTTGATATTCAAGAAAACAATATTTTTGATATAAACGTGTAGGATCCCTAAATCAAGATTGGAGAAATTTTATTTTTGCAAAACATATCAAATTAGATCTTGTTGATTTATATTTACATTTACAATTGTAATGAAACACTTTCACTGTTCTATAATTTAACAATAACAAAATCTAATTTCGATGTGATTATCATTTATAGCGAGAAATGAAAATATTTTGAAGAAACGATGAAAAACGTTATGTGGTTTAGATTTGATAACGAAATTGTCAAATTCCAATAATAACTAAGGTTGGGAGGGTAGGTGAACTCGCGTATGAAAAACAAATCAATGTATAGAATATGAATTATTGCTAGACACGTCAAAGCGGCACCACCCTCTAGTTTACAATCAAGTGATAGAATGGTCACTAACTCTAAATTACTGTATATCCCCCGTTTATTGCACCAATAGTACCTAACACAATATTCCCCTCTATCCCCTACAGACAATACAAGAAGAAAACACAGATCAAGAATTGTTGTCAATTGACATCGAAACACAGATAACAGACACGCCTTGTTCTAGAAGGTCTTTGTTTGGTTTCCAGAAACGCCAAAGAAGAGACAGCAAAGGATCGCCATTGACCAAGCGCCGGAAGCACGTGACTCCCAGCAGGAAGCGAATTCAGAAATCTCTGTCTTTCGGGGTACGTTAAATTTTCAGTGTATTTTTTAATAAAAGAACACGATCAACTAGTATACAGTATGGTATATTTCTTAACATCAACGCATTCTACATTCAATTTTTGTAAGTTTTTCTAAGCACAATACATAATTATGATAATTGCGCATTATTTTCCAAAAGTATTTCAATTTATGCCTACATATATGTTGTCAGTTACTTGTATCGTGAGAGATGATTTATACCTTTATTTATAACCAGGAATGCCCCACCCTGGAATCCCAGTCTATGTCTGAACAGAACGAGGTGGTGGACTTCATAGAGAGGGTCTCACAGGAAGAGGACCTAGTCGGCGACGGAAGTAAATCCCATTCTCTACCCACAATTCCAGGAAAACATGCCGATCTGAAGAGCATTACAACAGACACGGTACGTGCTTATGGAACTGTTATTCAAATGAGTTAATCAGTTTTAAATTTCCACAGCTAATACTTTGTTGCGTAAAAGCTGAGATTGAATCAAATAAGTGTTCATGATCTGGAACATATCTTCTGTTAAATGTGTAATTATGTACAATGTTTCATGTTTGTCTTTTAGGTATCCAAACTTCTGCGAGGAGACTATGATGACGTCATCGGGAGTTATCAGATCATAGACTGTCGGTATCCCTATGAGTACGAGGGGGGCCACGTTAAGGTATGTACTGCACTGTGTATAGCGTCTCAATAAGTATTTGAAGTTCTCTTCGCTGAAACTTAATTATAACTGACACGGGCAATAAAATTACAAGTTTTTTCTCAATAAAAAAAACAATGGAATGGTTTTCGTATACGTGTATATTCAACCTGTAATTATTGTTGTTTCAGGACGCTGTGAATTTGTACAAAGAAATGGACGCGGAGACCATTCTTAACTTCAAAGGACGCCAAGAGGAGAGCGAGGGAAAGAGACACATACTGATCTTCTACTGCGAGTTCTCCTCCGAAAGAGGTCCTAAAATGTATGTATCTCATTGTCCTCAACAAAGCTAGACATTTAAAAAGTGTGTTCATAGAATAATTATTTCAAGATAAAACTTCGGAGTCCATTTTTTCACAACGCTGTTTTAATGCTTTAGGTATCGAAACGTCAGAAAAGCCGACAGAGCCCTGAATCAAGACAACTACCCCAAACTCAACTATCCGGAAATGTACCTCATTCACAGCGGATACAAGTGCTTCTTCGAAACACAGAAGGTAGTTGACATGAAATGGTTTAATTCAAATAAAAAAAAAATGCTGAACTCTTAGATGTGAAATAAAAAGATTTATGCGTTTTTTAATTGTGATTTTTTACTTTCTGTTCCAGACTCTGTGCGAACCACAGGAATACAAACCAATGCTTCACAAGGAGCATGCGCAGGATCTACGTCACTTTCGTGCCAAATCTAAGTCCTTTACTGTTGGAGAGAAAAGGAAAAAAGCCAGTCGTCTTTCTTTTTGAAATCTTTGTTTACCAGATGTTGATGTTTTTCTAGAGTCTATTTATTGGAACCTTTGGGTTCTGTTGTTATTTAATTTATTGTGTGATTGTGGCAACAGTTTGTTAATTGTTGTGAATAAATGTGTGTGTTATTAATATGAAGATGAAAAGTATAATAAACTTTGAATCATTCAGAAAGTCGTTGATTGTTTATTACATCTGTAGGCGAGAGATGATATTGATCATAATGCCACATTTGTTTTGAGCCTTTATAACACCATGAGAGAGAGAGAGAGAGAGAGAGAGAGAGAGAGAGATTATAAGAGGTGTCTTCATATTTGATAAAATTTAAATTTCTCATGACGCGTGGTCAGAGCACGGGCTCTGTGACAGACAAGAAGTGTTATGTATATAATAGATATACGTATACACATATGTATACAGAGACATCCATGTTCTGTATTTGTATATTTACCTTTAGAAATCATGCATAACGTTGTGTCGATTTGGGGCAGTCGACCTTTTGTAAAGACCGAAAGTGCATACGATATTTACTTTCACCTTAAGATAATAACTATTTTAGGTATTAAACACATCAAGTTTAATAATTTATCTGTTTTCCTCAAAACGGCTACATGCATAATTATAATACTATATATACGATCTTAGAATTCTTAAGCAAGAGAGAGATAGAAAGATAGAGAGATATATATAGAGAGAGGATATGTAGTTAAAGAATTAAAATAAGCTTCAGATTGAGAAAAAAGTATAAAAGTTGATTTCATGCCTCTAGCAACGTTTTTACTATCATACATATTATAATACATAATTATTCTTAAAATATATAGTATATTTTCTAATCGCCATACAAAATACTGATAGGTAATATATAAAAAAAAAAAAAAACCAAGGAATTATTTTAATTTTTCAAGTACATTTACTTGTCCTGCGTAACACAGTGCTATGTTTAGGGCAAGTATACAATATTAACACAATAGTAATAGGTTTTTTTTCTTTAGAAATTTTTGGTTAGAGATGATTCAATAAAAAAGCCCTCCCCCAATTATGAATGTAATCTGCCTTCTTTATCTTAATTCTAACAAAAATTTAAACACAAAATAAATAGTGTTTTTCTACTTCTCGATTTATTCTCGTACACCGAAAATAAACCTACGACGGTGTTTTACACAATCACGATAAACTCATGGCCCCGCGATCACCGCGATGATACCGTGTCGTTGTATATGGGATAGGATTAAAACACAATCAAAGGGTCGCGGGAAAATGCGGGATCCGTCTTGGCCGCAGAGTTACATGTATTATCAATACAGTATTACAAAAGTCAAAAGTAAATTATGAATTCTTATTAATAGATAATAAGAGAAACAAGTACTGCTTGTGCGGGAGTATAAAATTTACTTGATAATTCCTTTGATTTTACTCTATACTTTTACCTGCAATGTTAATTGAAAAATGACAATGTACAAACTATTTTCTAAAAATAAAGATCAACAACATGTAATACAGAATGATGTACATGGATCTGATGTACTAAACAGTTAAGAAATGAATTTAATCTGCTAAAAGGTATGTACAGCATCTGTTGCAAACTACGTCAACTTTCGTCTTGATTGTTCTCTGGTAATACAACGTTGACTTTTCAGTTTTTAGTTCAATGGTAATATTTCATTTCATTCTCTCCAACATATTTCACATCCTGACAGGATCGTATACTAGTATACTAAAATTCTAAGTTTTATTGTAGTACTGGAATACTTTGACAAGCCCATAGATGTTACCCACCCACAGCACATATTTAAATAGAGACATTGATCTTGGAGGTTTTATTTCATTATCTGTTAGTAGGTTTTTCATGAATTCTCCATCAGGTCTCAAGAGATGAATCTGACAGTTTAAACAGTCACTAACAATGATGTTACAGTGTGAATCACACAGTACAACAGTTGGATAGAATTCAAACCTCTAATTTTGGCCCTCGTATATCGACTTCAGAATTCCAGATGAGGATAGGATCACCAGCTTACCTACAGGTGCTCTGTTCACCACACATATATCAGTGTTACCATTCTGTTTGACCCTAGTTGGTGCAGTAAACAACTTTGTCTGACCGTCCTCCTGGTACTCGTATTCACAGATGACGTCACCGGTCAGTGTCACGTGTCTGGCCAGACGTCTGCTGTGCGAGGCAAGTTGATAATGTTCTGACTTAACATCTCTCAATGTGACTAGAAGTCCACCTTCTGTTGATTGACAGATTCCCATTGGTACACGATGAGCTGTACTGAATACTGTAGAGACTGCACCTGACGGGGACAGTCGGAGGATTGAGTCTAACAGGAACAGACGGAAGACTGAGTCTGACGGGGACAGACGGACAATAGATTTGTTATTATTGTCAGTGGCATACATATCACCATTGTCTGTTACACAAACATCATTTACATCTATAGCGATGTTTTCTTTTTTCTTATTTCTTATGTTAATTAGTTCAAGGTAATCTGATTCTACATTGCACAAAAAACATGTATCTTCACTGATTGCCTCCAACGCAAATATACTTTTATCTCCATTTTGAAATGAATCTCTCTCAGAAACAGTGATGTCATACAAATCAAGCGTTTGTTCCATCATGGACTCAAGTGATTCCTTGCTGATACCTCCTTTTCTGTATCTCACAGAATAATCCTCCATCTCTAAATCACACCCCTTAATAGACTTCAGGTTGTTTAAGTCTCTTAGGTTGTCTTTCAAACTATAATCAGACATGTTACTGTTATTTTCTTCCAGAAACTTCACAAGATCCCTATTTTTTTTCATTTTCTTTTTTAAGTTTATTTTTTTTTTTCACTTACTTTAGCATTTTTTGTTTTGATATTTTCTTTCAATATTTTCTCATAATTCTTCTTGATTTCATCCAGTATTAACACAAGTGCAACATGATGTTTCTGAAGCTTAGATACCTTTCTGGTTTTCCTTCATTTGTTTGCATGCCTTCTTAATTTTTTTATCCATCTCTTTTACATCTTCCTCCTTTACTTTACTCAGAGTCTCCTTTAGCTCTCTTCTCCTTAGACTTCCTGCTGTGGATATAGTTTTCCAGTCGTATTCCTTGTGTTCTGTTTTGGCACATCGGGAACAGATAAACTCATCACAGCCATCACATATCATGTTTATAATCAAATAGTGTTTCTCACATATTGGTATGTGTTTTTGAGCAGACAATAATTCAAGTGGGTATATGGGATTACTTGTCGCCATATTTTGTATCAGTATACACTTACTAGTGACCTACATTTCATTTTCAGATGTCATGCAGGTAGGTAACACACAATTGACTTGTGCAGATTTTAATAGGGGTGCTAGAGGGTTGTTAAACATAAAATTCATATTTCATTTTTCACACCCCATTTTACTTAATAATACACTATAAATATGTTATACACGTAGGAAGTAGAGACACTAGCTGTTTAAATAATCAAAAATCTTGTAAAAAAAAATTGTTATTCTCAAGTGGGTATAATAAACCAAGGCCTCATGGTGTTATTGTGCAAATATAGGATCTCTCGTGAATTGCGATCTTAACTGATTTATATCCAACAAGCTGATAGAAACCACTCGACTATTGAACAAAATTCATAAAACATTGCAAAAAAGAAGAACATTTTTTATCAAGTTTTCCGGTCTTTTTTTAAACTTCGATCATTTCTATAAACACCAAAGTTGTTGGCAAAACGTACTTAGTACGATATGTCAAAAATTGTACACATGAAGAACTTCCAACCTAAACAAACAAAAAATAATTTTTGAACAAAGTATCATCAAATTATGGAGGAAAATTTATAAATCAGCAAAACATTCATCATAATTATAACTCTAGCTCTTCAGATAAATTGTTTTTTAAAGCTGCTTGGTCCGATTTTATATCAAATTTTGTGCACGCTTTTAAACGATAGTTATGCTTAGTATGTGTATAATAATATACATTGCAGTAGTTTTCCCAATCAATTAAGCCAAATTTTAATATAAAAAATTATGTACAAAATTTGTTAACAAAACAAACGACATAAAGGGGTATCGCGTTATTTCGCCTCATGTTAAAATTCACCCCTGACGTCGAGACGGGTATGGTTGTATTACGACTTTGACATCGCTATAAATAAAGGTAGTATTGTTCAGGCAAATTACAAATAAACCTGTGTACGTTTTGTTCGCTTATATTTCTGAAGTTTGCTTTGTTTACAATCGATGCATAGCATGCGGGTTGAATAACCCCAATCATTCGGGGGACGAAACCAAACGGTTCCCTTTTCTAACATTCCCGTGATGCATTTTGGTTTGTTTTTTCGTTTGCCCAAAAAGAAATTATTTTTATTTACTTTGAATATTTCTAACTTTGAAAGGAGACCAATTCTGCTGGTGTAAATAGGAGAAAGTTCATAACTTTCTAAGATAAATAGTTTGTATGGAAAATTATTTGATACTGTAATAACAAAAAAATCGGACCAAGCAGCTTTAACTTTTTAAATCTAAGTTAGTCATACCACTTAACTCTATGCATAAGATAGTTCTAACGCCACGTGCAATAAGAATACATAGTTTAATATCAAACATTTATTACATGAATGATCTCTATCACATATTTTAACTATACATGTGATAAAATTAACATGCCATACAGTCAATTAAAGCAAATCTTATACGATATACCCAAGAGCATAGCATATCATTTTAAATATCATGTTATAACATTAGAATCCCAAACAAATCTCATCAGGGTTAGGGTTGGGGTTTTATATCACATGTTTTTATTCGTCATAGAATACCATATCATACCAGAGCATACCACAGTATACCATAGAATAGCGTACAACATAATTCCAACTCGGATTTTCATAGGTTTTTATTCTTTTATGAGATTGAATTAACTATGATACAAAACAGTTCCCTGTTTTGTTAAATATTTCTAGGCAAACATAAAATAATATTTCATCAAGTAGAATTTAAAAGAAACATGCAAGAGAATAATTGCATTCGTCTTGCATAATAAACGGCTGCTTTAACTATTTATTTGATGTTTGCACTATTTACAATTTTTTTTCGAATTGCAGATTAGTGGTTAACTTTGATTTTGATTTTGATTTTTTTTACTTCGAAATGTTCGGAACTCCTCTGTTATGGAGGTATTTGACTGTTCAGCTCTCATAGCATAGCATTGCACTAAGCCTTTTATTTATATTTTTCTGGTAGCATATCCTATAGCATTGCGAAGAAATCTCATAGCATATCATTAAAACGCCATATTATAGCATAGCATAGAATTGTACAATATACGTCTGAAATGGTTTATAACATTATTGATAAGTCATACTGTTTGTTTGTGGGAATTAAATTAAATTTTTCATTTGTTTATTTTTATTCAATCCTTTTATCTGCAATCATAATTAAAAAAGAAGCTGAATAAATTTATTTCTCTAAGAAAAACTTATCAATATATTATGAAGTGCTGTACATGGATCTAAGGCAGTTGCATTAATATAATACACGTACTATAAGTTACAACTGTTGCCAGCTATGTTAATGTTTGTTCAAAGTTTTCCATTAGTAATGTAATGTGGATATTACAGGTTTTAGTTCAGTCAGGTAAAATGTTCTTCAATTTTTTTGTATATTGTGATTCTAAGTTTTAAAGTAGTACTGAAACACTTTGACAAGTCCATATCCGTTGCCTAACCAAAGTGTGGATTTATACAGAGACATGGAACATGGATTAGTTACTCTCTTCTCTGTCAGTAGGTACTTCATGAACTCCCCTTCAAGACTCAGGAGATGAACCTGGCTGTATGAATAGTCACTAACAATGATGTTACAGTGTGTGTCACACACTACATCAGATGGATCGAATTGAGACCCCTGATTTTTGCCTCGATATACTGACTTCAGGTATCCTGAAGCTGATAGAATCACCAGTTCACCATCACATATACTCGTCCTGTTCACTACACAAATATCAGAGTTACCGTTCTGTTTGACTCTGGTTGGTTCATTAAACAGCCTGGTCTGACCGTCTTCCTGGTACTCGTAATCACGTATGACGTCACCGGTCAGTGTCACGTGTCTGACCAGACGTCGGCTGTGTGAGTCTGGTTGATATGGTTGTGACTCGGCATCTGTCAATGTGACCAGCAGACCCCCCGCTGTTGATTGACAGATTCCTTCTGGTACTAGAGAAGTTGTACTGAATACTCTAGAGACTGAGCCTGATGGGGCATGACGGACAATGGAGAGGTTCTTATGGTCAGTGGCATACACATCACCATTGTCTGTTATACAAACATCATTTATATCTATATTGATTTTGTCTTTCTTCTTATTTCTTATGTTAATTCGTTCAAGATAATTTGATTTAACATCACGCAAAACACATGTATCTTTACTAATTGCCTCTAACACAAATAAATATTCATCTCCATATTGAAATGAATCTGTCTCAGTTACAGTGATGTCATCCAAATCAAACGTTTGTCCCATTATCGACTCCAGTGATTCCGAACTAATGCCTCCTCTTCTGTATCTCACGGAATAATCCTCCTTTTCTAAATCACACTTCTTTTTTGACTTCAGGTTTGTTAAGTCTCTGAGGTTGTCTATCAAACTATAATCAGATATGTTACTGTGTTTTTCCTCCAGAAATTTCACAAGATCCCTAATTTTTTCACTTTTCTTTTCTAGATCTAGTTTTTTCTCAATCACTTTAGCATTTTTCTTCATCAAATTTTCCCTTAATTTAATTTCAAGGTTCTTCCATATTTTTTCAATTTTTGACACAATCAAATCAAAATGTTTCTGAACCTTAAAGACCTCATAATCACAACATTTCTGGTTATCCTCCATTTGCTTTGATGCTTTCTTAATCTTCTCATCCATCTCTTTCACATCTTCTTCTTTAACCTTACTCAGAGTCGTTTTTAGCTCTCTTCTCCTTAGACTTCCTGCTGTGGTTATAGTTTTCCAGTCGTGGTCCCTGTGGTCTGTTTTAGCACATTGTGAACAAATAAACACATCACAGTCCTCACATGTCATGTCTATATTCAAATCATGTTTTTCACACATCGGGATGTGTGCTTGAGCAGATCCAAGTGGGTATTCAGGAGCTCTGGTCGCCATGTTTCTGTTTCATTATAGACCTATTACTGACATATGTTTGAGTTTTGTAGAGACGTCATGCAGGTAGATACTTGTGCAAAATATTAAAGGCATGCTAAAGGTTGGTGCAAAAGTGCACATTTCAGAGAATTTTTTTTCAATCCAGTTTCTTAATAATACATCATAGATATGTTACAGGAAGTATAAACATAACGCGAGCTGTTTGATAAATCAGGACTAACATTTTTAAATGTATAGGTCTTAGAAGACTGATGTCACAGTACTGTATAAAACTGAACAGACTTTTAGAACACTGCTGTAATTCGAAATGAGACTATTTTCAGTAGGGCCTATAAATTTTAGAATTGGGTTGAGTGTGTGTACTTAAGATAACAGACTTTTACCTGGTAAAGTGATTGCTTATCATAAGATGTATGTGGTTTTGATTTAATAGAGTAGTAGATCTTTACTTTCATCTGTTACTCATTTTTTTCTTGGAGTTATTTATTATTAAAAAACACACCCGAAACACAACAATATTGTTTTGCCTCCATTGCAGTACAGAATGAAGAAAATAGGGGGAAAAAAGAAATTCATTTAATTAATATTTTGTACATTTTTTTATTTTCAATTTTAAAAATAAAAAAAGGAAATGTTAAAAATGAAGAAATTTGAAAAAAACCTAGTAGCAAGAAAACAGTAAACCGTACCTCTGTATCATTTTAATATTACAGTTAATTTCAAATCTGGCCCTTTTGTGTAATAGTTTTATCACATTTAGAGCTGTTGACACTCTATGTTATAGTTTTAATTGCATTATATTAACAGTTGTTGACTACTACTTTGTGTAATAGTTTATCACATTTAACAATGGTTAACGCATCTATTTTTTTTAACATATACTGTTAATGACCCCTGTCTTGTATAATAGTTTCATTACATTTATATTTGTTGACAACCACCATATGTAATATATCTAAAACAATTTCAGTTGTTGACGCCTAAATTGTGTATTATTATCTTACATTTACAATTGTCGACAACTACCTGGTGTGATTTATCTATTACATTTATAGTTGTTGACAACTACATTGTGTAGTATGTTTACTACATTTATACTTGTTGACACCTACATTGTGTAATATACTCATATTATTTACTCTTTTTTTTACACCTATTCACTGTTATAGTTATAATTAAGGAATGAGGAATCGATCTTTGAGTATTTCGAGGTGATCAAATACGGTCGTGAGTGAACAATTCAAATGCAATAAACTAATGTAATAACATGTAATCATCTGTCGATTGCTTATCTCCTTCTAGTCGTTGCTGTTAAGGAGGTTGGCACCTGAAATACTAGTAATGTCAATCATCCAAAAACCACTTGGATATAAAGATGGGGACATAAAATGTTCATTTGTTTTATTTGTGACCCATGTCACATGCCATTTTTTGGAAATATAGGGCCCCAAACAGAAATGATAATTTTCCTGATTTTTTTTTCTAAAATTCGACATGGAAATTGATTATTTGAAGAAATAAAACAAATTTTTATAGTTTTAACTATTATTTAATAATGATTTTGATACAGTATGAATTTGAACAGATGTAGTGACTATTTAAGAAATATCTAAGTCCAAGTTTAAAAAATGGTGCTTTACTGATGGCTTCAAATTCCAGTACATAATGAACACAACAACAGATGTTAAGATTATTACAAAATTTTGGAGTAATCAAATTATAACGCAAATAAAAAAAATATTAGTAATGTCATCTTTCTAAAACTTCGCATACAAATAGACATACATTTAATGTCTTATTTAAAAGTAAAAAAAAAAGTAGGGGTCACATCTCAAAAATTTGAGATATAGCATGAAATAAGCTAATTTTAGGCCAAAATTGGAGTTAATTTTTTCTTAACTTCTATGAAATATAAGCTAAATATGTCAAATTATATCGATAGAAATATCAAAATATTGTTCAAATATGTTTTTCAGAACATCATGAATATATCGTAATACGCAAACTACCTAGAGTTTTGGTCTGCGCGGAAAATTATGAAGCTACAGTAACAGTACTCTAAAACTATTGAGTTATGAAAATTGTTCATTTTCTTCTTGAAAACCTTCCGCCACAAAATATAGTCCATTACTAAACCCTGTAAAAATGTAATTTTTTAAAAACAATTCTATTCAAAAAAGTTTATTTGGCATTGTAAAATATAAATATACCACTAGAATTAATATGTGATGCAGAATTTTCAGACTAGAGGTGATCCAAAATGGCAACCTAAAACCTGAGGAGCGAACCTCTTTAAACTGTTTCACAGCTGTTGGCATTTTGTATTAGTACCTTGTGAAACAATGTTAAAATATGTAATCAACTTCCTGTTTCTCATCTGGTTGCATTTCTTGTTGTAGAACTGTTTTACACCTGGTGATACATCCCATTAATACCTTGAAAAAATGTTCAATAATTGTGCATACATTTCATCCTGATATGATTTGAAGCGACATTTTAATGTTTTTAAAAAGTTTATTAAAACAATTATATAGGTTTTTTGTTCGTTTTTATTTATTGTTATTGAAACTTTTTTACTAGTTCACATGTATGGTGCAAATTAATAAATAACATAATATTTGTAAAATAGTTGTCAGTTATATTGGAGAGAAAGAAAGAAAAAAGAGAATTCGAAGGACATACAGGCAATCAAACCAAGTACATCACACATACAAGAGCCATGTAAATTTATACTTATTATAGTCGTAACGTATATTAGGTTCATAGGCACCATAACTGGCTAATGTATATGCTACCTACAACAACTCAAATTGTTTCCAATCTCTTCCACATTCTGAATATTTGCATTTTTTGACAGTATGAATTTCAAGATACTGTATATTTTCTTGCTTAAGAAGATAAAAGCAGAACTAAAATTATTTAATAATGAAGTATGATTAAGTACGTGAACATTGCGTGGTTATAAATCTCTTATAATGGCACTTGCCAGGTTCGTGCTTAAAAAACATCGTCAGAATCTTTATCTGTTAATGCAGGGATAGTTTAGTCGCAATCACATTCGCACTTAGAACATCTTATTAAAGTGATTTCACAGTTTAAACATATAGTGATTTAAACATTAAACGAGGTTGATCAGATAAATGTCAAATACTACTCCTATATTTGATTTTATTTTACAACTCTGCCATCAGTGAATTCTTTGTCTAACAATATAAAAGATGCATTTTTGTTTCAAAACAGAATATTTCTTTATTCATATTTCTTTCGATAAAATCAAATACAAATGCATTTTAGTTAAACTTTTTAAGCATATCCAAAGACTTATTTATGGCACGGACACAATTTGCTGTATTATATTTCTAACCAATAATTATTTTGGTTGAAAGAGCTATGACACTAAATATTCTAAATTAAGACCGTTTCCTCAACCGCCCCAACCAATGATAGGCTTATTTTATAAGGCTACACTCTCTAATCCCAACGGTAGAGGGTTTTGATGATCCTCATCCTTACTTTATTTTATAATAGTTGTACACATGCAAAGCTACTAGCTATTAGCTTCATTTAAATGCCTTCTGTATACTCTTAAATTTTCATCCCCGCCTTTCTGACAAACCCACAGTGGTAAAAGCAATATCATAAACATAAACTTTGATATAATAGCAATCCTCTATAATATTTTTATGACTAATGGCCTTTCAGTTCTTCAGAAGAGATATTTAGGATTTGTTTTTTTTTTATTTATATCTCAAATAAACTTTGAACCCCTGTAGCACCTCTTCCTGACCCCTTGGGTCATTATTTGAACAAACTTAATTCTACCGTATATCAGAAACCTATTGTAAAGTTTAGATATTACAGGTTAATTGGTTTTTTAAGAAGAACAGTTTGTAAAATACCTAACCCTATGTTCACTCTTTTCCAAGTATTCCCCATTTAAAGAGGGCCTCGCCCTTCATGTTAACAAGTGAAAGGCCATTCCCCCAAAGTTGCTTTCTGCCAAGTTTGGTTGAAAATAGCCAAGTGGTTCTGGAGAAGAAGATGAAAATGAAAAAAATGTACGACGACGATAAACATTAGACAAAGTTTGATGCTTACTTAAGCCTTTGGCTTAGGTGAGGTAATACATAAATAACAGTAATCATATAATTTGTAATTTATTCACAACAAACATATAGCTTTTAAGTAAAATACACAACAAAATGGCCACTTAAACAAGTATCACAGATAATCGGAATTTCAAAAAGTCCTGAACTTTATGCATTAATGATAATTTGTTAATAGATCAATCCAAGCCATTGCTTAATTCTTACTTTCAAACTAAAACATAATGCAAAAAATATTTAGAAAAAAAAAACTGTATCACACAATCGTCCAAACCAATGTAACAGATTCTGTGGCTACATGCTTGAAACAGATAATTTGATCAGGAAAATGTAGGCAATAAAGAAAATTATGCATGGTAAAAGCACTATTCATATAAGATATACCTACTGTATGATAAATTCCACAAACTGTAATAGAAATTCAGAGGGAAAATTAACACTTGACTGATAACAATCTGAGAATACATGTATAGAATACTGTGCAGATATTAATAATAAATATAAACTCTGAATAACAGACTCCCACCTTACTCAGTATCACAAAATCGAGGGACAGTGAAATAATAAAAAGAACATATAACAATGCAACTCCACGGCAGGACGTGCCACCTTAAATGTAGAAGTGTTAATACAGCACTGAATGAAGGCGTATAGGCTAACGACATCCAACGCCAGACACAATTAACAATACCTCAGAGATAACAATGGTGATGACCAGAAAGATGTCATCGTTCTTACAGACATCAGGGAAGTCTTGATTTAAGATAAGCAGCGAGTTATTAAATATATGTATATAATATAAAAGGCAATCAACCAGCAGTGTAACAGGTATATGTAGAAATAGAGCTCTGTAATAGAGATATACAATTGGCACATGATTAAAAATTGTATATAAGCAAAATATGCTTTAATGCAACGATCAAATATAACAACTGTATTTGTTTCAAAAATAATTGATGTAAATTTACTCTAAAAAGCTATTTAAATAGCACTTGGGCACTGAATGTTGGAAGTATTAAAATTATGATTTATACATATTGTATTACCTGAGAAAAAGTACTCAACAAACAAATCTACAAAAAGTTTGAACCAAGAAGTTGACATAGTTATTGTAATGCTTGTACATTTCAGTATAATGAACACTTATCAACAGTACATCCAAAAAGCACTAATGCATCAAAGGTACAACAACACAACAACAAAACAACAATGACAACAATAAAAAGATATCACAGTATACAATGGCACACAGAGAAGGTTAACAATAAACAACAATGGGGAGGGGTCGATACAGGTGAGTGACCCATAAATATGCATCACCTAGAGTCCACGCTTCACGCAAATCAAAGAGTTGTTTCCCGTCACAGCCAGAGTATTCAAACAACACAACAGAGGCTAATGTAGAGGGGTGCAGGCTTGAGCAAAACTTGGATGAAGACAAAAATATATTCAATTTGGATTTGTTTTCCTTGTGTTATTGTGTTTAGAGGTTACTATTTTTAGACTGGTGTTTTCCTCAGGATGAGGGAAACATCACAGCAAAGGTGACATATACCGGGCTGTCTAACTTCTCCATTTTCAGGCACTGGCAAAAGAAAGGAAGAAGTACAGTTAGAATCTATTTTTTTAAGATTTAATCCATAGGTTTGAAAAACATGAACAAAAGAAATCTTTTATTTTCATAAGTAATTTTTTTTAAAATAAAAAAATAAAGAAAACGTATTATTGACATTACTGGACATGATTTATTAAATATTAATATCATTCATTTATTAAAACCAAATTTTAAACCCTACAGTGTGTTATTTGCAACAAAAAGAGGTTGTCAACATTATCATAAAAATACAAATACAATCGTATAAAAAAATTAAGATACTTCTTTGAACTACGAAATCATATTTCAAAACGGATACTTTAACGATCCATAAAAAATAATATTATTGTAGCATTCCACTTAAAATAAAATTTAAAAAAAATATATAGATATAGACTGCGACGTCTTACCTCCGATCGGCTGGTTTTATCTCCAAGTCCAAACTTCTGACTGACGATTCCAGTGGTCTTGTAGGAGTTATCTCCCTTCTGGTACTGCTGTACGGTGATGCAGTAGCGGACTTCTCGGTCTGGACGCATGGAGAACGTGTGACGCTCACACTGACGGAAGCTCAGGATTGGATCACCAGGCTTCAGCCGCTACAAAAAAAAATCAAATAGAATTGGATCCCCTGGATCAGCTTTTAGCAAAATAATACTAAATAATCAGGATTCAATCGTGTAGGTATTTTTTTTAATGCAACCAAAGCATACATGAGACTGAGCATTGTTAAAAAATATCAAGATTGGAAACCGTTTGAATTGATTTATTTTCATTTTTTGATATGGGGTTTTTATCTCAAAGATTGGTTTACAAAATTAGACAATTCAATTGATAGAACAAATTTTCAGTTAAAACTTAATTAGAAAAAAAATTAAACTGAGATTAATTTCTTTTTATATTTAGATAACTTAATTATAAAGGACAGATAGCATTAATGGATAATATACTAGTAAACATGTAAATTTTAACTTTTTGTTATAAATAATTTTACCTGCATGTAAAAAGCAACATGTCCAGCACTACTTCTAACAGCCTTCAGCTCAAAATGGAAGCCGTGAAGGGAGAGAACTTCGGAGTGGTAGTGGGGCTCCTATTTCATTGCAGACACACAGGTGAAAATATGAACTTTAAACAGCTTTCTTAATATAATAATATTTCACAATTTTTCTGATTGCATATATGGAAATGCTCTCACCTTTATAAGATACTTATTAACATAAACATTTATTATATTTTTATAATTCAGCACACAGTTAAACTTAAGCATCATGTTGACTTTCTTCAGCGCTCGATCAGAAATCTTTGTCATTCGCAGAATAGAGGTTAACTATACGAATAAAGCTTTATAAGGTTCAACATTAACATTTTTCTTGGTTATCAAAATCTTACATCGTCGACGATGAAGCCCTGTCGTACGGAGTAGGCGTTGAAGTTTCTGAGCGAGCCCATGTCTCCGCCACCCTGAAGCTGTAAAAGTCACACACAATCTCACAAACCCACACCGCAGCATTACACAATAGTTTGATTACTAATTAATATACTAAAGTATAGGATTTTTGGAAGGTTTTCATTTTGAAGGTGTAATTTTGAAAAAAAAATCTGAAATCGGATGCAAGGAAAACTAATATCACCGCTAGCATTCCAAAAACCCCATACTTTGCATAACTATATTATTTATTATTGTTAATAAAACTTTTTATTTTATAGCTGATTATTTATTAAAATATTTGTTACTTTTTATTCTCCAAGTCTCAGGTTGTTTATTTCTTAGCATCATAAATTGTTTTGAATTCATTTTTCTTAACAAATATCTGAACATTCATATCAGCTATGATTTATAAAACCGAATGCCCCTTATTGGTGAACACCGAGCAATTACCACTCATTGGGAAATAAAACCCAATTAATAATCAGATATTTATAAAAACCAATAAATGAGCCCCCAATACTGACATTTAGAAATCAAGACCAATTTGATATATATTTAAAAATTCAAAACGGATATTTCATTGCATTGTATTTTATCTGAGGTTTTGTCGAGAAAACAAAAACAACCACCTAAATGTACTGATGGAAAAATATTTTTTGTGGATAATAAGATAAATTAACGACATCTTTTTGAAAAATTTCATTCTACTGTGGAGTCCTGTTTTTAATATGGATGCACTTATATTCAAAGTATTTTTCCATAAGCGTATATTAATAATACCACTATGAGTAAAACTTCACCAATACCACCAACACCATTTATAAACTACCCCGTGACACAGAAGGGTAAAGATGCACTATTCTGATGTTAAAAGAATTCCTAAGGCAACTTACATAACTGTCCATTACAAAGCCCTGCCGCTTGGCCAGATTTTTAAATTGGTCTACATTTGACCTTGAGCTATCCCCGCCATTTTGAAGCTCAAAAAGATTAAAGTAAAATCTATAACACCATGTAACAAATTAGCCAGTTGATTTCATCGGAATAAAATCGATGATAGTATCTAACAAATTAACCAACTGATGCAATACTGTAAATGTATTATATTTGGCGTGTACGATATTTGGCGAAAATTGATTTCAATTAATTCGGCTTGGATTTGAATTAGCTTATTTCTGGATTCACCTTTTTTCATTCATATATGCATGGCATACAGCGATGTATTTTATTTAGCGGAAGTCGCTTCCCGCCAAAATGGCTAAAAAAAAATTCACAGCCAAATGTAATGCGTTTACAGTTATTTACACACATTAGTTGGTTTATTGGACAACGATACAACTGATTCAACCATTTGTTTGTTTCATACTTATTTACATACAGAATTGATACCCAAACGTCCTTTCTAAATATTATTGTTCTTTATACCAACTAAGATTATCTAAATAGTATTGTTCTGTACACCCACCAAGAGTGTCTTAATATTATTGTTGTTCTTTAAACCCAACCTGGAGATTGTCTCGTTGTTTATATCAAAATGTTCACACAGACAATGTGAATGTTTGACAAGGGCTTGAACCTGTTTATAACATTTTGTTATGTCTGTTGATGATCTATAACACTGATGTGTAACCGTGGATTCCTAATTAAAAGCAAGGAATAAAAATCACAAGGAACACACCTCACATACTTTAAAATCTCGCTTTTATTTTTCTGTGAAATCATAAAAAGTTCGGCACTCACGATATTTCATACAGAATAGAAAAATCGTGGAACTAAGTACTTGGGTAAAATAAGAATCTACAGTGTCAGTAGTGCAAAACTGGTATGACTTAGTCCTCATGGTTTCCTTTTTACTAAGATTTCTTTATAAAAAGAGTTTTTTGTCTCAGTAATTAAGATTTTCTACAATAATTTATTTTGAAATCAAAAGTTGAATGGTAATGTGTTGGACTTTCCCTCATTTCATTAACATTTCTAGGAATTTTTTCTCATTAGATTTCTATGACTAAATCTTCTCAATAGTTGAGAATTTAGACTAGTTTTTGGTTATTAACTAAAGACGGTTGAGATTTCAAGGACAAATGATTTTTCCATCTATGATTGAGATTTCAAGGATTGAAGGATTTTTCTCTCTATAGATGAGATTTCTCTATAGGACCTTCCCATCTATAGTGAAAATATCAAAGGTTTTCCTCCCCTCAACAGTTCAAGTTTGTAAAAATTGTCCTCTAGAGTTACAATTCCTCCAATCTCTCCAATTACCCAATACACTTAAAATTAACCACAATACATACTGCGTGGTAGTGTTGAGAAAGAAGATCAATTAACTGTGACTGGGGCAAGATATTCATCATCTGCATATCCTGGATATGGTTGGCTGAAAATCAAATTACACACATACAAGATATGGTGAAAAATGGAAAAAAAATATTAGATACATATATTATAATAATATATTATATATTATATAACATATATATTATAATAATACATGTACACAAGGTCTGGTAGAATGAAATATAAACATACCTTATAAAATACACATATAATGCTGTGAAAAATTAACAACCTCACAGCCAATATATGGTATTAGGATAGAAAAGAAACATAAAATTAAGAAAATCATCACAACAAACACAGGAAGCCCATGGTTTATGTCTCTAGTCTTGTGTAAGAATTCTTTGTTTTTGTTCCCCTTTTTTTTCATTAATATATAACTCTGAATTCCGGTTTTCTATTTATTTCTATGATAAACTTAAATCCCCAAAGGGGCCTCTTCCTGACCCCTGGGGGTCATGATATGAACAAAGTAGAATCTACTTTTTATGTGAAGATTAGGATATTACATGTTATTAGGTTCTTGTTGAGAAGATTTTTAACCTTCTCTTTTATAATTCGTTCTCAATTATCTTCCTTTGGAGGGGAGACTGGTCATTGAATCAAAAGACCTTAAAAGTCCTTCTTAAAAGGATGTTTCGTGTACAAAATTTGGTTGAAATTGGCTCAGTGTAAACATGTAAAAATAAATTTAGAGATGCACAGAAAAAAACAAAATTACTCCGAACAAAATGTGATCATAAAGCTCACTTGAGCTTTAAGCCAAAAGGTCAGGTGAGCTTAACACTAAAGATAAAATAAATTCTACAAATTAAACAATCATAAACAGAACAAAAGTGCAATTTGTTTTTAATAACTAAATCAAAATAATGTGTTTATGACCTAAATGCAATTTGATTTTAATAACTAAATCAAAATAACGTGTTTATGACCTTGATTTAAAGTTTTAAAATGATAAACATGTTTAATTAATCTATTTCCTGATGTTGTGGAAATGATTGATGGAGCAAATAGATCGAGTAGTGGAACTCATTACCCTTATTGATCTTGTCATTGAAAAGCAATAAAGAATGAATCTTTTACTTAAAGTTAAGTTTCATTGCAACATATTTCAAATCAAACTTCCTTCTGAATAAAAAAAAAAACAAAGCTTATTACAACAATAGTTATGAAAAAGTTATAAACAGGTACGTTTATATGTAAACATAATTAAAAGCTAGATGAAAACTGGATTTGATGATTGATAGCCTCTTCATTGTTTTAAGTCTCATCCAGATTCTTATAATGAACTATCATCAGATACAGTACCCGCAACGTTATTTTTTACAAGATAAACGATAGGATAGGATTCACGCACGATATGATAGGATTAACGCACGATAGAACAGTATACACGCACGATACGATAGGATTAACGCACGATAGAACAGTAAACACGCACGATAGGATAGGATTGATACACGATAGGAAAGGATAAACGATGTTCATGATAAACGTATAATCGCTTTAAACGATCTTCATTAATAACCTGATAATGGCAGAATTTGGGTAAGAACACGTACGAATAAAGATTTACATTGAATTTCTTTCAGTAACAATTGCCGAGTTGTTAATCATTGCTGCATCATTTATAGAATATATAAAAATGACCAGTTAATTTTTTTTTAACACAAATTATGAGCTTAAATGATCAATAAATTTTCTGTATTGTTAACATTGTTTTCATTACCGAACACCCTAGCGAATATTACAGCCCGAGATCAAAACACACGGAAAATAGCGGGTTCATTTATGAAAATCCAACTCTTGTTTAAAGTAAATATAAAATCTATCATAAATACATTTCTTTCTGTATAAGAAAATGATGCATTAAAAACGAATTATATGACATACAAATCAAATAAATATTTACACAGATACACATTCCGCGTACGATTTGTTAACATTGTTTTCATTACCACACACCCTAGCCGATTGCCGAGAACATTTCAGCCCAAAATCAAATATCACACGGAAAATAAAGGGTTCAATTAAAATAAAAGTCTGGTTTTAATTAAATATAAATTATATCATAAATACTTTTGTTTCTGTAAAATATGATGCATAAAAAACGAATTATAGTGCATAAAAGTTAATGTTTACGCAGGTATACACTCCGCGTACGATTTAATATATTCGATATACAGGTAAATATGTTACCTTGTTCCTAAGAACTTCGATAGTTTACATTATTTTTTTTATTTCTAACGCATACAGATATGATTTACATGTAATATTGGTTAATTTTGATCTGAAAAATTAAAAAACTAGTATCATGATAGAATGCTGGATAGGATTTTACAATTCTTGTTCGATAAATTTTCTTATATGGCGCACTGAACGACTTGCAGTTTTGAAATAAATTTACTTGCTTATGAAAAGGCACGAAACGATTAACACGATAGGATAAACGGAAAAAACTGTTAAAATTGAACGATAAACCTGATAGGATTAACGCACGATAGGATAGTATTAACGCACGATAGAACAGTATACACGCACGATAGGATAGGATTAACGCACGATAGAACAGTATACACGCACGATACGATAGGATTGATACACGATACGATAGGATAGGATTGTAAAATATAACGTTGCGGGTATTGTACCAGAACGCAAAATAAGTTGTTTTGGATTTCATATAATTATTAATTCTATTTACTTATCTCGATAACATATCTAAAGAGACTCTATCAATTTTACAACATGTTTGGAAATATACTATGATATCAAGTTTGTATATCTAAAGAAATAAAAGTATATATAAATGTTCTTTGAATTTCTGTGCAATATATAAATAAATGGTGACAAGTAATAAAGATTCTAATCCATGCAATGCATTTTGTCTCCAATGCATATGTAATCTACTGAAGAAATATAAGCTGTCAAAAAAAAAAAAGGAAAGTAAATATTTTGCATTTATAAAGTTTGAAAATTTGTAGGAAAATAGGAAAACAGAAGAAACGGCACTATAACTTCAATTGCTGTTAAAAAAAATAAGGTTACATAATTCACATATGGATAATTCATTATAATCACTATATAATAATAGTTTTGCTTTCTTCCTATTTCTGTCGTTCTCACTTTTGAGATTTTTTTTTTTTTTTACAAAAAAGTCACATGCATCAATAAATTAAAAACAAAATGTCAATGATTCAGTTGCTACGACTCTACAATATGTTAAGGTGGACTTGAAAATAATATAAAAATGATCCCAGAAAAAAATATTGTTTATCTTTGGTTGACTAATTAGTACGGTATTCGGTTCTGGAATGCTTAACAACGAAGCTAGACCTTGAAGATGCTTTTGCTATGCGAGAAATTAAATGATTAAATGATTAATGTGCCTGTAAGAAAACATAGAAAATAGTTCAGATCTTTTAAATTTGCCATGCATTTAGACACAGAATGAAAATTGTGAGCAAACCTGGTTATTTTTTGTCCGAAATTGTTCTGTCTAAAGAAACAAAAAATGTTTTCTTCTTTTAAAAGGTGACAAAATTCTAGGTCAAACATTCAACCGATGATAATGAAATAGCCAAACTAATAAAATTTATTCTTTGAAAATTGGCAACAATGAAAATTGTGGTAGATATGTTTTAGTAAAACTAGTATAAGACGTTAAAAATTCATTTCTATGTTTGTAGGTACTGTATGTAATTTACATTTATTCAACAAATTGAAATTTCTGTCAGAAAAAAAAAATTGAATTAGCGTACCTAATGCAGACAGATGTTTTGATGCAGTAAGTCTGGTTTGTGCGGTGACTGAGACATAATATAAATTGTAAGCAAAGACTACAAAGTCTTACCTAAACATCTATCAAAGGGAAAGAAACCGAGATATTTAACGTGATTTTACAAGTACAACTTGTTTCATATAATCTTAAATCATCGTGATTTATTTTATTAAAAAAAAAAAAAGATCAATTAATATTTTTTGTACTGATGTGCATGTATTAATGCATATGATGGTTCAAGTGATGTATGATAAAGTATGAGAGTATTTCTATGGATCGTCTAGAAAATGAACATTAAACATGATACAGACAACACCTCCTCACTCTGTACAGCAACAATTCAATATAAGGATAATGGATATAGAAATCTTTGGGCTAAACCGATTTCAATTCATTTCCTGTCAAAATCCTTACATAAACTTATGGCAAATTCAAGTAGATAATTAACAGATATAATAATAACAGAATAAACAACTGTAATTTTTACACCTTCGCTAGCAAACATTCAAATAATTTTCATATTTAGATTACATTGTATTCAACCAAGTTGGGATATTTCTTAAATTTGTTGTTTGATCAGTGACCAAAATGAACAAAACTTAATTATATTTAATTTTGGTTAGGAATATGCAGTTAAATATCAATTATATATTTTGTTTTTTTAAATCTTGTGTCATAACAAATTCAAATAAAGCTTTATCATGAATTAGCTATCTAAATGTTTAATGAATAACATTTATATAATTTTTTTTTTCAAAGTACCATTTTGTAGATACAGTAGGTTCACTTACTGTCAGTTATACCGGTCAGGCGGACCGCCGAGAACAAAGGGGCATAACACTGTCCCTCATCCTTCTCCACCAGAGCACAGTTCTTTGGAAGACTGAAAGACAATGTCAAATCTGGAAAATCCTTACTTGTTTCAAAATCAGAGGACATCCTTTCTTTAAATAAAAATAAATAAACGTCTGAGTTTTAACTGCAAGTGTATCAGGAGAAAATTTGTCTTCGGTTTTGGGCTGTTGTCCTATCATCGGTGGTAGATAAGTGTGTTACCTGTTGTAGTAAGACAGAACGGTACTGTGCGAGGGCATCAGTTGTATTTGAGGATTGAGTTGTAGGAACAGCCAATAGGAGAGCAGGCGGTAAATACTGTACTCATTGTATGTGAACAACCTGTTAAAACAAACAGCTACCGAGTAAGGGACACAAACATGTATAAGGACTTCAGTTATTGATATATCACTAACTATCACAAATATTTTATTATATTACTATACATATTACTTTGCGCAGTTAGTTATTTTTATTACTGTAGGAATATTTTTTGACATTAAATCAAATACCGGTGAGATTTCAGTGTTTTCTGGAGAAGATCCATCGATACTTCACGGAGCTGGATTTGACATGACATCTAGTGAACAAAAAGGAACAAGTTACGTATACATTAATCTTTCTCTTTTATCTCTATTTTGATGTTTAGAAATAAACTATCTAGTGTTAATTTCAAAAGTATTTTTGTGAGACAATCTTTCTTTCTCTAAATATTTCATTTTAATTTCTCTCAATTTAGTAAAATAAATCTATCAAGATTCGAAAAACTTTAACGAAAATTAGATTTTCTTAAAATATGATTGATCCAACAGATTTAAATCTCTCTTTTTCTCTCTCTTTCACAATAGTTAAATGGGTCCATCAAGATTTCAAAGACAATAGTATAAGATTTTTTTTTATATGACTAATTCTACAAATTCGAGTACATTACCTGAAGAATCGGATTCGAGTACATTACCTGAGGAATCAGATTGAGTTCCAACCATCTCTCACATGCCAAGACCACCTGCTCCTGCTGGTACTGAAAAAAACCACAAGAGTTATATATCTTAGTCAGTCCTGACCATTTTATGTTAACATTAACATTCGTGTGTTGACCAGAGAGATATAAGTGTTACCTTGGAGGCGGCCAAGTGATATTTACACACGGTTCTGTGGTTGATATTCTCCAGCATCATTTTACCACAACTGAAAATGACACAATAAAAGTTTTACATTTTCAAGATATCCACTAGTTATAAGCATTCATTGATGTTACTCACATGAGAACAGTGACATCGGAATCCTTGATTTTCATTACATTAAAATTTATCATGAAATATTTACCTTCTGTTTAGCTTAAACAGAATGGATTAAAATGTTGTTTATGTTCGTAATTGGATATTTCCTGTTAACAGGTATTTTTATTGAGTTTCAATTTTACCTTAAACAGTACAACATTAAATGAATGCATGTAACATTAATCTCTGACAACGGAAAAGAATCTTACGTATTCTGTAACGCTCTGAATCCAAGGACTGAGGCACAAGCCAACACATTGGCGACATCCTCAAGTTCTACCTCCACCTCATCGTGGTAAAGATTCCCAAGAGCTACAGCCATTGCTAAATAAAAAAGAGGAACTCTTTCACGATTTATTGATATTGAATATGAACTTTATCACTGGTGTAAAAGTGAAATATGAATTACATGTTGAACACGATATCTGTGAGCCAATGCTCACTTCTGCCACTCCTGCTCTAATGTGAATAACAAATAAAAAATTCAACATTCAAGAAGACATTGAATTTGTTAAAAAATGAATCCCACAATATGACATACCTAAATAGAAAGTGTGTACAAAATTTTAACCACTTGCGATGAATAGTTGCTGAGAAATCTTAGACAAAAATCTGTTCGCAAACTACGACTAAAGATAAAGTCGTCATTGAAGAAGTTCACATCTGATTGGTACACAAAATGAATCCCATCATATGGCATATCTAAACAAAGTCTGTGTTTCAATTTCAACCATCTGCGATAAATAGTTGGTGAGAAATATTTGACGAAAACGTGTCCGAAAATTTAGGCTAAAAATAAATTAAGTCGTAATTTAAAATTTAAAAGGAAGTTGACGTCTGATTGGTACAAAAAAGTATCAAACCATATGACATACCTAATGTGTTAAAATTTCAACTATCTGCGATAAAAAGTACCTAAGAAAAATGTAAAGTAAATAATATGAGCATTCTAACATTTTGCTTGAATCAAAGAAAATAGTTTTCTCAATTGCTGTTGTAAAATGATTTGCAAGTAAATTGTTCAAAATAAATACTAGTAAGTCAACAAATTCTGCTGTCAACTATAATATCTGCGTATATATCAAATGTGATATAGAATGCAATTATATTTGGAAATAATTGATATTGTAAATAGTTGTTAGTAAGTAAGAAAATTAATATTTCGTCAATAGCTAAAATCTGAACACTTTATTTTTAATTAGGAATAAATCTTATTTCTACACCTACCATGTTATGTGATATAACATTACTTGGGGCAGTTTAAGCTTTACAAACCACAAAGCGTTTTAAATATTAAAAAAAAAAGTGTACTAAACTGTTCCAAGTTACTTTATACTCGTATAACATAGGTAGAAATTAAATTTATTCCTTCTAATATAACTTTCTACGACTAAACTTAAATGACATTAATCTGTACAAAATTTAAATGTAACGTAAAATAGAATTATATGTTACGTATGCAAATGACGTGTTAGAACAGGAATTAAATTATATAACTGATGTTTCTATATTATCGTATTTTGGAATCTATAATTCATTTTTTTTTTGGCATTCAGTTCCATCATTAGTTCAATTTAAATCTGATTGTGATATCAAATAGACCCAGTATCAAATTTCAAACTGAAAATTCAAAATTTTAAACTTTCCTTAATACAATTAATGTACACTGCCATGTTGAATGACAAAAATATCTTGAACATTTGATTGGTTGCGAGTAGTAAAACATTTTGTAGTTAAATGATAAAATCCTTATAGTGTATTCTCAAGAGATTGTTCATGATCAAATTTGAAAAGTCCAGAGGCATCAACTAAACACTGTATCAGCATTTCTTGTTCAAGTTTCAAATTCCTAACAAATGTATACATGTACCTATAAATATTCTTTTCTGGCTAAATTACTCCTTGTCTAATGACATATGTGCCTCGGTAAGATTTAATGAATTCAAACCAATCAGTGGAGGAAAGCTGCAATCTCCCTGAATAGAACCAAGCGATATACTGCCTCCCAGAATAACTGACGTACTATATACTGCCAGCTATTTGTGGAAGTGATTGCACACTTATGTCTATATTCTAGGGTTTTTTCTCTCTCTCCCTGATTTGTGAGTATAAATATCAGTGACACAGAAATAGGTTTCCTTCTTTTGTGACAAGTTCCACGAGAGACCATTGTTCCGATCAAAATTTAACTCCTACTTGTACATAATAATTACAGAATGGACTCTTTATTATGGTATCAAACAGCTGCCTATAGAAAAAGTTATTTCTTTCCTCTGTTAATTAATTCATACATGATTAAAACTGACTCGTTTCAAAATTTCATTGGGATTGGCTTACCCTTTGCGACATCAATAAAACCTGAAGTTATGGCCGACTCAATCAACTATATGTCTAATGTTCGAGGGATGTCCCATTAATTAATAATTATGACATTCCATTCATTACAAATACCCTGTTCATCATGTACAGACTGAGTCATTAAATATGTACATTCATATGGTTGATAGAAAA
This sequence comes from Magallana hongkongensis, assembly GCA_016163765.1. NCBI lineage: Eukaryota > Metazoa > Mollusca > Bivalvia > Ostreida > Ostreidae > Magallana > Magallana hongkongensis. The sequence continues at coordinate 59,302,303 of WFKH01010211.1, read as the reverse complement.
TACTTAATTTGACTGCACAGTCAATGCCGTTTTTAAATATTTAAATACCGGTCCATGTAACTCTAATGAATTTCAAAACTTAATGTATGCATCAACTTTCATTATTTATGCTATGATTCTTTCTTTTGAAATTAGTTTGCTATTCATTAATTTTGCAATGGGTAGAAATCTATCTTCTTTTGCAGAACTCTATTCCGAAAACATTTTGAAAATAAAATTGATTTTTCTGCTAGATTTCAATTTGGGTCAAATATGTTATTGAGAATAACATACATGTACATGATTGTACTTAAAACAATATCAATAACTACATACTGTAGAATCCTTAATAAACCTGAGGAATTTTAGTCCATGTTAAATTGCAAAATCACATACCCAACAAGGATTTTGAAATTTTGCTGTTCTTTTTTTTTTCATCCTTGTGAACTTTTACGATGACCTTTTTTTCAATATAGCATCAATGTAAAAGGTTTTTTTCTACAAATGCTTAATTTATTTAGTGACAATATGCCTGATTTTCCCCCTTCGACTCATGATTAATATTTGTTGTACATATTTCACCATTTACATATTATTAAATTAAACTGAAACATAAATGTCATGGTACTAATTAGCACTTTAATTATCTATGAAATATATGTTCTTTCTGAGCTGAAGGAATCAGAAAAAAATTAACAGTTTATGGTGTTACGATCATCTGTCAACGTATTAATTACAGTTTTATAACATTTATCAAGCATCTGAATGGTTAGAAAAGATCTGACAATGGAAAATCTTCCAAGAAATATATCAATATTTTGACATCGCATTATCACGCTACGAGCAGGGAGCGGTACTATAGGCTTATCCTGTGATGAAGGGATTGCTTCAGTTCAATCTGGTCGTAGCATTGCTTCTCTTGCTAGCTACCTGTACTTTAAACATTGATTAGGTCTACTAATTAATATCTCGCCCACACCTAATGGACCAGGTGTGTCAGACATAAATTATAATGCCGATAATTGTCACAAAGACGGCCAGCTTCACGTCTTGGAGTTACACCGGCAATAGTTTTTCTTGCTACTCAAACGCCTACATGTGAAATGAATCCTTAAAACATTTTCAAAATACCTTGCCATAGAGAAGACTTTAAAAAAAGAGAACTAATCGATCACAATGAAAATAAATATATATTTAATTACATTGTAAAGGTGATGGGCTTTCTCTAATGATTTGAGATGTTTCTCATACAATGCAGAGTGTGACTCCTCAAAAGATCAATGCGATAAATTAATACTTTTCATAAATAGTTTTCAAAGGCAACCTTAAAAAAGTTTTAACCCCGAGTTTGAAGAGGGCAAACAAAATTTAATGCTTAAGATGAAGAGGCAGGTAATCTTCTATATTTACTAGTTAAACAGTATTTGACTTTTTATTTGAACCTTTTGACCTAAACATTAAAATATGTCATTTAATCATAAAAGCTATATTGGGTTATAAGTTTAATGACCAGTTCAAGCCAAGAAATCTCAAGGTACAACTTAATGAATAACAATACTGTAACTAGTAAAGGAAGATGCATTTTCATTAAGATTGCATATGTTTACAATTTAGGGAGCTGGGGGAGTAAGTAGAGACTAATATGCATGAGTACTTCAGTATGCATTAATTATTAGAACGCTTTATAAAAAATGCAAGGAGAAACCTTGAATGAAATGAATTAGCAAAGCTTTATTGATTTTTCCCCTTCATCTTAACCTGATGAACTTGAAATGCACTTCAAATTATTGATTAGAGCACACATTTAGTGGGAGAGCCCCTGGATTTATCCAATACTTCACATCCCCAAGCCTTCATTCATTTATCCGTCTTTCAACACAATCCATGTCAATAAAACATGACTTGCGAGAGTTCATCAGCAAACTGCAGCCATGTTTTATAAAATATACTGCCATTTGTCACCTAAATCTAAATCAGGTTGACTTTGCAAGGTGCATTTCCAGCTAAAATCTGTCATCTGTAATGTTATGTGTGTGCTCCATTCAGAAACAAAAACTTCTCCTGTTTGGCTACAAATTGCACTCAGCTGTCACAACATGTTATTGATTATCAATATCCATTTTCACAGCCAGATAACAATCGGGAGCTTAAGATGAGTAACCTTGAAAAGAGTCATTTCATTCAACCATCGAAAGTAGTTTTCAGCATCGTACAGAGATTTTAAAGGGTTTGGTTTTCATTGATCCAAAGATGGGAATTGCCAAGCGTATTCTAAAATAATATATATATATGTGTCACTTCATCTTGCAATCTGCCAGAAAAAAATGCTAGCATCAAATGACATAGCAAGCAAGTACTCATTAAAAAGACCATTACGTTCTGGCTCAGTCTCATCCCAACAATTGATGAAGACAAATCTCATTTTTATCAAGATAAGTAATTTACAAAGGATTAGAGCCCAGTCCCCAATAAATCAAAGAGGATTATGGGAAAATGATACGACGGAGACACTGGATCATGTTACACGTGTAGGCCTCAACTTCTTCTCAGAAAATATTGACAAATTGACATAGAGAAATGCTCATCTGTGTTATATACTGTCCATAGAGTGGTTTTTATATCAATAGATGACTGACTATATGTTGTTAATATATTTTGGACAAAATAACTATATACGTACAATTTTACCAAGGATTTTAAATTTTGTTTTCATAAATAAATTAATGGATTTAAAAATGATTGAACTTAGTGAAGGAAAATCTGTTATAACATTACATGACGAATGCTATTGGTTAAGTAGTAATTGTTTTTCTGTTAAATGTCCTTGTATTCATAATATTTAGTACATACATGATCACAATAGTGCACTATTCACATTTTATTCATAATCATCCCAGTATTCTTTCTCTGGGATGTAAACGAATATTGGGATGGTTAGTGAAGAAGAGAAAGGAGAGTGAAATGTATTGGAGGTTATTTAAGTGATGGGGATTGTAGGAGAGGGGTGGGGTTCTTGAAGCAGTTATCTGTCATAAACAGGGGAAAACCAGGTTGTCACTGGAAATTTTTATACAGGGACCCAATCCCAAATAAGTGACATTGTGGTTAAATAGGGATTTTTTTAATCATCATACAATAATGACTTTAATAAAAAAGAAAACAGGTTTCAAATATAAAGAAGAAACTTAATCAAAGTTTGAGTATAATTACTGGAAAAAATCTCACTCAATACATAAAGTAGTAATATTTCCTTTTATTATCTCCTCTCATTATGCACAAAAAAAAGTGTAATTTACAAGATTTATTTATTGACTATTTTTGCGCCATTCAGGAAGAATCACATTATCATTCCCTAATCTCAGATCTAAGTAACGACAGCCTTGGGGGGGGGGGGGGGGGGGGGTTTAGTTAGTAACATACCTGTATTCGTAAGAAGGATATTTTTAATCAAGTGACAGGAATATTGTTTGGGTTGAGGTAGGGATTGCTATTGGGAGAGGAGGTGGTCAGTCAGTTACCTGTTTTTGTAAGGAGGGGGTCCCTACAGTCCAGTTTGATGACAGTAACACTGTTGACCCGTTTCTCGGACACGTGGGCTGGGTGATTCACTCCTTTAATTTCTTCTTCCTCTGGGTCCTCCACCAGACTCAACCTTCAATGTCAAAATATCGCATAAACAAACATTCCAGAACTGTGACATATTACTGTTCTATTACAACACTGTAACAGTTTCAACTTGTAGTGGATTAATTACCTGAACTTCGTTTTATCTTAGCTTATGTCATAGTAATCATCGACTAAAATTTTAGTAGGACACTCGTTAAGAATTTAATGAAGTTGGAAATATCTGGTTTATTTCTAAACGCATCAGTGCAAAAGCAAACCGCTTCTTTGGTCCGTAAGTTACAGTCTTTCCGGGATATGTTCTTAAGTGGCTGGTCTATCAGTGTCCAAGAACTTTTTTTATTTTATAGAAAAACTTAAAAAGTTAGCAAAAATACTTATGTATACAGTCATGTAATTGGGGAGACAGATATGTTCCCAATTTGATGTTAAATATCAATGTACGTTATGTAAGTAATGTTTAATATCATATTAAAGATTACCTCAAGGAGTTTGTTTTCATAAATAATAAACTTTAACTGTGATTGGGCAAAAGGTCAATAATTAAGAAAGAATAAGACATGTTTATATGATTTATGTAGTTCAATAACACGTATGGGTTCCCAAGAAGAAAGGAAAAGCCAGAACAAATTCGGTAATGGATATTTAGATACAATAGTATTTACAAAAAAATTGAAATCAAAAACATTTAGTTCATAAAATCATAACTATTAAATATTGTTAGTACTTTAATGATATGTTGTATGTTTCAGTATCATTTTGTTCGAATAGGGCATACAATTTCAAATATATCAACGAATACTCGACTATCACTCCATAATTAGCCCCCGATACTTTGACTAAGTATCCGAGTAAAACTGACAGACCTAGTTTAAACAGAAAACAATCAGCTAATATATTATTTATTACATTTTACTATATATCCAGGATATAGTGTGCAACTCATCAGTTTTAATAATTCTACAGTCTCTCGTACAGGTTTACATTATGACATTTACCTGCTGAAAACAATGTAGTAAATGTATTTTCTTACAATTGACGAGAATAACTGAACATTGTGACAATCATTTACTGAAAAATTCAGGCATAATAAACACCAAGTTTATAGCGTGACATCTTGTAACAGTAAATTTAAGTTTCCATTGCGTAACTTACTTGTTTTAATAATATTATGTGTCATACTTAAAAAATTGAATGATATATTATTAAGTTTCCCAATAATTTTTAAGATTGTCCCAAAACCCCAAAAAGTCGGGGGAGGTGGTATGGTAGGATTCGTTCAATTTAGAAAGAATTGTACGTTTCGGAAAAAAATGTGTGTAAGTGTTGGGGGGGGGGGGGGGGGGGGGGGGGTGGTCAGACCCCCTCCTGATGCTATGTGCCTGTAGCAGACTCATTACATTTTACAATTGATCTAGTTCCCATTGTGTTTCATACCTGTTGTAACAGTCTCATTACATTTTACAGTTAAAATCAATTTTATCTTATTTAATAAGACATTTTTTATTTAAATCATATATCCAGTGCAACTTATATCAGAAAAACTTTTGGCTATGGTATTTATCAATAATTTTAATTCAGGTTGTTTTACCCTATTTGATTACATAGCGAAACAAGTTCATTTTTATCGTATAACATAACTTGCCTACGTCACTATATGAGGCACGTGCAAAATATATTGATCCGCATCATGTTCCAAATTTTGTAAAGTTATGTCAGTTTTTTAATAATGCACCTTAAATTTTGAAACCAAGTTGTAAACAAGTGAAAAGCTGTCAATGTGACAGCAAACCGGGTTTTCTTTTATGTGAACTATATCCATAATCCATGTCAACACCGAATTGATAAACACCAACTACCGTATCCAAAAAAATCGGGTACCCATATTGCAATATATGCTAAAATGCCTAAGTTCAAAAGCTGGTATTTTTTTCATAAATTATCAGAAATCAAAATCCTAACAATATGCACACCTCTGATATATGTACAATTGATCTGCAAAAGAACACTTCCTATCATGGAAACTGTTGGAGGAGTTATCCGTACAATAAGGGTACCCTATATGCAATATTTTGTTGAAAAATGACTAAGTTCAAAAGCTGGGTTTTTTTCATAAATTATCAGAAATCAAAATCCTAGCAACACGCATACCTCTGATGTGTGTACAATTGATCTGTAAAAGAACAACTTCCTATCGTGAAAACTGTAGGAGGAGTTATCCGTACAATAAGGGTACCCTATATGCAATATTTTGTTGAAAAATGACTAAGTTCAAAAGCTGGTATTTTTTTCATAAATTATCAGAAATCAAAATCCTAGCAATATGCACACCTCTGATATATGTACAATTGATCTGCAAAAGAACAACTTCCTATCATGGAAACTGTTGGAGGAGTTATCCGTACAATAAGGGTACCCTTTTGGCAGCCGCCCGCCCTTAAATTCACCATTTCAATAACCGGATTTTTCCATTAGAAAACCCGGTTAAAAATTAAGTTATAGAGAGCAAAATTAAATCTCTACCTATGTTATATGAGTATAACGTAACTTGGGACAATTTATGGGTTTTTTTTTTTATTTACCGCTTCGCAGTTTATTTAACGAAAACTGTCCCAAGTTAGGCTATACATTGTATATTATCTTTACTGATTGCCTCCAACATAAATATACTTTCATCTTCATATTGAAACGAAACTGTCCCAGTAACAGAAATGTCATCTAAATCAAACGTTTGTCCCATCATGGACTCAAGTGATCTGTATCTCACTGATTGCTTCCCCTTGTCTACATCATTGTCTGTGTTAGACACAAGGCTTCTCAAGTCTCTGAGTTTGTCTATCAAACTACAGTCAGACATGGTACTGTGTTTATCTTCCAGAAACTTCACAAGATCTTTGATTTGTTTCTTTTTCTTTTCTAGGTCTAATTTTTTCTCACTTACTTCAGCATTTTTTTTTTACCAAATATTCCCTCAATTTGGTCTCCAAATTCTTCTTGATTTTATAAAGTTTTGACACAATATCGCATCAAAATCTTTCTGAAGCTTAGAGACCTCAGAATCACAACATTTCTGGTTGTCTTCCATTTCTTTAAATGCCGTCTTTATCTTCTCATCATCTCTTTCATATTATCTTCAATAACTTTATTTAGAGTCTTCTTTAGCTCTCTTCTCCTTAGACTTCCTGCTGTGGCTATAGTTTTCCAGTAATGATCCGTGTTGTCTGTTTTGGCACATCGTCTACAGATAAACTCATCACAGTCCTCACAAGTCATGTCTATATTCAAATCGTGTTTCTCATACATTGGGATGTGTGCTTGAGCAGATCCAAGAGGGTATTTGGGAGCACTGGTCGCCATATATCTGTTTCAGTACACATCTACTACTGACCTATATTTACTTTTAGTAGATACTTGCGCTGAATTTAAAAGACATGCTACAGGCTGGTGCAAAAGTGCACATTTCAGTTATTTTTTGCGATCCAGTTTTCTTAATTATACATTATAGATATGCTACAGGTAGTGGAAATCATAACATAAGCTGTTTGAATAAACAGCACTTATTATTTTTCTAAATGTTTAAACCTAATGAAGAAGACTGATGTCACAGTACTGTAAAAAAGAAAAGAAAAAAAAGGAGCTGGATAGACTTTTAGAGCACCGCTGTTATATGCAAAGAGACTACTTTCAGTAGGGCCTTTAAACTTTCAAAATGGGATTTAAGTGTAAGTGTATATACGATTGCGAGTACTATATATCATATTTACGTGTAAGGTGATTGTGTATTATAAGTTACCTATAGGTTCGAGTTGATAAAGCAGTATATCTTTACTTGTGTCTGTTACCCTTTTTTGTATACTAGGACTCGTAATTAAAAAACCACCAAATAACACAACAATATTTGTCTTTCCTTCACTACAGTGAAGAATAAAAGAAAGGAATTTAAGTTACATTTTATTATTATTACAAAATAAGATAAAGGGCAAGTATATGAGAAATATCCTCAGAGAGAGGTCTCATATAATAAATATTTTTTACATTCTTTGTTTTCAATTTATAAAAATGATAAAAAAAATGGAACTAATGAAAAAAAGGAAATTAAAACCAAATGCAACAAAATAGTATATTTCTTACCTACTTTACTGTTGATTTTACATTTTGTAGTATAGCTTATGTAATACTTTAAAACAATTACGGTTGTTAACACCTTGTGTAATAGTTTTATTACATTTAAAGGGGCATAGTCACGATTTGGTCAAATTTTGTTTTTCTATTTTTATTGTTTACAATGCTTTAGTAATACTTTTCTAATGATCAACCAAAATTTGAGTGTCAGTCGTAAAGTTTTAAGCAAGATACAGGACTCAAAATTCTTTTTTTATGTAAACAAACCTCCTATCATGTTTTTGTAAACATTGGTTCAATATACCTGTATAAGTTTTTTTAAAGCTGATTTTACTATATGCTAATTTGTTTTGAACATAAATAAATAATTCCTAGCGTTTGTCACATTCATTTTAGGTCTAAACCTGGAACTTTCTTTTCAAAATTCAAAATGTAAACAAAAACATGACATAAACTTTGTTTACACAACACAGAACTGTGAGCTCTGTATTTGGCTTATAACTCGACGACTGACACTCAAATTTTGGTTGACTATTAAAAATACCTTACTAAAGAATTGTAGACATTAAAAACGGGAAAAAAAATTGATCAAAATCGTGACCATGCCCCTTTAATTTGTTGTCTCCTACCTTGCATAATAGTTATATTACATTAAAATATGGTTGTCAACTATCTAACGCCATAGTTTTATTGGATATCCAGTTGTTGACCCCTGCCTTGTATAATAGTTCCATTACATTTATAGTTGCCATCTACCTTGTCTAATATATTTATAACATCTACAGTTGTTGACACCTACATTGTGTAATTTGTTCATTACATTTACAGTTGTTGACAACCACATTGAGTAATATATTTATTACATTTACAGTTGTTGACACCCACATTGTGTAATATATTTATTACATTTACAGTTGTTGACAACTACCTTGTGTAATATATTTATTACCTTAACAGTCTTCTACACTTCTTCGGTGTTATAGTTTTATTTAAGGAATAAAGAATCAATCTTTGAGTATTATGAGGTGATCAAATGGTCAAGGGTGATCACTTCAATAACGACTGAAGGGCTTGAAAAGCTTTATTGGATTTGATCACCCCTGACCACATTTGATCACCTCCTAATATTCAAAGAATAATTCTTATTACTTACGTTTATATAATTTCAGCAATTTTATGATTAAATATCAGAATTACGGTTCATGAAATATATTGGACTAAACATTCCAAAATCGGTTCGTAGTGTTATCACAGACAAAAACACTGGAAAATGCAAATACAACAATGTATATTTCTGGTAGTCCTTGTGCTGTACAACTGTGTATATTGTTTTGTATATAATTTTTGACACCTTAATGTTGTAACCGTTTTATTACATTTTTATGGTTGTAATCATCTACCCGTCCGTTTTAATAGTTTTATTACATTTTTTACATTTACCTACCTGTTACTCATCTCCTTATAGTTGTTGCAGTAGAACTGTTTTTGCAGTTGTTGACACAATGTATCAAGACCATTGTGAAATTTTTATAACATGCAATCACCTACCTGTTGCTTATCTCCTTGTCCTTATAGTCGTTGCTGTTACATGAAAACTGCATGTTTTTACAGCTGTTGACACATTGCATTGCTACTTTGTGTAATAATGTTATAACCTGTAATCACTTACACGTTACTCATTTCTTTATAGTCATTGCTGTTATACTGATTTTACAGCTGTTGACAGATTGTATTAATACCATGTGTAATAATTTTATTACATGTAATCACCTACCTGTTGCTCATTTCCTTGTAGTCGTTGCTATAGAACTGGTTCTTTTTTATGTAGGTGTCCAGTGTTTCTGATGCGGGACTTCTGTAATACTTGTGGAACTTTGGTCCATCCGCCTCTTTCACGAGGGCCGCTAGGACCTCAGCCTTCTGGATGAATGGACGATGAAGCTCCCAGTCCATGTTTAGGCATTTCAAAACAACATCTACAGCAACAAACACATCATAAGTCATGCACAACAGTGGGTGTAAACCTGCCATTCAGTCAACTGAAAGATGACTTAAAGATGACTGAATGACAAAGCTCTTCAATTCAGTCAACAGAAATGGTAACTGGAGGGATTACTGGAGGGATTATGGAATGGTATACCTCATCAATTCAGTCTACAGAAATGGTAACTGGCGGGATTACTGAATGGTATACCTCTTCTATTTAGTCAACTGGAAGGTGACTAAGAGTTAACAAAAATGTGACTAAAGGACATATATTTATAGCTTCGTCATTCAGTTATATTGCTAACCTTTCATTTAGCCATCACTTGACTGAATGGAACAGTTTCGCGAAAAAATGATAAATATGGTGTACTTTACTATTCATTTTTTAATTTTTTTTTTTGGGGGGGGGGGGGATTATATTGATTTTTTTATGTTTTCCATTTTAAATAATTCAAAATTTGTAATATATTTCTTAAATTTCAATTTCTTTAGTTATATATTTATGAATATCTTGATTGAGTATATGTATTTTTAGATAGTATAACAATGATTAAAAGCAAACACAACTTTTATTACACAACCAAATTATCAAAACATTTCTATTATTTCAAAATAGATCTTTTTCATGCAGATCAAAAAATATATATACCATAAATATAAAATTTATATAAATTATTTGTTTTAAAATCTACAAAAAAAATTGACAGAAGTCAAATTATGATTTCCCCATTAACTCTTTTTTGCATTATTTAGTACATGCACTTAAGAAGTAAAACAGCTTGTGTATCTTCATTCTAACATGCAGGTCATCTCCAAAAACGTTGATTACTGTATCGACTGCAGCAATTAAAAATTGACAAAGAAGTAAATTGTCAAACATGACTTCATTCAACAACAAAAGATTATTTCTTTCTTGTAGAAAAGGTAAATTATAAAATGAATTATAAAATAATGACTATGTGGTAGTACTTATGGTATACTGAGAACTGTCCATACATATACCTTTCATTAGATACAAAAGCACACAGCAACTCAGCATAAAACACAGCTGTAAAAATATCATTCATATTAAAATGTTAATATATTTTTTTTTTAAATTCCAATGAGCCAGCACCTCAAAGTTTATAACCTCACTCCTCAGTTAGTTCAAGTCATGTTTATCAAGTCATGTTTATCAGAACCCTACTAACAACTACATAAACAATTAAACCCCACAAAATAAAACGGGGAAAACCCCACAGCACAAAATACATTAAATATTTAACAAACCATATTTTGATAATGGTCCCACAAACCCTACAATAGTATAATAATCATCTTTATATAAAACAGTATTGATTTCTTAAGCTGTACCCAACAACTTCCTATACAGTGATAGTTAATGGGAGACTGTCTTTTTGTAAATGGTAATTACAAAAAGCAATTACAATAATTAACACTGTTTTATACTATTTCAGTAAAAGCCAACAACCCAAAAAATAAAGGAGTTGTAGGCATGGTAATGTTATTGAAAGGGATGGTATGATCCCTATACGGCTGTTTAACTAGAGTCAGAGTTTTTCAACATGTTACTCAAGTTTTTTTTTGCGTTTTTAAGCTGTTGATAAAAATTGCCAACAACTGTTGTCAGCAAGATAAAGCTTTGCAACAATTCATTTTTGATAGTTTAAAACTTTTCATTCACTCCTTACGACAGTACTACTAGAACTATAACTATTGAATGAAAAAATGGGCGTGACAAGGCAAACGTATGACTAACTATAAAAAAAGGAACATTCTGAGCAGATGTTAATGTAAATATGTAAATAAACTACACAAGAGTTGAATGAACATATTCTATCATGAATTGAAATCGTATATGGGATAGACACAGTTATGTATATAATATCTTAGATATCAATGTTAATGCCCATTAGTTGTTATAGATACTTGATAGCACAAAATGAACAGATGACAAACAAGATACAGACAGGAAATACCGGATGTTGATAAGGTCGTTCACTTGGCAAAATGAACTTTAACTATATATATACGCATTCATGCTTTACCCAAAGACACACTCGCCACCTTGACAAAATGTTGTCTAGCACTAAATATATACCATCAAAACAGAACAACACACATCCAAACCACGTAATATATACATGTATAGGATTAAATAATAGGGTTATATGTCTCAGAAGTTAGTTGTACTAAAGAATTAGTTATCATAATTAAAACTGTACCATTATTATATATACATGTAATATCTAGGCATTTTATACATATATAGGAATTTTTTGTTACTTGATAATTGTTATGTGTATTATAATAATTATTGATCTACTTTGATATAGCTATACAATGATCTATGATACACACATTATATATTTAAATCTATATTCATCACCAAATTAATAATTACATCAATTCTGTATCAGCATGCTTCTTTTTTAAATTTAGTTTTCAAACTTAGTACTCAGTGCATGTTCGATTCAGCACTAAATAAAATATGAGTTAAAAGAATTAGAATCATTGAATTAATACAGGTATATATTAAATGACATGTCAAGTCCATGCATAAAATAAGACTAGATTTGATTTAAGTTTCTATTTTTTGTATTTCTTATGAATTTTTTTTAAATGAGAAATTTTTAAATGTTTTAAAAATTGTTATTCTGAACTCTGAAAATGTAGTAAATATCAGTGCTGAGAATAGAATTTAATAACTGAAAAGCTTTTAAGAAGTATTGATTAATTTTTCTTTCATGAAGTAAAAATAAATATAATGTATGGGTTCATCATTCAGAAATACTCATTAACCTTGACAATTATGCTGATACAGAATATATCCCAGAATTCCTCTAAACAATAAAAGCTTGTTGTCATGGTTACTGGCATTCCTACTACAACTCACCAAAATCAGGGACTTTTTGACCTACATGGCATATATCACAAGATAATGAAATCAAAACATAATAGACAACTTAGATCTACCAAAATTGCATGCATACTTAACTTATGAAATTCTAATACAATGACAACTGCAAACAGTTTTTTGAAATTTCTCTAGGATAATTATGACTCTATTCTTAAACATATTTCCAAATTATGTATACAAAGATGAAACAAACTATTTTCATAATTAATTATTATAGTGATATTATATCTTGTATGAAGTCATATACCAGGGACTGTAAACCAACTTTTATTTGCAACAACTTTATTTCACGAATTCTCGGAAATATACTGGTTAGAGGCAACATATTTTCACAATCAAGATGTAGATTTTTTTATCCAGAAAATAAGATACACATTTGATGACTGGTTCATGGCGAGAAATTTTTGTAATGACAAGGCACTCGCAAACCTCGCAAAAATTTTTCGCATGTGAATAATTGTTGGTTTACAGTTTATAAATTAATAATGAATTTGTCTGGAAAATAGGACAAAACTGCATACACATAAAATTGTCTAATTAAAGCCATGATAAACATGCAGAAATCCATGTACATAAATGAAAAAAAATTCAGATATATAAAGTATGAGTATTTCACTTTTAATTACTGAAAATGGCTGCTTGAAAATTATGATGTTAAGTACTGTTATCTATCGTATTGTCATGAACCTGTATATTAAGTATTCGTTAATTTACAGGTAATTATTTGAAATACAGTGGGCATTCATTTTAATGATGGCTGAAGGTTGGCGGGTTTTTGGAAACCACAACAAATCACAAAATACGATTGTACAAACTTGTGCAGTAAATTGACTCAGAGGTATTTTATCTACCAGAATGGTTACCCACAAAATTACCTCCCCTGGATGTCACTGCAATTGTTTAACCACGATGGATACTTTCCCCCATAAAATGAAGGATTTCACAGTACAGGAATATTTAATTATAAAATTCATTAAAAGCCAATTATATAATAAATCAAGATCAGAAGAGAGAATTTAAACTTTAGACCAATCCTGTTAATCATTATTTGAAATTATTAAGTAAATCTTACTCAATATCATACCAGACATTAGTGACCAACTTATTTGATCAATCTAGCTTTCAGTCTGTTTTTACATTTCATCCTGAAATGAGTTAAACTTAAGGTACTTATTCTTCTGATCAAGACCGATATCATATTAATGATGAAGTATGATTAAGCACGTGTATAATGTCGTGATAATGAATCCCTTGTACATGTAATGGCGCATGCCGCGTTTGTCCTTGACAACATCATGCTGTCTTTTCGTTAGAAGTTTCAGCTGTGTCAATTTCAGAGATAGGTCAGCTGTAAATCACAATCATAGCTAGCACATCTTCATTAAATTGACTTCACAGTTTATACATTAGCAATTTAAACAATTATGTAAAGACCAGGTTTGATCTGATGAATGTCGAATATTTCTCCTACATTTGAGTTTAATACAATTCTATAATCTGTGAATTCTTTGTCTATTAGTATAAGCTATAAAGATGTATTTTTTTAAAATAGGAATTTTCCTTTTTCCTACTAATTTGCTCTTGATAAAATCAAATACATATGCATTTCAATTAAATATTTTAAGCATATCAGATTTATTTATTTATTTGTGGCATGGATACAATTTACTTGTCTTCCTGTGTTTACACTATCATTGAGCTTTTAATAGACACTATTGCTGGAAAAACAATTTTTCCTTTTTTTTCTAATTGAATATAACAAAGTCTTACCAGGTCCTAGAAGGCTATGGCTTTTCTTGGAGTGATAGAGAAATATATCCTTGGGGGTCACTGGTCGTGCATTGGACGGCACAAACTTCCTGATGGGGCCAAGGGGGATAGGGGTACTACAAAACACAGAACAAATTATACCATCACAACCAATACACAAACTTCTGATGGAGCTAAGGGGGGAAGGAGCAAAAAAAAAAAGTTAATTAAACATCATAACACTGTTGGTTAAAGGTTGGACAACTATACAACCCAAGAACAGATGATATATTGCAATATTGATTGGCTAAATTCATGCAGTCACCAGTTAAAAAAAATACTGCTGCTTTAGAAAATTAATTTTACTAAAATTAGACTCCTAAGTCTTTGAAGTAGTCCAAAATGAACAGAGAAGAGTTTTGGTTTGTTTTTAAGTTATTTTTGGAATGAATAATAAAGAATATCTCTATTTGGGGAAATGCCAGGTAAAACTGATCATTGAATCAGATGGGGCTATACAATGCAATAATCAATCAAACTGTAGCCATGAAGGCTTTTAATACAAAAAGTTTTCCAAATTCATCCCTTCATGGGCCAGCACCTTAGAAGAACCACAGAATTCACATATGAACACTGCCCCGTGTTTTAATAGACTATTTTCTGAATTTCGATCTAATTATGCTGCCATTTTCAAATTTAAAATTTTGATTGCCCTGCACTTTACTCTCTTTTTTCCTCAGCAGAGTAAACCCTTGATTTCATTGTTTTGGACTTATAATCATTAAGTGTTATTCTCAGAAAATTTGAAGAAAATATGCAGTTGTTTGGCACTGAACACTTTTTCAAAGGTCAAAGAAACCCTTGGTTTTATGTTATAGTTAAATCTGTAGTTTAATTCAATGAAGTACCAGTACAATATTATATGTTTTGCCATTACCCTCTTATTCTGACAGATGGGGAGGATACTGGAACAGCGAAACTATCTACGGACACCCTCTGTGGACTAAACGTTCTCTCGGGCTCTGTGATTGGTCGATCATCCGTCTGACGGAACTTGTACGGTCCACTGACATCCAGGTTCATATTCAGAACTGGGCTCTCGGCTGTTAGTAACACACACAGTAGACTAGAGCATTACATGGACTGTCATATTTAGAACACAGCTCTTACATTTAACACAGCAGAAACACGGTACTACATGTAGTATTATAAGTACTATAATTATAATATTTAATAAAAAACATTACAATCACTATAAGGTCTTCCGTTGGAAACGGAAGACCTTAAATATAAACGGTTCTTACAAGATAAACGGCTTTTACGAAAAACTATCATGAAATAACACAAACAGTAACATGAGTACAGTATTAAATGTGCTTTAAAATTAACAGATCTGTTACTGTATACAGCGATATATTTTCACCCCGAATAATTTTCGCCCTTCTACACTTGCAAACAGTTTTGCCCTGTCTTGAATTTGCCCAGACACAGTTGTGTTTAGAAAGAGATAATTTGAGACATTGGAATTCGACCAGTCTTAAATTTGCCCGCTGACAATGAGGGCGAAAGGGGTGAAATAAAACAGGGGCGAATATTTCCTCATATACAGTATTTAAAAATGTTTCCGATATGAAGTTCAGAGAGTAAATAGCTATTTTTCATAGTTTAGGCTTTTTTACTTATATATAATAAATCTACATTTATTTACCGGTCTCTAAAGAGAACTTTTATTGTTTCCTATACTGACCAGTGATGATGTTGACCAGGCTGTTGTTATAGTTCATGTGGACAGCTTTTATTGCCTGAGAACTTCCAAGGAGATCACTTCCTAAGGACTCTGGGAGTCTCCAACGATTCGTGCTACCAACCATTTTCCTTACTCGACATCTGGGCGTGACCGGGTGCTGAATGAAATAGGTTTGATATAAAGATAATAAATCTACCTTGTAAATTTGTATTCATGGAAGCCATCACTTCCCTCTCTCTTTTTTTCTCTCCTGTAACCATCTTTATTTCTAGTTGCTTTCTCTTTTGTAAACCATCTCTCATTAACATTCTCTCTCTCTCTCTCTCTCTCTCTCTCTCTCTGTCCCTCTGTCTCTCTCTCTCATCAATTTTTAAAATATATACTATAAAGCACAAGCATATTATACAGGAGCAGAGACTCTTTGTGTAGTATTATAATCAATATGATAATTTCTGGAATGTTATATTTCCATTCTTATTAATTCTCTGCAGGAAAAATCAATAGGATGAAATGTACCACATTCTTGAGTATGCAAATAAGTACTAAGCTGTAGTTGACCATGACTATTTATAGCTCAATGACATCAGTATAATGACCGTCCAGCCATTTTGGGAGCAAGCTATGTCACAAATTTACATTTCTGTGTACCTTACTAAAAAACGTGACCATAATGGGCGAGAAACAGAGAAGATCTCATTACATATAATTAGCAATGATGTAATATGAGCCAGTCAAATCCATATTCATTACACAGAAATCTTTCAGCTTAGTAAGCTACTAAGCTATGCAACATGAAAAAATGTTGACCTTATACTGAGAGAATAACTGTTCAAAAATGAAAGAGCTTGGGGAAAAAATTACAACCTCATAAGACCAAGTGCTATCTATCTATTGTTTACAAAAATGTTTCAATTTGATACCAGTATAACAAAAAAATATATATTCATTTGAGAGATTTAAATAGTTTTAATTGGTTTTGTATCAATTATTGAATCGTTCCATCAGGAATTAAAAAGATTTTTTTTTTAAATTAGTCATTTACTTTTGTAAAATGCAGCTCTAGATTATATAAAGCTCTGA
This sequence comes from Magallana hongkongensis, assembly GCA_016163765.1. NCBI lineage: Eukaryota > Metazoa > Mollusca > Bivalvia > Ostreida > Ostreidae > Magallana > Magallana hongkongensis. Next base: position 59,285,096 of record WFKH01010211.1, on the reverse strand, counting down.
TTTTCACAAGATTGGAGTGTCATGAAGATGACATACAGAGGAAATATTCAGAAATCAGGAGCATTTCTACCCTCTTCATATTTTTCAGTTGATGGTTATCTCACACAGCATGTTTTTATTAACTTTAGAGTGAGTTTATGTTGTCTTTTTATGTGAGTCTACTATAACAGGATAAAACTCAATTTTGGTGAACTATTTAAATGTAATCAGTTCTCCGAAAGAGCTGAAAGTCGTAAAAATATTTCAATGACATTTGATAAAAACATAGTTTCTAAAACCATGCAAGAATCAAGTATTAAGAGCAACAAGTTAAATATAGACAGTAAAATTAGCACTCAGGCGGGTTCAGATGATAATAAAAAAAAGCAAACAAATAAAACGGCCAAAAAAAACATTTAGTCATGCACGGATGTAGAGTGCAGGGGGTGGACCCCCCCCCCCCCCCCCACTAAAATCAAATTTATAAAATTTCACGAAAATAGGCCCCAGCCCCCCCCCCCCCCCCTTTGGAAAAAAAATTATCCCTAGGACCCCCCCCTCTCTCAGAAAAAAAAGCCACTAACTTTGCTCAAAGTAAAGCTGTCATTTAATTATTCTCCTAATGCATTAGAACTGTCAATGCTTTCCATTTTACTTTTTATTACAGACATAAAAGTTTTCTTCAGAATAAATCTACATTATTACATACATTTGCTTAGTTTATGTAACTGTATATTTAAAACACTTTCAATCTAAATTGAATTTCTAACCTTATTTTGTGGTACATTTAAATCCGGCATACATGATAAGCAAATGAAAATAAATATGCATGTGTTCTGAAAATTGCTTTGTAGGCATTTGAACTGATCAGAAGCAGAAACCCTGATAAGGCCAAAAAAAATATCCATGTTTCCTGTCCCATGAACAAAAAAATTAGGGTAGGTGGGTAGGACAATTTTTTTCTTTTCTTCATTTTTAAATTAACCATTAAAGGAAAATACAATTACCTGATTTAAACAAAAAAGAAAGTCATGTCTATTGTTTACTTGAGGCAAACAAAATAAATTGCAGCTTTTTTTGTATTATTAAATTGTGACGTGAAAAAAACCCCAACAATCAACATAATGTCTGTCAGTATTAGACAGCTATTTTATTTAACAAGGAACTCATTAATAACCAAATATTTATGTGCTTGGTTCTTTAATTTTTTTTTGCAGGGGGATCAAATATATGTACATGTATCATGATGGTCTCCCAATATTGATCAGCGTTTATATTAAAGAACTAACATTGACTTGTCAGAAATCGATATACCTCTTAGAAGAACACTGGTCTAACAATACATTTTTGTGTAGAGATCCGTCTACCTTACACTTTGAGAATTTAATCTTCTCAACTCGAGTTTTAGTGATCTTAAGTGTGTACACATCAAGTTGAATACAAACTGTTGAATCGATTAAAGCTCAATTGATCCACACTTTCTAAATGACTAAAGATATTAAGTTTATACCTGAGTAAATTGTTATCCGAAAGTCCATACACTTCACTCAAAAAAAAAAAAAAACCCAAATAATTGACCAGTTTGAGTCTTCTTAACAATAAAGATATATGGGCATAAGTTCTATACACCATTCAGCATTTCAGATACATCAAAATTTTGAGATGAAAATTTAATATTATAGAAAGTATTTAAAAAACCTTTAATAGAAATATGAAATAGTCTTTATGACAAAAAAGATTGCCCCAAATATCAAGTACAATGATTGATTAAAACCAAGTAGAAATTTTGCCAAACTAAGGTTTGATGCAAGATCTGATATAACATACAAGTAATGGGAACAAGTGCCAGAAATCAGCTCTATTCAAGATCACTCGACAGTTCAATCTATTCCATTCGTGTACACTTCAATGCGACAGTATTCTCATAATTTTTTGCAATGATCAGAACTATATAATGATATGTGTCTTATGTAACTGACTATATACTGGTATATGTTGCCGTTATTGCGTAGCCCATACGTGGTATAGATCAATGCATTGAACGCGTCAAACTTAATTTAAGACACTGTGCACTGAGTTTTCTTAAGAAACTTTACAAAATCCAATCAATCAAGACTTTGAGAGACCCAGTTTGTTTTCCTGATGATGTAACCGTGTGTTTCTTTTCTGCATGATGTTGGAGCTCTAAATTACAAACTTCAGAAATATTTACCTAGCATTCTTTGAAATAAGGCTTCAGCAAATCCAGTAAATTTTGAAAAATTTTCTCTCTTTTGATTTCTGCACAAAATAATCCTATTGTAAAAGTGAGATTGGGATAAAAACCAAACTCACCTGAGTTCAATCTTTTGTTTTTTCAATTCATTCAAATTTGAACATTTTAAAACATAAAGCTTTCTTCATGGAATTATGAATGTCATTGAGAAGTGAGTGATTTCATTTACCTCATAAGACTTCATAATTATTATGAATTCATGAATCACTCAATTATTTAAATATAGTTGCTTAATTATCTTGATGAAAATTTATTTTCTATATCTACAACATTTTCAGCATTATTTTGGATGTATAATTTTGAAGAATTAGAGTCATTACAAAGTATATGCAAGAAATTTTGCTAGGAAATGGACCTGATATTCTTAACATGTACAATGAAGATTTTTCAAATATGGATTCAACTTCTTGTTCTTCATTTAATATCTAAGATAAAAACACCTAATATACCTTTTCCTTGATGAGCCTACAGCTTATTGACATTTGACAAAAAGAGGGGAAAAAAACGGAGGAAGAATACTTCAAACGGAGACAAAAGAGCTTTTATGAATCCATAATCCATATTAACTTCTAGTGCAAATATTTAATTTCAACTTTCAAGCCACCAAATCCAATACTTTCGACTGATGCTAGCTAGCAGTTGGTATTGTTTTATCTGTTCACAATCCAACAGGGACTGGTTTTTGATCAATGGTTTTTGCTTCATTCATTTATCCTACAAATTGTATAGGGTTGGGAATCTAAAGGCTTGGTTTTACTGTGTGTTAGTATTCCCTATTACCAAGCTACTTGGTGCAGCCATTAAGTTCAGTGTTGATTGAAGTATATAAAGTTAAATCTTTTATGAGATGATCAAATGTGCAGATAATTACACTCCATTATGATCAATTCAAAAAATTTTTTTTTCTAATTTACAAGGAATTTCTTTTATTTATTTCCCAACTTTTTAAAAATTGAAAATACATGCAATTGGGATTCCTGGTAAAATTTGATCAAGGCAAATGAGTTTGCCTAGTACGTATGTACTACCAATCAAACTATGGAATATACTCTATACAGTTAAATATCAAACTTATTTAGCTGTTTTTATTTTGTGATTATATAATCTATCACATCATTTGTGTGGCTTAAAATGTACTGCAATATTGCAGCTCTCAAACCACCCCCCCCCCCTTTTTTTCTTTTTTTTTTTGGGGGGGGGGGGGGGGGAAGACTTCAGATGAAAAAATAATATCGAGCGACATTATTGCACCTTGTTCAAAATATAATGCACTTTAATTTCCTTTTTCGATGTTGTAGGTGTGTTAAACTTTAACCATCCTTAAAATACAACTTTGAATTCTTCCAGTGTCCTTGCTATATATCTACTAGTAGGTTTAAAAATATGATCACTGATACATGTACAATTTACCCGGAATACAAATTAATTGCTGTACGATAATTCCCAAAATTAGATATAATCAGAAATTCTACAAATTTTGGAATGAAAATAAAAGATTTGATGGTGTTTAATTTTATCAGTGGATGAATACAATTGTTTTCATTCACCAATGAGTAAATCGGTGGATGTAGCGCTAACCTCTCTATATAATTGATGCTAAATCACTGTGCTGTGTTCACAGGGCAGCTTAGATTGGACTTCATACTGCTTGAAAGTTTCAAAACACTGGTTATGTTTCTAGTTGAAACATACCAATTTTTTGTTTTTCATTCAATTATGAATATTGACGTGACACGTCTATATTGTAATTACATGTTTATTGTGAACTTGTGCTAATGGAAAGGACAGAAAAAGAGTGTGTATGTTGTTTTCTTTACAGAAATAAAATGTTCTTTTACAAAATAAAAATAAAATCCTACCCGTTCAGGAATTCTGGCGTCCACTACAACCCCCATCAGCGCGGAGAACGGGGCCTCCTGTACCGACCTGTAACACAGTCAGAAAGCTGTCATTGTCTACACAACAGGCGGGATATCTACATTATTTTATATATTATATATTTATATATTATAAATCGGGGCCCTTTTTTGAACAATTAACATGTAACAGTAGTTGATTATCAAACAGGTTATGTAAGTATATCTAAAACTATTTACTAACACGACTGTTGTACAGAGCACTATGTTGACATAATTAATCACTTTATACTTGGTTAATACATTTAGTGGAAATAATTATTGAAAACATGTAAAATTCTTAAAATAATTTGTAATAAAAGTATTATTAGAACAACTTTTTAACATTGTACATGTGTTTTCATACTGCAACTAGATAAGTGTTGCATGATGCATATGCGGTAAATAAATGCAAACTGATTCATGATGCTGCACATAACTTATTGAATCAGGATTAGGCCACACCAATTCAATTTCTTGTTCGTCGGACCCGCGCGCTCGTATTTTAATAAAAGTGCAAAAATAATATTATTTTAAATTTCCCACGTCCGGAAAATTTCGTTCCGTTTCCCGCTCCAATTTATTTTTTACTTTATATTCTCGGTCTCATTTGCGTTTAAAAATCACCTGAAATTTACTATTCCTTAGTAGTAAGAGAATAAACGTTGATTATCTTGAACAAAATACGCTGTTAGTAAAAAACAACAGAGAACGATGATGTGTTTTACTACAAGCACTGCCAATCTGCCATAAATACGACTTTCCATGTTTTATCGACTTATTTAAACTCTTCGAGAGACTTGGTAATCGAAATGAGGATGACAGCATGGATTGGTCAATATACCAGCTCAGTTTATAGAAGCAAAACTTTTGGACATTGGAGTTAATAAGATTTTAGATACGCTTGGATGTAAGTATATAAAAATTCATAACATTTTTTGAGATTCCTTTGGCTCTAACCCTCTCTATTACATACTGCTGCATATCGTGTGGGGAAGACACACACACTCCATCTAAAATATAAAGCAGGGGTTGAGTCAGAGGAATATAGAAATAATTTTATAGAGATGTGTTTTATTGCGTTTTTTGGTCTTAGAATTGACAATACACATGTACATTTACTATATTTTCTCTAAATTTTAACACAGGTTTATGGGTAGAATACCATTGATGCCTACAGGTCATATTAATTCTCAAAGTCAAGTTGATCGTCAAAATATAGACATGCAATATTCAAAAGGGTTGGAACATTTTCCTGTGCGAAGAATGTGGCAATTGCATTTACAACTACAAAAATTGACAAAAGACCAAGTAAGTGATATTGTAAACTATCATTATTAGATGAAATAATGAACAATGTCAATAGCTCAATGGCAAAACTTGATCATATTGTTACTGTGTAACCATATTTATAACTGCTGTGAATATGGTATATTTCAGTTAGAAGGTTCATCTTCAACATATAAAGGAGGAAGATTAACTTCACTTCTGGTGTTTCCATTGTTCCAGGAACAAATAATTCAAAGCTTGGTTTTAATGGTTTGAAGAGCTTTAACCTGCTCTTGAGATGTGGAAACCTGCTTCTTCAATGCTTTAATGAGACATTACCTTCCTCCTACTTGTATTCATTGTGAATCAGTCAAAGACTGTCTGTATTGTAAATTTGTTCAATGTTTTGGATTTTATTACTTATCTAGTTGTGATCACACAAACATGAAAGACTAACTACATGTACATCTATAAGTTTTTTTTAATAAATAGTTTCTTCATCCTATATTTATTTAGACTTATTTTGTATATCACAATAAAAATAATACTCTACATTAAAGCCAAGCAAAAAACGAAAAAGGCAAAATTATCATAAAAGTCATTTTTGTAACAAACAATATTTGCATCTGAATTCAGTGAAGAAAACAAACATGTCAATCTCGATAATTAATTTAGGTTGTATATGTATTGTTGACCTACAATAATTGAGTGCAGATATATGGAAATCATTTAATGTTTCATATTTTTCATGATTATTTAACTTTATATAGATTTTAAGTCCTTTTTACTCTCCAAATGTAAAAAATTTAAAAAAATGTAATCGCTCGCTCCACCTTTTTTATGTACCGCCTGGAAATTATGTCGAAACAAAATAATAATATTATAATTATCAAATCGCTCGCCCGCCCCTACTTTTTTAGGTCATTTGTCCGAAGAACAAGAAATTGAATTGGTGTGGCCTTATGAAAAACTGATGAATTCTGGATCATACGCGACATTGTATTGAATATTGATGGTATATTACTTATAAGCCTTTATCATTATTCAAACTTCTTGGTCGTATATTGTTCTAATACCTGGCTTATTTTCAATCCTTTCCTGCCAATAATGTAATTGCTTATCGATTCAATTCAAGATTTTTGTTTCCCACTTTCAACATTATTTTTAATTTCACTTGAATTTCTTCACTATGACATCAATAGCAATGTGGAGGGAAAAAAACCCTGATATGTGTAGATGCAATATGTATGCCAAAGTAGCTCAACACAATATATCTATATGTAGCATCATGAACTATATATATAGTCTCAATTTTTTTTCTATTCATTTTGTAGGACTTTCAGATATAAAACAAATGTTATACATCCTCTACTGATAAAAACCTTCAGACTGTGGTTAAAGATATATGTACAAGGAACAAAGTCAAGTCTCCAGAATAATATATTGTGATCTGATCAAAAGAGAGGGATGAAGCACGGACATTCATTAGCATGATCTTCGAGACTCTGGATCTTCGAGACTCTGGATCTTTGAGACTCGATCTGGACCAATTCACAGGTGTTAACTGATACACCTTAGAATAGGTTGGGAATATTGTCTAAAGGATGCTTCAGCACCAATAAATACAGCGATAAGAGGTGTACATTATTATACATGTATATATATATCTACTGAAACAGTTTGAAACGCATGCACCGAGGAAATTCGAAATCCTGAGAACGTTTTAGACACACGTACACACGACGTAAGGTTTATAATTGGGCAACCTGTTGTTAGTAAATAGCAAACTAAATCAGTACCTGCAGTAAGATATTGTCGCCTTTGGTGCATTTGGTGGAATGGAAGGGAAATAGGACTGCGCCGATTCTGTCATTTTGCTGAACTGTCTCCTTTGAAAACTCTGATCGTGTTCAATGTTTTAATTCTAACTACACAAAGCTGTTATTGTCGTTTAAACAGCTATACCATGTTACATAAGACTTGGTCACCTATATCCCCTCTGCACAAAAAGCGCGCTTACTCGCCGTACCTTTCCACAAATGTTACTATGGACGCTCTGTGACGTCACAACCGGTGTAAACATTAGCACGTGTTCATTCCATTTAAAATGACGAGACGAATAAATTGATACGATTAATTTGTAAAATTTGTAAAGTTTGTAAAATTTTAAAATAAGTATCACATAGTCTGCAGCGAATCTAGATAGTTACATATATGTGTGTACTTTGTAAGATGTTCATTTAACTTGAAAAGAAAATATAAAAATGCAATGTCCTATATTTATGTCATATTTGGCACTTTGTGGCTCAGTCAGTATTTAGCGAGAAAGAGGTCATCGACCTAGCAAACTACAGCGTATGTAGGAGAAGCCTCTGTAAAATCGGACAGCGAATAGAACATCCTCCCACGTTTCTGGGCCGATAAAGAAGATTATAAAACCTCGACGCCTGTCAGTGGTGGCAAGGAATTTCTACGCCAACAACAGATAACTCGGAGAGCGTCGCAAATTGGCTCATAAATTCTGTCTCCTATCTTTACATTCTTTTCTCTTGTGAGGGCAAAAATGAGAGAGAGAGAGAGAGAGAGAGAGAGAGAGAGAGAGAGAGAATGAGGAAAAGAGCTAGATATATAGAGATAATGAAGAAAAGAGAGTGAAAGAGAAGTTGGAAAGAAAGAAAGAAAGAAAGAAAGAAAGAAAGAACGCAATTAATTGGCTTTTGAAATGTTATGTTTCAGCTCGAAGAAAAAGTTTCTAACACGATTTTTTTCCTCGAGCGAACAAGTGAATATGTCAACACAGGAAACACTGCTGGATACAACCCCGCCGTCAATTTACAACTCGACAACGTTTAAAAAGTTACAATAGTCTGGTGATGACTCATTATCAAGTTCATTCATTCTTTAAGTGGCCAAAAGTTCAATGAACCTTTGTACAGGACGAGTTCTGTTTCAGCGCAATACAGGGACATTTGTTGTCTACATAATCGTTCAACTTCTCCCAGATTTACTGAAATGCCCCCTTTCTCAAAAACACTCTCTGATAACGTGATTGAACGGTGTCAGCAATTTCTTTGACATTCACTTAAATATTGTAAATTATATATTCGTTGATAAATTATTGTTAATATACATTCACTCTCGTTTTTTTCCAGCTGAGGAAGAAGGAGACTATACGAATATCTACCGGGCTATTTTATTATCTTTACAAATACTAAGTAAATTCCACAAAAGCAGATTTAATACGTCATAGTGGGGTACTTGGTTTTTCGTTTTTGTTTGTTTGTTTTTATTTTGTTTTTTTTTTTTTTTTGTTATAATAAATGTATATCCCTGCATGGTTTTTCAACATGAATGCAATAAAAAAAAAAAAGCTGGCATAAACCAAAAAGCATCGGCTGAAAGTGGTGTTCGTCCTCAAACAATAAACGATAAATTATTCTGATCGATTTTTTACCCTCTGTACATTATTTCCGTGTGTTTGTTTTCATTAGCCTTGTTCTGTACCGTGCATTAATTGTATCGGAATCAGACACTTTGATTCCATCGAGAATCTAATGAACGCAGCCCGTACCTGACGTGTAACAACACCTAAACGGGTCCAGTACATTTAGTACATGTGCATGTACTAGTATACCAGCTGTACTATCACACCGCAAATCTGCGTAATGGCGGCACTGCAAATTTACTCCCCCTGAAAACCTTTTTCTATAGGGAATAAAAATATCATTTATTTTAAATAAAATTATCCAGCTCAAGCTAGTGCTCACGATCTCCGCCTCTCATCCTTAAAAGTGACTCCATAAAGGTCGCACAGAGAGAGGTCCTAGATCTTTGGCACTTGCGTTTGGACTGATCCAAGAAAAAAATCCATACTCCTATACATCGCCCACGCTGTAGCTTTAATACAGAGAGAGAGAGAGAGAGAGAGAGGGGGGAGGTACCTGTGTTTTTATGAAAACGTGCCAGATTATAGTATTAAGGGCGATGACCTTTTCCATTGCATTGTACAAGCTAGTAAATCGTAAAAAGGACAGGTCCCTTCCAAAATTGGTCCGATATATGTCTTTTTATAGGTAAATGTGCATTAATTCATTTTGCATTTTGTTGCAACCATTAAAGAGCTGGTTACATATAACACTGCACAAAAAATGTTGTAACAACGAGTGCAGCGCTGACCCAAAGGTCGTGGATCTTGCATAATAAACAGAACAGCCGTCAATTAAACAGAAGAGCCTGTCACCATTAGAAGTCAGCGACAATCGTAGCGCTCTCTCTCTCTCTAACGACGACTGCAGTACTGAGTACTGAGTCAGATGCGTGGGAGGATAACAGATGCCGACAACACATCGCTTTGTGAAACGAATTTATTGAAATTGTGGTATCACAGTAGAGATTTTCGAGAGCCATGTTTTGGTAAATGTTTGTATAATGTTTGTATAATGTATAATGTATAATGTATGCATATAACAGATACAATAAGGACATTCACAAAAAGATGAACAATATTCTGTAAAGATATAGTGCCATCTTGGATAAACTGAACACGTATTGTACACATAACGAAGATATAGTGCCATCTTGGATAAACTGAACACGTATTGTACACATAACAAAGAAATCATGCCACACATCGTACATACAATGTATGGCTACTGTGGCAAAATGAACACACCAAATGCATATTCATCAAAATTCCGATTGTCTTTAATTTAGAAGAATATTAAAAGTTATTCCTCGATACGTTTGCGTATCTTTGCACTCTCCCTTATCGCATGAATTTTGCCATAATGATTGCAAACTCGACAAACTTCAACTATGAGCTTTGTAAAGACACTCTATCACTTGTACTCAAATGAAAGTTTTGTCACCAACGGCAAAAGAGCGCCTCAATACCACACAATGGCGCCACTTCTGTGTCTGCCTCATTTCCACTGGGATTGTGTCGTCATTTCCTGTGCGTCACGAGGTCTGTCAAGTGAACGCCACCATTGGACTGGTCAGGGCTGTGGGGGAGGAGAATGGCGTGGAGTAGGGGGAGGAGACGCCGGTGTCCATAGAACTACAGAAACTGGAGGAGACGGAGAAAAACCGACAGGCCGGGGAGCATGGCGGACTGAGGGGTGACAGATGGCGGCTCTTGTCCTCCTGCTCCTTTTCAAACTCCAGCAACTGGTGCATGAAGCCTGCATTGGGCGAAATCTCGCTGCGACGGGACTTGACGAACTCAAACGCTGTATCCAGTGAGGCGTGACGGCTGTACATGACGTAAGCAATGCAGATAGTGGCTGATCGACTGACTCCAGCGTGACAATGGACCAGAGTCTTGCCGCCCGCACCTTTCACTTCATCTACAAATAAACACCACATTGTTATTGGCAAATTCAATCATCAAAAGCCGCTTTTTTCTTCCATTCTGTTTGATGGTATGGCGTCACGCAGCAGTAATTCCACCATATTGCTTTTACTATGACAAATAACATGATTACAACGGCGCTACGTGATGATTACATTTCATACGATAATACAAAAAAAGTCGGGACATAATGGACGATTCAGATCTTTACTGCGATTATTTATAGGTTCTTTCTACCGATTAAAGTCACGTCTCTTTATACTATTGACTTGTTTATTCAATTACGAAAAGTAACCGATTTTTTTTTTTCTACGACGAATTATCATTGACTGAATCACAGTGCTATCGGGTTTCGTCTCAAGAACAGAGTAGATGCGTTAGAAGGGTCAATAGTTTTTCTCATCAAAGAACACAGGCCATTCAAACAAAATGTACCCATTTTATATGCAACAGTTTAACCTGTGTATACCGAACTTCCTTGTAAACAGACTTACCTATAAAAGTGATGGCCTCTGAGAACCAGTTGGAGAGCTGTGTGTTATGGCTGTCATCCACAGGAATGTTCTTGTAAAGGAAATTAGAGGTGAAATGGTTCTTACACGTGGAAGAAACGTTCAAGATGGCGGTGATGCCGAGTCGCTGTAGGTCCTGCATACAGGCCGCCGTCAGGGCATTACCCAGGTACAGGTGGGGGAAGATCTCCACGGGCTCCATCTGTGGGGGAGAGAAAAGAGCGGGAAATTAGTGAGCGTATGGGGAGGGGGAGTGGGAAATTATGTACAATGAGCGCGCTCCGTAAAGACATTAGCTGATCTAGAGAAGAGGGGGGGGGGCAGGGGTCCAGACTCCCCCCCCCCCCCCCCCCCCCCCTAGAAAATCCAAACTCTAAGTTAATAAATTCATAAAGGAACGGTTGCCGACAATAGGTCTAGGAGACCCCCCCCCCCCCCCAGAAATTTTTTTTTGATCTGCGTACGAATGAGGAAGCGACTCTTGTTAATATAAAACTCTTCTGCGTTGTTATTAAACAGAAAATATTTTGATGGGCCGCTAATATCCTTTCATGTCCTTGTTCATTTATATCATAAACACTCATGGCCAATCCCTGGAACAATTTTGACACTCTGTTCTCAGGCGTTCTTTAGTATCTACATTGTACTTGTTTTGAGGTAGTTACAGATATTTATACACTTCTTTTTATGATTATAAGTTTTGTTGCAGTTTAAAAGCAAGATGTTACGTAGCGTATTTTATAGGTATGATACACAAAACATAGTTTTCCCTTATACGGTAATCCAAGCAGTGATCAAGTCTTACATACATACAGTACTATACAAGTTTACCTGTCTGTATCTGTCGATTTATCGATGTAGGATTGTCAATATCTACATTATTTCTAGCCATCAAATTAATGTTGCAAAGCTTCAAGTGTTTTCAATAAGAATGAAACATTGCGTAAATAAACAGGTAAGTATATTTACAGAATATGAGACACACTTGTTTATTGTGATTGAGGCGATAGGTATACAGTTGTATTGGTGAAAAAATCCGGTTAGAGCAAGTTTATTTTTATTCTCGGAATTTTAAAAAATATTTTTTAAACAAATTATCGAATATACATCATTATTTGCATTGGTAATTTTATCACGGTTCATTTCCACATTTTCATTTCATTTTTATCGATTTCATTCGGTTTGATTTCGATCTCGTTATGTAGTTCATAGATAGAAACTTGTTGTTAATTTTTTTTTTTTTTGGATGTTTTCCTTTTTTAGGGGGGGGGGGGGACTTTTTGATTAATATTTATTTATTTCGCCAAAATGTGGCGACCACTGGATAACCCATAAGCTGGCATGTTCGTTTCATTTCTCTTTTTGTAAATTGGTTTTGAATGGTTCACATACCAGTGTAGAATTGGTTCTGAAGAGCGCGTGCCTCTGTGATTTCTCCTGGGCTGAGGGCTCGGCCTGAGGGCTGAGGATCGGGTTGCTGCCCACGATGGTACACTGGCGGGGAAAACTCTGCATAAACTGGGCGAAGCCGCCTGCAAGTAAAATATTAACATTATGGTACGTTAGCTACTCAATAGGAACCCCCTCCCACCCCTCTCTGCGGATTATACCGCTCATTAAGAAACATATGTTTCCGTGCGAAGATCCGCCTAATGTTTTTGTCTAATTTAAGAATCTCGAACATAACTGGCGAGGATTTAGTATCTTCTGCTCCCTCTCTCTTCTATCTTTAATGTTTTTAATGATCCATTTCCGCTATCTAGTGTCGTGTTCAGAAACAAATGAGAAAGAAAACCTCTGTTGCCAAGGTTAATTCCCTGGTTTTCAAACTTATTTACACGTATCTGCACGCATGCCATATTAAGAAGGAAAATAAAACATGCATGTGTGTACGTCAGATAATTACATGTGTGCATGAGTGACTTATTTCCGGGAAATGTTTAAAGCACATGAAATATCTTTATCCCGGAAACACCAATAGCTAGGGGGTGGATGATGAGGCCAGATCGCAGATTTCCTTTCTTCCCTGTAATCGTTTCATATTTCCGTATTTTTTTTTTATTATTTTTTTTGGGGTAAATATGGTAACAAATTTTATTTCAAGAAGGAACCGTCTGAAAAATACTTACATGTAATTATTAAATATTATATTTCCATACATACTGTTCGACAAATATATTTTTTTAAAATGTTTGAAAATATGCTACTTTTACATGTAAGCATCTCTCTCTCTCTCTCTCTCTCTCTCTCTCTCTCTCTCTCTCTCTCTCTCTCTCATTACAAACATCAAACAATTCACGTGAAATAATCGTCCCTAAATGTGTTTCCTGGATGTGTAAAATTGCACCTTTGCACTTGCTCCAGGGGTAAAGCCAACACGCAGTGTACACAGCTATTACATCATTTCCCTTATTGTCCACCCTTGATCTCCCTGCATTCCCACAACCCTTCCAGCTGTTTTTTATAATATCAATTAATTTTTTTCCCGATAATTAAATCAATTTCCGGCGTTTTAAACCCATAGTTACGTCCGGCAGAAATCCAATAATTAGCATCAATACCTCGGCCCTTCCTGCAGCTACAGCAAATTGCCTTAAAATTACTCAAAAGTAACAAACTCACACATTCTAATGCGATCCAATTTTGCCTGACCTGAGGTGATAAGGTTTTTGTGTCATAAGACAATAAGTCTGGCGGGGGTAATAGAATTCAATGTTTATCAATTGTCATTTAGTGTAATTTAATGTAATATTTTCGGAGAGTTAAAGGGAAGGTGTGTATGAGTTCATGTAATCCGCTCACCTGTTAAATGTGTGTACATTTCATGTATGTTACCGCGTGGTGTGTATTATACACGTATAATTAATTTTAAGGCCTACAAAGGATAGGTCATGTCCACGCAGTTGTTGAAAGTTCAAAAACAAAACACGATTTGGCTGGGGGCTCGATTCGGTCGTCCACAAGTACATCGCAATATATACTTACATTCACCGACCATTTATCAATAGATAGATAGTTATATTTTGGCATGCGTTTATCAGTTCTATAAATTTTTATATAAAAAACGTTAACAAACTACAGTTGTTGTTAATTATAAATATTTATAAGAGATCCTCGCAAGTTGTCAGAACTTGTGATAAAACAATAAAAAATAAATACGCAATAAAATATATTCAAAACAATAACACAAGATATGTAAATTTGGCACAATTAGCAACAAAATCATCTGACATTCAAATATTTCATATTTCCTTCCTGTTCACTTTGATATTAATATGTACCGATAAAAAACAACAAAAGCTTCATTCAAAAGATTTGATGCGATCGTTTCCCGATCAATCAAAACGCAGACTTTACAAGATGTTTGTGGTACGTTTCTATAATTAACTTAATCGGAAATTCTTGCGAGGTCTGTGTGGTTTTAATAAGTGCAACGTTATGTCTACCGTGACTTTGAATTCTTAAAATAGAATTCAAACATTTTTAAATTCATTTTTTTGGTGGCAGAACCATTAAATGTTCAAACGGTTGGGTTTTTGGGATATTACAATGCTATAAATTCTATCATAATGTATCGATAATATTAGATTATATAGATTCTATTTTTGATATTATAATTTTCTTTTTTGTGACGTATTCATCATTGAAAATTTCCAGAGATACATAACAATTAACAAAACTTACCCAAATATACGCGATAAATTCATCATTAGTTAGACAGAACAAAAATGAAACAAGAAAGTGTTAATATACATTATTTATCTTAATTTGGAGCAATATATATTTATATATTATTCTAATTAAAATCATTCTGCAGTAATGATGTATTTGTTTCTTTTTTAGATGCAGGAATCCGACACAATTTTGTAATGATAAAATCAAAAGTTTTATAACAACATAATTTTCTTGTTTTCTGACCGTAATCTTTTCCGAGTCGATGTTGTTTTTTTTTTCGTATTTTGATAAGACATACAACAAGGTTATTAATAGTGACAATTAGAACGAAAACCGTCCGCCCACATACAGCTACACTAATAGTGTAGATGTGGATTTTTAATTTATCTAAACTCGACTTAAAACAAGCTGGTATAATTGAAATATATAGAGTTTAGAAAAAGAAAAAAACCAAATACAATTGAACGGTGGTTATTTCTAACATTGTTAAATTTTTTGATAGATGATTGTTGTGATTGTAAAACATAAATATACCTTTCAGAAGTTTGCATATTCCCCCGAATCCTAGCTGCTTTATGGAATGCCAGACGATGTTCACATTACTGTCGGAGTGATTGAGTTCGTCCTCACTCTCTCCGTAGATGACAATTTGAGAGTAGCCCCCCGACACAAGCCTGTGTCTCACTTCGCTGTCCAACATCTTCTCCAGATGAAGTTTACCTCCATTAACAAATCTCCTTTTTGAGATTGGAGGGCAGTACATGTTTTTAGCCCCAACAATATGTCCATCGTTGTAAGAAATGTAGGGCCGTGAATCCAAAATCAAAAGACTTGTAGGATTATTGAAGTTGTAGTGAACTATCAGATGATGAAAGTCGCTGAGGGATATTGTTTCCATTGCTGCAGATATAGTGCGTACGACTGAACATTCCATTCATAAATGATAGTAACCATTCACAGCGCGTAGTAATATATTCTCAGATTAGGCCTTCCTCTGAACCAATGAAATTCATCAAGGTCAAGGGGCTAACGAGTAAGACTACGCGGTAAAGATATAGTACTTAAAGAAAATGTTAATATTTAAGCAATTTGAACAAAAATATCAAATAAATAAACACCCAATCTTCAATAGATGTTATAGTTATTCAAAACGAGTGTCTTAGGAGAAATCTGACCCCATTTTCTCCAGATTGTGGCTGAGAAAGAATTCAGAAAGGTCCGCCCTCTTACCATATATGGATAATTATGAAAACCACAATCGGAGCGGAAGTAAACAATTGACATGCGATCCACAAATTCATTCATTCCCAACCATTCACACAACATCTGAACGGAAATCGATAGAATAAGTCATTGTTTAGAAAGTTGTGAGAAAAAATTTCAGGCTGCGCGGTCTAAGCCAGCCCTGCATCAATGGCAGATCTTCGACTGATCGATCCCGCCCGTATCGACAACATCAATGAAAGGAGGCCGAGAACACCGCGGATAATTGTAGGGATGAATGGACGGTTTGTGTGCGTAAAATATGAAATTGAGGTCACGTTCACCGTTGACACTTTGACACCCCGATATTTCTCAAACCTAAAACACGTTTATCACATGATGTGGACAGTGACCTACAGTTAATCTGGCGCATAACATTGATTAAGATATCCTGATATTCTTAAATGTACAGATAAATGGATGATATTGATTTTGACCACACATATGGGTTCATGATTTTAAAACTATCCAAATGTATCGTGGCCTACACTGTACACTGTACATTCGAGCTACATGTTTTTACTATAAATAAGATATGTCGAATGATTGATTGTTGAATGAGCATATTGGATTTAATACAAGGGATATGCATGCACGTGGTTCATTACATGCAGAATATAAAATGACTTAATGCAGTTTGTATGTACCCATCCATAATATACATGTATGTGTTAGAATGTCATTATGAGAAAGTTTTTTTCCAGTAAATTTATAGAGAGACGTTTATAAATTTGTATAATGTTATTTAATTCTCGTATATACACACCATTAAAACAGGTGTTTAATATACTTACCTGGAGTGGCCGGTGATTTACCTGGAGTGGCCAGGGATAAACGCTATACAATGAAATACACTGAGTGTAAACGATTTTGGAAATTTATACACTAATTTCGTCCATATTCATCGTTGTAAAATTCATTTTGAAAAAATATCATTTCATTTCATTTGTTATTTTTCTTGATTTGAGATACAATTCACCTGATAATAAATAGGTGTTTCTGTTTTAGCCAATTGATTACCTATATATACATGTAGCAGCGATGATAGGCTTAATAATTGTTCTACATTTACATGTAGAATACATTTGGCGTTAAGTTACATTCTAAAATCTATTGCATTTTTAAAAAAAATAAAATTATGTACTTGGTCAAAAAATGACATATTTTCAGAGAAAGATAGACAATCATAACCATGTAGTACAATATATAAATCTTTTGGCATCTCATGAACATTCATATGCATGCATCTAAACAGAGAGCATGAATAACAGCTGTACCGTTACTACATGTATATACATTACACAGATGTATGGGAGTGTTTTAACATGGTCAGGGTTTGAGCTTAACATTTTCGATGTCATTTTCATATTTACAGTGCGTTATCTAACGTAATAGAAATGCTTTAAATAAGAATTTGAATGACACTTGTCAAATACAAGTTTCTCATGCTATTAAGGCCATGTTTGTAGTTGTAAACATGGGTTATGCATGACAAACAGGTTCATTTAAATCATATATTTTATTTTTAGGTAATTAATTTTTGCCGACAATAAAACAGGTTTTGGTAACTTGTTATTTTATCTAAATATGGATTCGTTATATCTGCAATTCATTTGCACTGTATAAACGGGGAAAAAAAAAGACATAACTGTACCTTGTTTCACGTAACAAAGTGTGTGAGCTCTGTGTTTCACTTGCTTGTAACTCTACAAGGTTTATTCAAATTCTGGTTAAGCACAGGAAAAACTTAGCTAAGCATTCTAAATAATTAAAAAAGTAAAAACGAAATTTTTTGCTCAAATCGTGAGAATGGCCCTTAAAAGAATTTGAACACCGGTAATAGAAATACTAGTACCAAGAACTTGAAAATTGGATTTAAAAAATCGTGGATCCGCTTAACTGCCGTCTGTTGAGTAGAATGCGCACATACATGTATATATAAACATTAATTACCCATAGACACATAAACATTCCTTTTGTATTTGCAACACCTATTTCGTGGAGTACGCAATTGTTACTACCAGATTCGTGCACGGTTCGTAGAGTCTAAGTGAATTAAGCTCAGCTTACACCCAACCCCTGCCTGAACTCTCGGGCTAACCAGAGAGAGAGAGAGAGAGAGAGTTCATTTGAATTTTACAGGCACACATTTTATATCCCCATCGGGTGGAATTAAACCTACGGTTTTTATGTGCACGTCCATTCATTCCAATCCCAATTTGATGGAAAGATCCAACAAAAAGAAATCGTGATTTTCCGATGATGCTAACCCTCACCCTATTTTCACAGTTTGTTCTTGATGCCAGACAAATATTTCACATGTATCATATTGTATTAGTAGAAATACAATTCTCTTACACGAAACAATTATTGATTTAATTTGCACATTTATCATATAAATTCCTGACAAGAAATCATTTTTACAGAAAATCGCATAGTTTTTTTTTTCTAACTGAGAATCATTTAAGATATGTACAGAGATCTACAATGTCAAAAAAACCTGTTTTGATTAATAAAGTGAATGTAGAATATGAAAATGAATTGAAATTTAGAAAAGTATTTTGTTCTTTGTCTTAGGTGCTTGAGGACTGAGGATAGAAGAGACCCCCCCCCCCCCCCAATATATAACCTGGGTCTTCACTCATTTTTTCTCCTTCAAAACTCATCTTTTTATGACATATTTCTATCTATTTTATACCATCAGCCCGAAAATTTTCTAAAACAAACATTTTAGAAAAATCATACCCATCTCTCTCTCTCTCTCTCTCTCTCTCTCTCTCTCTCTCTCTCTGTTTGTTGGGGGTAATTTAGGTAAATAAAAATAAGGAATGGCAATTGTAATTGATAAACATATAAAAAATTACAAAATTGCTTTTTTGGGGTTGGGGTGGGGGTCATATTATTTTCTTAAGTTTAAATAATGCAGCGCTACGTATTCTAAAATTATTGATTAAAAATGTTCCTATTTTGGTGAGCAACATATCATTGTCATTAGTCCAGAGAATTTTTTTTTGTAGTCCATAAAATGTTAAATATTTTTACCAATAATTAAAAAACTCTTGTCCCTCCCTGTGTCATGCAAGGGACAACCAATCAGTGAACGAATTCCTTCTCCTGCATGTAATGCAAGTTTGGTTTATAGTCTATGATTTTGTCTGTGAGAATATGTGCACTAATCTAAAAATATAAGATTTAAAGATAAGATAAAAAGTTCGTATTTACAAGACTGAGGTTGAATATAATTGTCATTTAACCCAACATTTTTAAAAAATTGGTCCTCTATCTTTACATGGTTTTCAAACGTAATTAAAATCCGGAATCCGCATGTTGTGTTTGCTTAGGTTTTGTATTTTATGAAATTGCTTATGCTATTTACAAAAAATGATAAAGGCATTTTAACATGAAAAATGTGTGATTATATTCTAAAGTAGTTATTAAACATAAATTTAAAAAAACAATAATTTGTCATTTGACGAGTAACTGTTTGCTTTATCTTCTGTATTAATTATTTTCATTGGTGTATGAGGCCAAAATGGCGGATGGTGATGCTGGATTACGAAGAAGAAAAAAATTGAACGCCGAAAACCTGTCATCAGGAAATGAGCCAAAGAGGGCTTCAAACGAAATTGATAAAAAGACAGAAAAGACTCTGGAGACGAACACTTTCTGGCTAACACGCATCGTCTTACTGCGCTACATCGGTTTTATTTATTGTATGTCCTAACTCACTTGCAATTCATCCGAGACTTCTTTGATTCTTAGCCATGGCAGGCTCAGAGTAAACTTTAGAATAAAGTTGCCAAATAGCTACTGGCTTTGATTTAAAGGGGTTATTTTCATATTTGCATATCTGTTTAATGTGTTTACGGTGTGACAGTTTGGAGGGCGATACCAATGAACACAATCATATTTTCACTGTCAAATAGTGTGTAATAGTATCAGGGACATATGTACTTCCTTGACAGTATAGACTAATTGGAAACTTGCACAGATTGATCTGCTTATTTATTTATTTATTGCGCTTAAGGTGGCGCGCTAAGTCTGTATGACATCATATTAGTAGACATCACTCGTCAGTCGACTATATTCGTCAACGTGGCAAACCTCCGAACAATTGCAAATTTGAAAGAAGATAAAATGAACAAAGTGCAGAAGAATAACATATTTTGATAATCTTTTTACCAATTAATATTTTCAAGAAGTTTCTCAATTTAAAATGCTTGCAGACCAGAAAAAAATAAATGTCTTAAGACAAGATTCAGGCACGAGATTTAAATTGGTGAAGAGTATAGAGCACCATCTTGAACTATGATTGTCAAGATCATTAATCATAAGATTTTATCTCTAAAATGGTCATTATTTTCACATACAGGTGTTATTTATAGGGAGTCTCAGCTTTGTTCTTACGGGCCCTTTGGGCCAGTAACAGGGCTTTGCTATCTAATAATATTAAACTGCTGTATAAAAGAATAAAAGTCGGCGATCATGGAAATGTTTTATTTAATGAAATGCATGTTATACATTTGGAAAAAAAAGAATTATCATTTTAGCTGTTACTGTATGTTCACAAGTGCTCGTCACAATCTTTTTGTATTCTTGCTCTTTGACAGGCAAGCCTATAGAAATAAAGTCAAAAAATAATTAAAATTAGTAATGCTGATGCAGTCATATACTTGTAACGATCTCTGATCCTCAGCAAGGCGAGGTAACTCGTTCTCATAGTAATTAGAAATAGTTTATTCGTACCATAAAGTCCGGTATTTATATTTTTCGGAAATCTTTTGTCAAAGAAGGAGAATATGTTAGTACTAGTAAACAATCAACAATATGGAGGGAAATCGTCAAGTTGAACGAGCTAGAGACAAGAAAGGTTGGTTCAAAAACTGAAATAATATGAAATTACAATACGTAGTGGGTAAAAATATTTTTTGCATTTGTAAGACCCCAAAATGTGATCATGCCATACATGTATGAAATATATCAATTTTCAGTTTGAAGACATGCATAGGAACATTCAATTATTACTAATGTAAATTTATATATAGAGTCACACACATGAATAAATGAATAAAAGAGGTTTATCCACCATTTTTTCAGGTCATGGATCAATGATTGGATATAAAACTAGAAAGGTGGTAATAAGGCTATGATGTTATGGCAAAGACGTGCAGAATATGTAAAAGTGCTGATCTCCACGGACGTGAAAAAAAAAGGACATGACTGCAGAAAGAATTGGGAAGGAAGCTCAAAATCAATGGAACCATCTATGGCCGTAAAAATCCTCAAAAGTATCGAAAACAAAGGACACAAGGTGAAAACTTTTAATTAGTTATGGATGATGATATCAGTACCATACATAAAGTGAGAGTGGAAGTAAATGCTGACATACAGAAATGTAGTGACAAGAACCATACATTCAAGAACTTTACAAATAATCTGTATGCCTTACAAAAAGAGAAATATAAAAGGATACTGAGTGCGAAAACTTTAAGTCACATAAAAAAATGCTTTGCATATGCTGTGTCATCTAACAAGGAAGATCCTGTGTCTCTGAAAGAGAATCTACTAGCTATTCTATGCCACCTGTATGGCAATCATTCTTCATGTCAGGTCAAATGGTGTAAATATCTACAAAATGAGGAAACATACACACTGAAACATCTACCCTATGGGAAATATCTCACTGACTCTAATCTGTTTCAAGATCTTCAGCAACTCTTTACGTTGTATGCTAATCAGTCAGAGAAACTTTCTTTACTGGAAAGCACTCAACATAATGAAAACTTCAATCATGTTGTTTCCAGGAAAAACCCGAAAAACAATTTCTACTCTGGATCTGAGAGTACCAGTGTTAGAGTTGCAGCAGCAGTGTGCGAGAAGAATATTGGAGCTCCTCATGTACTTCAGGTAAATTCATACAGAAAGGTTGTACCATTTATTGTCTTTGACACAAATGATTTAAAAATAACAATCTAATATTCAATTTATATGTTTTATTATTACAGATACATGAAGAGCTAGCTTTGTCTCCTGGATCATGCACTGTCAAAGATGCATAAAGAAGAATGAAGAAAACGAAAATGAATTTGGACCAGATGTCTTCGAAGGAATTCAAAAAGAGAAGAGTAGAATTGAAGAAGAAGTCATCATCTGCAACAACTTCATGTGAAGTAAGAGAGGGTGTAACATATGAGAGTGCGATTCTTTCGCAGACTAGTAGTATCCCTAATGACAAACTCGAGACTATACCACCCCCTACAGAACAACTTCACCAAGTTCCATTGCCTCCTGATGAATACAGTAGAGTATTCTTTGATCTAGAGACAACTGGTTTAGGTCAGTGTGTAAAATTGTAATTCATCCTGATAAATACATGTACATGTATAAAAAGAATTGTGAAGTTTTCTTATAAACACATGTTATTTTATTTCTTTTATTTCAGATTCATCATGTGAAATAACACAAATGGCTGCAAGGTGTGGAGATTCTTCTTTCTGCCAGTATGTATTACCATCAATTGTCATACAGGAGACAGCTTCAAGGATAACGGGACTTACATGTGATAGTTCAACTTTATATATAAACGGTGTTCCTGTGCAAGCTTGTTCCATACAGGAGTGTTTGACATCATTTCATGAGTGGCTAAATAATACACCGGGTATACATAAATCAGTACTATTTGCTCATAACTGCAGAAAATTTGATAGTGTTGTTCTATGCAGAGCAATGAGAAAATGCTCTAATATACCATTGCAAGACTGCATTATTGGATTCTGTGATACTCTTCCTATGTTGAAGAATCATGCATCTTGTAATACCATGAATTCAACTCTGAGGACCATTAAGTGCTAGGGGGAAATTCTAGGCTGTACATTCGAGGCACATGATGCATCTGAAGACTGCATGTACTTATCTACAGAAATTTGTCAAACATCACAGTACAGATTCTTACTATTTGAACTATACTTTCAGTATGGATTATATAATGCAAGTTGTACTCCAGATGGAAGACTCTAAATCTAACTTGCAAACTTTGATGCCCTTGATCAGAAACAAAATAGTGTCTGAAAGATGTCTCTCTCTGGCCTTTCAATGCATCATCTTCAGTTAGTGTACCAAAGAGGAGGCTTTGATGGAGTACACAGTGTACTGAGTGAATGTTTTCATGGAAAACCAAGAGTGACATTGAAACACAGGAACATTATTACTTCTGTTGTTGACTTTTTGAAAGAAAGATAACTCTTTCTGATAAATGATGTAAAGATATCTTCTTTTGTTTCTATGATTATTATACTGGATACTATTATACTGGATACAACATATTTTTATTTATTTATTTTACATCTACATATCTACTGAATATTTTCATGTGCAGCAATCAAGTGTAATCATACTGTACTGAATACAAAATAGCAAAACCTTGAAGTCACTTATTTTTCCTCATATAAATCTATATGGGTGATAATGCATTATCTTTGAAAAATGCCTGGAAACAATAGATATAAATGTTTGATTTATTATTCTAATCATTAGTTTTAAACAGTAAAATGTCATTTGCTTTAAAATTTACACTTTCAATTTTTGGTACCTGAGGATCAGAGAACCTTAATGCAGAATGGTGCTTATGTTGTTTACAACACTTAAAATAAATTTCTATTTCAGTCGTGGCTTTCCTAGTGGCTCTTCATCAGAACAAAGAACTCTGTGGTCAGCATGGACTTATACCAGCTCAGAAGTTTCTCAAAAGAATACAAACTGAATCCAAAGGCAGCACCCTGGAACTATTTACTAGGATCCCTAGTCTCGTCTGGCTGATCGACTATGAGAACAGCTTGGACCATTTCCTTGACTACGTGGCGTGGGCGGGGCTTGCCCTGTCTCTGTTTGTGATTATTGTGGGTGGGGCGAACTGGTTCATTATGCTGGCCCTGTGGATTCTGTATCATTCCATCGTTAATGTAGGCAGCACATGGTAAGTTCACAGTATTCATCTCCCTCTTTGTAAATTACCAATTGAAAGTCCTATTTTATGGCCATAAGAGCTCAGATGATCGAATATTATTAAATTTCCATTTTATTTCCATTTTTAATACCGGTATGGCTAATGATAAAGAAAATCTACATATGTAATAGTATGTATATATGCATGAAATTGAAAAATATATTATGTTTACAATTAATGGGTATTTCATTGAGTGTATTACTGCTAATTTAAAACATAGAGAACTCTCTTCTAGGTATGGTTTTGGTAAGTTTTTAGTTCACATCAATATTTTCATAAAAAGAAATTGAAAACTTTGAAGATTCATTTATATTTGTAATAAAAAATATCTTTGAAATGAAAGTACTTTTAATGAAAAGAACCCATCAAATATTGTCTTCTTTGGTACCTTTAATAACACAGTAAAAACACATCAATTTTACTGAAGTCCATTTTTTCCAGGTTGGGAGTCTCAGATCCTAGAGACAGGATTTCTGGCCACGTTTCTCTGTCCTGTTTGGAATCTCCACCCCATCCCCGAGGACACACCCACATCCAAAATTGTCATCTGGGGATTCAGGTGGCTCATCTTCC
>WFKH01010211.1:59238547-59260200 GCA_016163765.1 Magallana hongkongensis | reverse complement strand
ATCATGATTGGGGCTGTAAGTCTATATTATAGTTAATCATGATTTGGGCTGTAAGTCTACATTATAGTAAGTTTATCATGATTGGATCTACCAGTCTATTGTATGTACTTGGATTGATGCTGAAAGTGTATAACTAATTATGCTTAAGGTAGAATGTCTATCTGATAGATTAAATCTATCTTAAGTATATTGTAAAATTGAATAGGAGAAGAGTTTTTCAATTTGAAACTTTTAGTATGATTTATCTCTCTTTCTCTTGACCTCAAGAAAGTTTTGAATGAATCTCATACTGATTTTAATTTTGTATGGTCATTTTAACCTGTACATCAATCTCAACAGAATAAAACTTGATGCATGTTGATTTCTCTGACCTATGAAGTTATGAACTGTCAATACTGTTAACTGTTTATTTTTTTTTTCATTCAGGGACTGATCAAAATCCGAGGCGACCAGTGTTGGAGAGATTTAACTTGTATGAACTACCACTATGAGGTAAGATTGAACTGATGATTCATGATATGTACTTGTATATTCAAGATTGTTATGGGATATTCATTAAACCATGGTGTGTCAGACAGATAGAATAGTGTATTTTATATAGACAATGTAAAGAGGTGCCCTTGTCCTCAACATGTCATGGATAGGTTTAAAAAATAAGGCCATCAAAAATTAATTCTTGGTTCCCAGGTCCGCGCGCATCTGATTTAACATTGCAAATTGCCATTTTTATCATTAAATAAATAAAATAAAATTTCCATAGTGCGCTTGCTTATTCCGGAAAAAAACATTCCGGATTTAGAACTGCATTTTAGATACTCAAGTCAGTTAATTGCAAACATCGTGATGATTCAGATTTAATTATAACAATTGCAAATGGCAGCCAAATCTAGTTATGAGAAGCTGTGTTTAAGTTATGATCGCGGCAGCAATGATTTTAGTTTTGGTATATGAAGAAGAATGCCGTTTAACCTGGAATTCATATAGGAGGAGGGTTCCTGCAGCTTGTACTATACTAAATATCCCATTATGCTTAAACACATGGCTTTCTCAAGCCTCGTAGTTGTGGAGTTTCTTGAAGAACATGATGACTTATTTATTTCATTTAGTTTGCACTAATAACTCCGATAAGGTAATATTGATTTGCTTTAAAACATCGCTTTTTCTTGATTTGAATAAGAATTGCCCTTTGTTAAAATGAAAATAAAAATACCGCATCCTTTTTCCACAAAATAAAAAGAAAAAATTATAGCTGCCCGACCGCATCTGTTTTTGAAAATGTTGGCCTGAGAACCAAGAGATTAATTTTTTTATAATATTTTTATAAAATAATTTCAATTCTTTATATAAAATCTCACGCTGTATTAGAAGTTAGGATGTAAGGGTAATTAGTCCAAGGATTTAGCCATGGACTTAGAAAAACAAATCTGGCTTAACATGAACAAACATAACATAAATAGTTTGATAAGATTTACGTGCTGTCATAAAATCAATTTGTGAAGTAATCTATGCATCAACCTCAACAGACAGGGGAAACTGACTTTAACTGACTGATAAGTGACCCTGATTTGTTTGTACAGACTCAGCCAGTGCCTAACCCCATCAGTTACTTCATGCACCAGTCGCCCGAGATCTTCCACAAGTTTGAGACGTTGACCAATCACTTCGTAGAGCTGGTGGCACCGTGGTTCCTGATTGGACCACGGAAACTCTGTATGATTGGTGGGGCCATCCAAATCCTATTTCAGGTCAGATGTTGAAACAGTGGTTATGGATAATTCAGTGTGGTTTGACATGCATGATATTTTGTACAATTTGAATGGCATATACACAATATCAAAGTTCAAAGTTTTGTATTTATCTTTTCTACATGAAAGAAACATAAAAATCAGCTTTGATATTGGTTAAAGGGTGCTACCTGATCACTTTAGAGATTTAATGTTCCTCTGCTATCTCTCTGTGGGATGTCAAATCCATTTTAAGGCAAAAGAATGTTTAGTTTCTCAGACACTATGCAATATTGACAAGGGGAATAACTCAGTGTCTAAATTACTTTATTATCCTTTTTGTTTTGAATTTCTATTCTGTTGGGAGGATTTAAGGACGGCGGACCCAATTCATTTCTACAATAGATTTTTTATTCAAATTTTTATATAATGTTAATCAGTTGATGGTGAGTGAAAATCAATAAAAAAATTACATGATCATCGACTTTCTTTTTTTACTAGGGGCGTTTCAAAAGTTGGGTACCAAAATCCGCAGATATAATAGAAAGTATGGGAATTTTCTGGGGCGTGGTATAAAAACTGATATTTTAAAAATTCTGCAATAGATTTTTTACTCTAATCAAATTGTAATATTAAGAAGTCAACTAGCTTATGGATGAACAGGAAAAAAATGTAGGTCATCGACCTAAATTTTTTGAGGGGTTGTGTCAAAGTTCACTGCATGGTTCGTTTTTCTTCAAGAAATATCATTGAAAAAAGGACATAATTATTTATTGCTTGACGTTACATAACCGTTATATATATAAATACTGTTAGGTTAATGTATAAATTCAATATCTACCAGAATATAAGACTTTAAACTGCCTTTCGGCGTTGTAGGATTTATAAACATTGAAAATATAACGGACTTGTTGCAAACAGAGGAAATTCGGACTAAATTTTTTTCTTTAATTTTTCTCCACTTAAAATATTTTGGCATCACAAATTATGTTTAGCATAATTAAAATTTTATTATTAACTCTTATTCTGATGTACGAAATTACGACAGTCATATTCAAAGCATATGCGCGGTTTCTGCGCAGAGGTTCAAAATCTTGAATTGGGTCCGTCGTCCTTAAAGGAAAGAATCAATGTAATAGCAAAACATCAAATGCTTCATAAACAGCATGGTGTCTCAAGATGATGAAAGAAATATTTCATAACTGTTGTTTAATAAAGAAGTCATTTTGATTGTATATTTGTTTATTAAAGCTGAAAAAAATGTTTAGAAATGCAATGCATTTATTTCCTGACATAATCACCAGAGTGATGCAAACAGCCACAGGTTCCTAGGTCTAGCCTCTAGATTCTGTCAATCACAACATCAATTACAGGATATCACTTAGTTGTGTATTTTGACCAGGCCTGTACAAAGTATAAGAGGTGTGTCCAGTTGGTGATCTATTATTGTAAACGAATTGCATTTGGCTGTGTATTTTATTAAGTTTATTTTAGCAGAAAGAAGCTTCTGCTAGGTCAAGTACATTTCTAAATGTCATGCCACTGTGTAAATAGATAGATACATTCAGATATAGGCTTAATTAAATCCTAAATATTAGCGTTGAAAAATTGATTTTTTGCCAATTAATAGTATCATACACCCGAGATATAATATGTTTGCATTATCTTTAAATCTTTAAACATCAGATTGATATTTCATGATTTTTAGATCGTTAAGTCAGCTTGTATGTTTTAAAATCATATTTAGGTGGTGTTTATTATCAGTGGGATATGATTCTCACTACGATTGTCCACTTGATTATCACCTTACATTATTTTTACAGGTGGTGTTGTCTAACAATGATGGTTATTACTGTCACCGGGATATCAGGTGTGTGACTGTCAGTCAATATATTGGGTCTCAATAGCTCAGTGGTAAGAGCACTGGCACAGTATGCCAGAGACACTGGGTTTGAGTCCCGGTTGAGACTTGACTTTTCACCACCTGAACATTACATTTATTACATTTCAGGTGGTGCTGATCATCAGTGGGATGTTATCTAACAATGGCGGTTATTACATTTATTACATTTCAGGTGGTGCTGATCATCAGTGGTAACCTGAGCTTCCTGAACTGGTTGACCATTGTCCCCAGCCTGGCCTGCTTTGATGACGCTAGTCTAGGCTGGATGTTCTCCGGTCGGCCAGGGTCGGTCAAGGACCGAGTGTACAGACTCCAGGGCAGGGCCAACCAGCAACTCAAAGTGGGTAAGTCACCTTAATTAATATTGTCATCTTTCACTTATTATTCACTGTTATGTTCATTATGATAGGTAGATTATGTAAGCAGATCAAAGTGGGTGGGTCACCGCAATTAATAGTGTCATCTTTTACTTATCATGTACTGTTCTTTTCATTATGATAGGTAGATTATGTAAGCAGATCAAAGTGGGTAGGTTAATTTAATTGGAGCTTTGCTATTTTTCTTGTGTCAAGTATTAGCTCTGCGAGCAAATATAGCCATAAGTAGCCATATTTAGCCATATTAGTACATGTAACTCCACTTCATCTTTGTGTCTTTATATCATCACAGTTTCCCAGAAATGGATGACAATGAATTTCTTCTTAACATTAGTAGTTAATGGCTGTATATCAGCAAACTGATTTACATTTATCCAGACATTGTACTGATTCCCCTGTTTTGCAGTCAAATGAGTTTCTTGAACCTCAGTCCTAAAGCACACAACCCTAGTCATGGCTCAATTTCTATTGTGGATATTCTAAAATATTATTTCAGTTTATTCATAAGATCCGAGTATAGTCATAGACTTACTTGAAACATCTTCCATTAACTCTGCATGATTTAAGTTTATTATACTTGCTCAAGTACTGTAGATTCCTAATTAACTGCGAGGAAATAATTTCCAGGTAAAATCGTGAGAAGCAACCCTCACATATTTTAAAATATTGCTTTATTTTTCAGACAATTTCAAACTAAAGATAATTATAACAAAAAATTGGTTCTATATTCTCGTGATTTTATACAAAACAGCGGAATTTTAATACCCTGTAAAATAAGAAATTTACAGTATTGAGTACCCGGTAGTTGTCTTGCTTGGTCTCTGCCTAACATGCTAAAGTAAATAGAAGATGCAGAAACAATATTATACCCTACTGCAGATCTTTATAATATAATTACAGGTAGCTACATGTATATAAGGTGGGTTTTCATTTTTCAACACCAGTCTGGGCGGTCTTTATTTATGTTAATATCTGTAGATCTTTTACAGGTAGCTACATAAGGCGGGTTTTCAACATCAGCCTTGGCTGTCTGATCGCCTACCTCAGTATACCAGTCGTCCAGAATCTCCTCTCCCCCCGTCAGGCCATGAACACCTCGTTCGACCCCCTCAGGATTGTAAACACCTATGGAGCTTTTGGGAGGTGAGTATGTCAATAGCAAGCTCTCAGTGTTATAAGGCATTAGTTTAAGTTTTATCTTATGAGTTATTCTATATAAAATCTAATGTTGTTTTTAAAAACTAAATAATTTACATATTTGTCTCAACCAACTTGTATATGGCTGTGATATGATTAGGTAAGAGTTACAGCAACAAACAAATGCAAACATGAGTTGTATGGACTTAATATTTCTGTTATATTTCCTTTTTTGAGGGGGAAATGAGGGAAGAGTAAGAAAATTGCAGCATGTTAGGAAATAGTTTAATCAAGTCACATTGTCTTTGTCTGAATTAGTGTCACCAAGGAGAGAACAGAAGTTATATTCCAAGGAACCTACGATAACCCACATGAACCAAATGCACACTGGGAAGAGTATGAATTCAAATGTAAACCCGGCAATATCACAAGGCGGCCCTGTTTAATTTCTCCTTACCACTACCGACTCGACTGGCTTCTATGGTTTGCAGCATTTCAGGTAATTAGTGGTAGCATTTCAGGTAATTAGTGGTAGCATTTCAGATACAAGTCTGGAATATGAACTTTAAATGATTTTGCTTTATCAAAGAAATATTATTAATTATGAAAAATAATTCTTTGTTTGTTAAAAAGCTTCATCAAATGAATTGTAAAAATTCAAGAAAATGCATGTAATTCAAATATTTATATCTCATTATCACAGCAGTAAGATTTCTTTTTTTATAATGAAAAAGATTGGTAATATTACTAAAAGAACAATTCTCAACATGTATTTTAAGAGATTGGTACACATGAATATTTCATTATTATTGATTTTTTCACAATTTTTTCATCACACTAGAATTATCAGTACAACCCCTGGCTGGTCCATCTCGCGGTCAAGCTGATGTCCAATGACCTTGGAGCAGAGTCCCTCATCTCTCACAATCCATTCCATGACAGGGACCCACCAAAGTCAGTGATCACCATAGTAACACAAATTATTATACACTGATAAATATTCTTCTTTTGTAATTACCAACAATTTGAAATATTCCTAAAAAATGAATGTTCATTTAACCGGTCTAACAATTTTGATGTGATTGTCTGTTTGTCTAGCATCAAAATTGTTAGACTGCTACGTCACAATTAATATTCGTCCGATCTAGGCTGAATAGTTCTTGGACATGAATGACTGGTTGCTACGTAAAAAGGGTTGGTCACGATTTTTGTCAAATTTTAATTATTTATACAGAGATACAGAGCTCACAGCTCTTTGCTATGTAAAAAAGGCTTGTGCCATATTTTTTTCTTACATTGGTTCAATATTATGATAAAAGTTCTTTTTCAAGCTGATTTTTTCTATCTGATTATTTGTTTTGAACATGAATAAACAGTTTGTCACTTTCACTTTAGGTCTAAACCTGGAGTTTTCTTTTCAACATTCAAAGTGTAAACAAAAACATGACCTGAGATTTCTTTACATAACAAAGAACTGTGAGGTCTGTATCTCACTTATATCTTGACGACTGACACTCAAATTTTGGTTGACTATAAGAATTGCCTTACTGAAATCGTGATCATGCCCCTTTAATTGATCTTTTACTTGCATCTGTAGTAAAGGGTATAACAAAACAGTT
This sequence comes from Magallana hongkongensis, assembly GCA_016163765.1. Classification (NCBI taxonomy): domain Eukaryota; kingdom Metazoa; phylum Mollusca; class Bivalvia; order Ostreida; family Ostreidae; genus Magallana; species Magallana hongkongensis. The sequence continues at coordinate 59,253,440 of WFKH01010211.1, read as the reverse complement.
ATTGACTGGAATTTTAGCAACATGCTTTTGTAATAGAATCAGGTGATGTCTACAACTTGAACTCCATCCCCTTCAGTTTAAAAACCAAGTTAAGGCTTTATCGACTTAGATAAAGAATTAACCCTTTGGATCAGTTGGTACACCATCACTACCGGTATTTGTTTGACCTTCAGACAGAAATGTTGCCCTTGGCCTTTGGCCTTAGACAACAATTCTGACCTCAGGTCAAACAAATCATATTTTGCCCTCGTACCAGGGTAATAACTGACTTCCTGTTACAGTATAAATTAGAACCGCCACAGTGATACATTAGGGAGCTAGAGCAGAGATGGGTATAAAAGAATGGTGTTTTTATATAGACCTTTCTCTCTGGATGAATTAATCAAAATTATTTAAGTTGAGATCATGGGAGAAATATAATTCAAATCACAAATGGCAATTTAAAGCTTAAAAATGGTAAGAAATATTGAAGTCAAGAACATTATTGCATTCTGTACACAAGTCATCCTCCACATTAAAGATTAGGAAATAATCAATTAAAATACATGTATCTTTGAATATAATGGAGAAGAAATATTATAATCATACATGTATGTGGATCATGATTCTCAAGGTCATGCCTGCTACATTGATTGCATATCTTCATTACATGTACATCTTGTTTTCCATAGATTTCAATTTTTCTCTAACACTATATAGTACTGCCTTTGTAAATATGGGCTGATTGAAGATTTTTTTCAGCAATATTATAACTTAAAATCGATTTTGAATTACTTTAAGATGATTCTCTTCCCAGGTACATAAGAGTGGAACATTACAGATATATTTTTACAAAGATTGGCAGCAAGGACGCCCGACTTGGTAGATGGTGGAAGAGAAGCCACATAGACAACTATTTACCTCCAATATCACTGGACTCTGTCAAAGCGTTCATGAAAAACATGGACTATGAATATCCAAGAATACGACGGAGGAAAAAACATTGATCTCAATTTAAGTAAAAAATTACAATTGTATTTCTATTGTTTTAATTTTTAATGAAAAACAAGCAATTGTTTTTGAATTGATTATTTATTTAATCTGTACAACATTAAAATTTAAAATCTTTTTATGACCTTCATATAACTGTATGAGAGAAAGTTCAGAATCTCAAACAGGGTGTTTTTTAAAAGTGTACATATAGAGTACAATGTATTAATACTTATTATTTGTTAATGTTATGCAGACTTTGTAATCATGTGCAGCTTTATTTATGTATTTAATAAGTCCCACGGTTTATAAAACAGCATGTAAAAATATTTCTGTAAATACTAGGTATAGCTGCAGATTTGTAGCTCTACGAGAAAATTCAGGTTGACAGGCCATAGAGCTACAGTTAAACAACAAAACGCTTTCTTTGGTGATTAATGCGTGTATGAAGGTAGCGAGCATTCCAGTAAAAACACATAATCTGCATTGGTTCAACATTAGGGGTGAACTGATTATGGCAAAATCACACACTCAGTTAATAGTTACATTTTGTTTTGATATTGTGATACATTGTGAGTAATTTAATAAGTGTTGTGGTCCTAGTGAAATCTTATAAATAACTTGTGACAATGAAACTAACATTTTTGCAGAAAAATATAGATAAATGACACGTAAATATAATGTTTAAAAAAACATAGTCGATTCTTTTGAAAAACTTGTCAATTCATAAACTAAAAAATAAGTTCATGTCATAGATACAATTCAATGTGAATTTTATCACGAACATGGCCTCCCAATGTTTGATATCGAACATTTAATATGTTACTAAAAGTATATACATGACCTCAGCAGTAAACCTAAACTTGTTTATTGTTGACAAACCATGTGATCATTCTATATATCTCTATATAATTCAAGTTGTTCTCTTTGATTTCCGAAAACAATGCAATTAATACTCTTTTAACAAAATTTAGAAGGAACAAGCCTGCCCAAGTAAAGTATGCATATTTTGTGAATAAATATCTCAATCTTATTGACATAAAAACTACAGTTACCACATAATAGTTCAAAATCAGACTTTGTATAAACAGGTCAAACAATACAAAGAGGCAACATTCTAAGAATTTTCTTAAACGTGCATTGTGTATTGATATACTACTTGCACACGTCGCAGAAACATTGTTAGCAGATTTTCATCAGGATCATTCAATCATTAATTCTGATCATTCGTTCAACCCGACAAAATAAAAATAGGGAAAAATACGAATCCGAGTCAAAAATGTTATCAAAAATGCTATTCCTTTGCAATGAAAACCCTCTGTTTTTATAATCCTCGTAAGGATCAATTGGAAAGGAATTTGGTCCAGAATCATTAAAAACAGAAGTGTCTGCGCCACACTCTAATAACATGTTTACGATTTTGCAATGTCTCCATGCAATAGCTACATAAAGAGGGGTGATTCCGTTCTTCTCGCTTAAATTAATGACTGCACGTGCACCATTATTCAATAAAAGTTGTACAATGTTATCATGCCCTTTTTGACAAGCTTTAAACAGAGGACTTACTCCGTTTTTATCACTTAAATTAATGTCTGCTCCTTTACTTAGTAAAAGTTGAACAGCATTTTCATGTCCTTCTTGACAAGCGATATAGAGAGGACTGGTTCCGTCTTTATCATATAATTTAACGTCTGCTCCTTCGCTCAGTAAAAGCTTTACAGTGCTATCATATCCCTCTTGACAAGCTATGAATAGAGGGCTCATTCCGTTTTCATCGCATAAATTAATTTCTGCTCCTTTACCCAATAAAAGTTGTACAGTACTTTCGTATCCCTCTTGACAAGCTACAAAGAGAGGACTAGTTCCGTCTTTATCGCATAAATTAATTTCTGCCCCATTACTCAATAAAAGCTCAACGGTACTGTTGTGCCCTTCTTGACAAGCTAAAGCAAGGGGACTAGTTCCGTCTTTGTCACTAAAATTGATATCTGCTCCATTACGCAGTAAAATGTGCACAATAATGTCATGCCCTTCTTGACAAGCTATTGAAAGAGGACTAGTTCCATCTTCATCACATAAATTGATTTCTGCTCCATTGTTTAATAACAGTTGCACTGTACTGCTGTGATCTTCTTGACAAGCTACAAACAGAGGACTGATTTTATCTTCATTGCATAAGTTAATCTTTGCCCCATTTAGTACAAGAAGTTGTACAGTGCTATCATGTCCCCCTTGACAAGCTATATAGAGAGGACTGGTTCCATTGTTATTGCATAGATTGATTTCTGCATTTTTGCTGAGTAGAATATTTATAGTTTCGTTGCGTTTTGTTTCGCTTGAATTTTCTCTGTAGTTCTCGCCGTATTCTCCTGTATTGTTTGAAGCTGCTAATATCAATGGAGTCGACCTACGGATATTGCTAGTTCTGATATTAGCAGCATTGTAAGACGTTATACTCATATCGTTGTCCAAACTCAATAGCTCACGCAATATTTCAAAATTATGAAACAGGGATGCGGTGTGCTCAGGATAGAAAGGGCCCCATTTTTCTGTCAAAAAAACCTTAATATTCCTGTCTCCCCAAAACATTGTGAATAAATCCAATGATCCATTACAGCAAACAGAAGAAAACAGTAAATTTCCTTTCATATCTATTTGCCTGTTTTTTAAAGCATTTAAACAATGCATTGCTATTTCTTTGTGACAAAAAACTATTAGAGCATTTAGAGGTGATATTTCTCTTTCTAAATTCAAAAAAGCAAGTTTAGAGAAAGTTATATCTTTTGATTTTGTGTAAAACTCTCTTTTTTGAATTAGAGGCTTCAGAGTTTTAAGTAACATTTCTAACTTTTTCGGATGCTTTTCTATTTCTTCTAGGAACACCTTAATAACTCTATCATCTCTTAAACAAGGATTGAGGACAACATCTAATAGCCCCTCTCCGAAAAGATCAGTGAAAAGTCTTTTTCCAAGTTCATTATGTTTGTGTTTCAAATATATGATATGCTGATCGTTTTGTTCATCGGAGTTTTTAATCTTTACCCTGTTCCTGAGGAAACGAATATCAGCATAGTTTATAATGTCTGTGGGAAACTCTGACCCAAACACAAAAGTGGTAACTTCCATAAAAAGATCGTGATAAAAATGAAAATTGTCTCCAATTTTTTTCACAAAAAGCCCATTCAAAGATTCCAAAGACTCCTTTATAGTAAATGGCGACGCATCCGGAATTCCACAAAGTTGCAGAGCACGTTGAAATTTTTCTTCCGAAATGTATGTTTCAGGTAGATCACTGACATTAATGACGTTGTTATACAGTGCAAGAAGAACAAGAGCACAATACTTTTCTTTGCATGTCTTCTGTAAGCTGCGTATTTCTTCTTCAATTACAGCATCAACTTCTTTGAAGAATCTCAATCCCATTTTTTGATATTTCTCATTGTCAAAAAATACTTTGCACAATAATGGAAAATACGCGTCAATCTGGAAAAGTCCTTGTAATATCTCAAAATGTAGACAACCCTTGTTTGACGCGTGACTATTCCAAATATCAAGTTTCTCTTGAGAATTTAATTTTAATTGGTCACTACTGATATCTACGACGTTGAATTTATCTTTTAAAAGTCCCTTTTCTCTATAATTGCTTAAAACATTTGTTCTACAACATAGCAAAAGTTTGACTTTCTTCAAACAAATTTTCAATTGCTCTTCATGTATTCTCCATGAACTAATGGCAATTTCGTCTAAAGCCTCCTTGCCTATTGGATCTTCGAGTATGAAAATGGTCCTGTTCTCTAAAAATTGTTTTGACGAATATACATTTATAATTTCCGTTACTTCTGTCACCAGTTTCACAATCCAACCTTGATGCCTATATTCAAGAGCTATGTGTTTAATGATGGTAGATTTTCCGTATCCCGAATGACCTGCCACAATCACCAAGTTTTGACTTTTTACTTTATTTTCAACTTCTTTACATGCTCTTGTTGAAACAAATAAAGCGATGTCATCTTGCCATTGTTTAAACGTGTCTAGTTCAAGTGTTGATTCTAATAAAGGAATGAAATTAAGTCAGTTGTTTTTATCTTACTAGAACATTTTATGAAATAGCAAAGTTATAAGTTATGCATGTACATGTAATTGATAATGTCATTGTGCTAAATAATGGAATCTGTAAAGTAAAGATAATTGAACTTTTAAATTGTAAATATTAAGACCATTTTTTTTTTTTTACTAAATAACAACCATAATACTAGTATATAGTACTACTATATTGAGTATTACATGACATTTTTTTTTTATCGCATTCCATATTAACCCGAGGTCGCTGTATATCCTGTCAGGCTCGAGGGCTGATACGCAGCGATCGATGGCTATTCAATTGTTATATATATCCTATACTTATAGAAAATATCAAAGAACCATCATGTGATGAATGAGTATCAGGCTTGGGGTAATGCAAATGCAGGCAAGTAGCATCGGAAAGGGGGGGGGGGCTTCCCTCTCACTTTTTTTCGCAGCAGACATTTTTCTTATATTCACAAATTAAAAAAAAATGAATTAACATGGAGTTGTAATTAATGGAAGTGAAAATAGGCAAATCAACATTGAGAATTGAAGCTATAAGGAATACTGCGCATCCCCCTGCTTGTCAATATATTTTTTGGATGAGGCTGCCCCCCCCCCCCCCCAAAAAAAAAAAAAAAAAAAAAAACGATGCTGCGTGCCTGAAATAAAATGGTAATGCATTGCAATGCATGACATGTTTTCAAAGTAGTGCAAATAGTGTGTAATGCCACAAATTTATCGTTCTGAACATGCTGAACAACTTAACAAAGCTGATTATCTAATGTTTATGTTCAGACGTCAGTCTAAAGAATACATACATGTATGCATAAACATATGCATTTTTATTGGATATATATCAGTTGCTAATAGTCATGGATGTCGGTAATTCTATCAATATTTGATGTAAATAAATGAGAAATAAATAAACCCTAGGACAATTTAACGACGCTGCAAACTTTATAACTACCATCTTTAAAGATTTTAATTCAGCACATTCAATGTTGATAAATGACCCCGAGTAAATTTTTATTCCAAGTCAGGTTCTTCGCTCATTGAATGAGTATGCCAGTTTTAATCGGGATGTTTTAAAATACATTCTCTAAATTCGGAATTACCATGTCGATATAACGACAGCAGACATTTTCGATGATACTTTGCATCTGTTGACAAATCCTACAACTTCGCAGAGTTTCCTCCTAAACACTATCCCTTTGCTTTTAGATTTCAACGAACATGCTCCGTTTGCCATTTGTATGTAATTTAGCGGAAAGTCAAAGTTAAAAGAACAGTCTCAATATGTTGATAAAACAAACCGAAATAGGTGGTGTGAAATTTAAATTAAACAATATATATTTTTTGATTTATTCATTGTTTATGGATTTTTAATGAAATAAATACGATCTTCAATCACAGAAGATGTTAATTGATTTATTGTACAAGATGTGCAATATTTTCTTCCGCTTTAAGTGTTTTTAGAAGAATTTTCCGAAAGATTGACACGTAATCAGAACAACAATATCTACGCCTGCTTAGATTTAATTAAGGGCATTTCTACCTAAAACATTTTTATACGTAATTTTTTTTCATTTCTAATATTGAAAAAAAATTGAAATTTCTAAGTTATTAATATATAATTATTATCAAATATTATAAAACTGCTTCAATGAACTTTAAAACACAAAATTGAATTATAGATAACATTACCCTTTGGATTCGCTGAATCGATCATCATATGCATTTTTATCTGTTTTACATCCTCTGCAAAAAAATGAAGAAAACATAAATAAATCAATTCGTTTATTTTTATTTTTATTTCGTTTTACTTGTAACAATGCATTTGGAAATTAAACCGGGTTTTGCTACAAAAAGCTACAACTTCACACATGTTTTAACAAAAACCTACATAAATAAACCGCAATGAATGATTAAACAAGAGGCGATTCATGGTTTATTTCATGTTAATAATAAAAATAAGCAATTTAGAAATACTTTAGTTACAAACTTATATCTTATATTATAATTGCAAAATTTTATGATTAATTTTGTAAAACCATCTTATCAATTACCTTTTAAATTTGTGACATCATTCTCTAATTGTTCAACAATCAACAATTTTTGTATGTAGGGCTGTATTGAATCCGAGTCCATACAACAAGTCTTCAAGTTGTTCAGGGCTTCCTGGTACACAGTTGGAGTTCCAAGGTAACCTTCCAGATCTTTTACAATTTGAAAAATATATTTCCAACGTTGTTCAAAATCTGAGTCCGAGAGAGATAAATCTGTACCATGTCCATGCCATTCGTTTCTTAAAATACGAATTCGTTCTATGTTTGCTGACACACTTTTATCAGTTGGTTTTGGAACTTTTCCCCAATTGTTTTTATGTTCAGAAATTGAACCAATTTTTCTTAAAAAAATGTAGAGCAAAGTTATGTCAAATTTTGAGTAATCTTCGTTATTGACAAGCTGTTTTTGATGTTGATCGATTCGATATTTGTTTGGATATTTCTTAAGTTCCTTTTTCAGGTCTGGCGGAGATATCTCTTTTGTGAGAACATCGCGCAGTACATCAGCGCAGGGACCTAAAATAGCTCGGGCAATTCGAGCAAGATTTGTAGTCTCCCGGGTCGAATCATATTTTGATAACGCCATCCTCCCTTGCATGAAACATCTAGAAATTTCCTACAAAAAAGTTATTTATAATTAGATTTTCAAATGTTATCTATAGCTCAAATACCTTTTACAAAAATTAAAATAAAATTATAAACAAAATGATAATAATAACTAGATAAGATCTAATTGCGAGCAACGAAGAGGTCTTCCGTCCGATTTTTAAAAGGTAAGATAAGATCTTGACTTTGCTATTTGATAACTAAACAAGATCGGGGTGGGGTGGGGGGGGGGGGGGGGGGGGGGTCATATACATACTTGAAGTATTTCTTGACACAAAATACCTTTTTTTAATAATTATCAAAATTAATTACGTTCAACTTAGCGTCAGATGTGTTTGCGCAGATCGATTAACACACTTACCAAATATATTTCCAAATGTAACCACGTGATATATTTAAGTTCACATAACGACTGATCCACTTTTGAAAATTCTCTCAACTGCATATTTACATCTAAATATAAATGATTTTGAGATATTTTGACACAAATCAGTATATATTTATTGTTAACTGATCAAAGAAATACTAATCTTTGTTTTAAAAAAAATGATATGTGCACATAAAGGAAAAAAGGCTATCAGTGAGAAGAAGTTAACAAGAAATAAAATAAAACTCTTCAGCAATTCTTCATTATTAAATTTTGCTATATATTCTTACCCAAAACACAACTTTTGATACAGATTATTAGTTCAAAACAAGCTTTGAAAAAATCCTCATAAATGTAAGTAATGAAAGTCATATAGTTACAGATCTCTTATATCAAATGATAGATATTGTAGCGTGGTTTGACACAATATGATATATTATCGTATGATACAAATTTGTATGTTTATCATACTTTATGTAAATATATGTATTGAATGGTATAATATTCATCAATACACAACCACACAATACAATATTGTATGGTATGATACTATAAAATTATGTGTCTTTTTATATATCATATTATTACTTATTAGGTTAGTTACTGACTCACTACGGAAATATATTGGGTTGATCAATCTCATAGATGGCGAGGCGTGGACTATCAAGCGACATATTCATTCACAAATAGCGGTTATCTACGCAAAGCCATGTACAAGATGCCTTACATCTCGTCCAATTAAACTCATTTAAACTCTTCAAAATTATCAATCCCACCTTTCAAATACTCTTTAAAAATCTTCGCTTCACCCATGTTACTTACAATGTTTTGTTGCTATTCAATTTTAAACATTTTCTCCCTTTCCTCTGCAAAGATTTGAGCAAATTTCGACGCTGCCATTTTGTTCTGCTCCAGACACAACAATGTGACGTCAATATTCAAAGGGCTCTAATTTAAAAATAATTCCAAAGGGCAGCTACTCTTAATATTTTAAGGACTTACTGAACACGATTTCTGTGTTAAATAATACATGTATGAAATGTCGAGATGAGTAAGCGAGGCGGCGGCCAATGACGGCCATATTTCCTAATATTAATCCTCACAGAACCTACATAGAGATATATAAGGCAATCAAGTGCCAATTTAAACCAATGAAAGTGTGACATTTCAGTCCGAGGGAAAACAAAATACAATATAGTATTATATAATATCATAATATCATTATGCCATTTTGTCAAATTATATAATATTTTGATATGATATTGTATCTTATGATATTGAATCATGAAAAATGACAATAACAAACTGTTAACCATCTCAAAAATCCATAAAGCGAAATACGAATTTAAGTCAGAGCAACACAAGCCCCTAAAAAGATAGAGGTGGCATCAGGTGCCTAGGAGGAGTAAGCATCCCCTTTTGATATGTGATATGATACAGTGTTGTATCAAATGATACAATATCATATAATACAACATATATAATACAATATCATATTACATAAAATAAAATTGTATCATATCATATGATACATGATCATTTCATATGATACATAACGTTTCATATGATGCAATATCATATCAATAGAACAATATCATATTATGCATCATACTGTATGATGCGATACCATATCGTATCATACAATATCGTGTACAATATGATACATATAGATTATTACATGACAATTTTTATATCGCATCCTATTTTAGCCCGAGGTCGCTGTATATCAGCCAGAGAGCCGTCATGCTCGAGGGCTGATATACAGCGACCGAAGATGCGATTTAGATATTGCCATGTAATGATTTTTATATCATATACTTATTGAAAATATTAAAGACACAATAAAAATCAAATGATGAACGAATATAGTTAATAAATTGCTCCATGTCAATATAGTCCATCTCTTATAAACTTCCCAGAAATTATTTGCGCCAGCTGTTTGTATACCAAGTTGACATCAACTTTTGGACGTCATACTCGGAGATCGAAGTTGAACGACGCTTACGGAACTCTACGTCACAATAGCCGATGATTAACGAAAAGAGGTGTAATATAACATCCGAAGATATAACACTGAACACATATTAACCGGCTGGGAATTACAGAATTAAAGAGACTATTCCCATAATTTCACTAAATCGCGTCTGATTAATAGATTTGTAGACGGTGACGTAAATAAACCTTTGCGACTCAAAAACAAAATGACGTCATAATAATCATTCAGTCGATGCAAGTAAATAACGGATGCGGAATACTTATGGTCAAGATCTAGTAAATGATGGGTGTCTTTTTGATGCTAGAACCATTATGACGTCATAATTGATTTGATGAACATTTTCCCCGTACTTTTCAGCTTTAAAGGAATTATGTAAAAAATGAAAGTTTCTTGACAATCTAAATCAAATTATGAAAAAAGTAATCCCGATACCTATATTCAATTTGACATCATTTTAAAGAGGAGGTCAAGAAATTGTTTGATGCTTTTTTGGAGAGACTGTAGGCATTCTAGACACATTTCATTAGTAAAAAATGGACAAAACTGTGAGATTTGTTACTTATATTTAATGGAAAAGCCACTGGAACAGCCACAAGTGTGAACTTTGATTCTCGCTTGTAACGTTGCATTTTACGGCGTTCAACGTTTGTGACGTTATAATAAAACTCGTCACTTTAACCTTTCAGTACCCTGTGTGTGTTACTTAAACAATAAAACGCATTTTTTGGTGATTCAAGTGGAATATGAAGGTGGCGACATTGCCAAAAATACATAACCCGCGTTTTATTATATAATAGTACTTATGTAGTCAACATCACAGTTACAATCCAATTAAAGCATGATATGAATTTCGAAAACTGGTCATCACGTAAAAACCGTATATACATGCTAATCAGTCTTATTCTGCTTATCAAAAAACACAAATGCACAACACGTGAAACCCATCAAACAAAATAGTAAGCTTAAACTAATACCTGGTAACTATAGGTGCTGTGTATATTACTTCAGGCAGACATAATATGTTGAAACATGCATGTATTTCTTTACAATTTTATTCTCTAAAACCCATGTACTATTTTATCTAGTTAATTAAATCACAAACTTCAGCTACATATATATAAAATGATATTTTCTGTCCGGGCTTTTTGTAGTCAAAAGCAAAGCGCATGAAGTGATTTATATTGCATCGTTTACATTATGTTTAAACTTTTCAAGAAGCCCCCCCCCCCAAACAAAGACATACAAAGGCGGATTCAGCCCCTGCTATCAATATCTAGGATCAGTTTCTTGTTCTAGATTATCTAAATGTACCAACATTTGTCATTGAATATCTTAACTATTTAAATTGTGTAACATCATTGAAGCAAAACATCCCTTTGCATTTCGCAACTGTAAAGGAAAATCTCTTGCGTATAAAAGATTTTTTAAAAGCTATTTTCATTTTGCTTTAATTTTAAGTTTAAAATATCTGACTCTTAACACCTGCCTGTCTGCCCCTACTATTAATCATGTTATGCTGTTTATTTACAGACCAAAACTGCTGGTGGAGATAGATATTAAGAGAACTGATTCATTGCCAATATCTTGTTTTTATATTTTGAAAACTTTGATGACGGGTAATGTAAACTGGCTATATTGCCAGGTTGGATTCAAAGAGGTCGTTTTTTATATTAGATAATGACTTCTTTAAGAATAGATACGCTTGTTAAACATATTGCACTTTTTTAATTCTGTTAAATTTCTGTGCAATATATACTCCTATATTACGATCTTACATATATCCTGATAATTTAAGTTAGTTAATGTTTTAAAATTTCAATAATATGTTTTACGGTGCTACCGTTGTGGCGAGCGCAGCAAGAATTACACATACCTTGCATCATTGTCGTCTTAGTGTTGTTTAGTTATCAACGAGCGTTAAATAATTTTTTGAGAGAGAGAGAAAAAAAGAGAGAGAGATTATTATATAATATTTCTAAATTTAAATAAATTCTTATAAAATACATAGACTTGCTTCCCTAAAACCGTTCTTTACTTTTGGAGAGAATTGATCCGTCTGTAAAATATAATTTTTGTTTAATTTGGTCAAAAGTGTTAACGATAAATACAGTAATTTTTTTGTTCCTTTTTTTCCCCTGTTTTTTAAAAAATTCGTTTATTTTTGCATTCTAATTACATACGTTATCCGTGCCCCCGGTCCCTGTTTGTAGGTGTGTAATTTTCCATTTTCTAATTTAATGGTTTGACTATATGCAATATCTGCATATTTTTTTTAACTGTTAATTTTTTCTCTTTATTTTTTTTATTTAGTTCAAAATGTCCTATTTTTTTTTATTTCCTCCGTACTCATACTTACTGTACATGCATGCAAAATTAGCTTAAAATTGGATCGATATGACAGTAAAGTGTGGCTCTTGCTAGTATATATATAATCTCTCTATCAAAAAAAAAATTAAAAACAAATCCTTTGTCAATGAGGCAGGTATCGCAGTCTATACTGAAATAGCTAGTGCAAGCGTTACATATGTTTGATCCACCTCTAAATTTATCGCGGGAAATATAGCGCGAGATCACTATGACGTCATACGTTAAATTCCATAATCATTTGTTTACGTATCTCAACTCAATACGATGGAATGGAAGCATGTAAAAATCTCTTGGGTCTCACCAAAGCTTGTGTGGTACTCAAAACGTGTCTTCAAACCTCAAGGCACCGTAAATTACGAGTTAAATGTCAGTCATTTTTGGCATAGCACCACGGGTGGTAAAAAATTTTGTTTGGTTTAGCTCGTTCTTTTTCCCGCGCACACTGGTTCTTAGAGCTCGCTGCGCTCGCTATAATACCACGTGAACATCAGAATTAGGTTCAACTGCAACATTTTTAAAGAAAAAGGTTTGCAGTGATTTTAACCTATAAAGAAGGTATGCAATCAGGATTGGTAGTAAACAGAACAAACATTATAAAGGTTACCTGTAAAATGCGAAAAGAAATAGAAAAGAAACGAAATAACCCCCCCTCCCCCCAAATCTTTCGAAAGGAATCGAAATCCACCGAAAGAAAACAAAATAAAAACAAAACAAAACAAAATCCCAAAAAAAAACCCCTAACGAAATCAAATAAAAACGAAACATATTAAACTGTTAATATTTCAAATCAATACATGATCTTTTAGAGGTAGATTCTAGAAGGATTTTTTCCTACTTCCCAACACGGTGGGTTTCAAGGCCTATTCATGTGTGTGTTTATTATTAATAATTATTAAAAATAAAATTTCAAAAATGAAGGAGTGTAAACCACCTTTATATATGCCCCTACAGTAAAATAAAACATATTATGTAGCATCTGTCAAGACCATGTAACAATGCAATTTCTCTCCGATTTGATGTGGTATCATTAGTTCACTGGAACAATGTAAGAAGTTTGTTGGTAAACATCAAATTATGTTTGTCTTCAAAATCAAGATAACTTGGGGCAACTTTGTTTATCTTAAACTGCCGAGGACCAGTTGCAAAATTACAATATTATTTTGCCTAAAATTGGAAGTCCTCCGTTTTTATTATACTATCTATAAAACTTTGTGATCTGATATTAGAAGTTTTGATTTAGAAAAAAGAAGACCAAAAATCGCCAGGTCTTAAAATCTTTTTTTGTGTATACAAGTATAATTACAAATGGATTGTTTTAAGAACCCAAAAGTGATACTACATGTAGTAACTTGAGATTAATATTTAGTTACAGTCTAATGGGTTTTTTTTTGTTTGGCACAGAAAGGAGAAATGACTTTTAAAAGAGTATTCCAAATGCGCACGGCTAAAAAAACGCAAAATCTTTTTATCTTTCATTGCATATCAAAAGAGTCTTTTTTAAATTAAATAGACCCGTTACTTCCAATATAAACACTATATACACGCTTTATATTTTAAATAATTTAATTCTGGTTTTAACTCGGCATTTAATTGGATAGAAAAGTTTAGTTACATTTGTATAACCTGGTTTGCACGTCACAAGACACGTCACAATGCACCAACGTGAAAAACGTACTAATCCGCTTGACGTAACGTTTGAATTTGGAACAGATTAATATCATTTTTAAAAGTAAAACGCACTCAATTTGTACAGAAAATTACATAAAATTAAATTATAAGAAATGAACTCAATATATACCCAATTTACAATCGTATAACCTGGGTTGGAGCAATTTACGCTTTTTTATAATCCGCTTCTTAATTAAAATTGTTACACAGGAAATTAACATTGACTTTAATTTGCTACATTAGTTTCGTTTTCGTTTCGATTTGATTTCGTTTGGTTTTGTTTTGGTAGATTTAGTTTCGTTTCGGTAGATTTCTTTTCGTTTCTATTTATTAATCATCTAAAATTTAAAGAAAAGTGTAGCTAACATGAAAATTTCGGAACACAAAATATCTTTAATTTTTTCAGCTATAAGATCGAGGCGATAAAATTGAGCGTAGCGTTGTTAAAATTACAAACATTTTATTGATTTTTGACATGAAAAAAAGTATTTTAATCATATTTTTCTTCGCAAACAAAGGTACATTGAATTGGTAACACAATATGTCAATGACGCGTTATCTGATGTAGCCATGACATAGTCAATGCATAATTATCTCTTGACTAGATTTTTGAACGCATCGATCGTAACGTAATAAACAAACACTATTTCATTGTTCTATATAAAATCTACGCTTGCAGAAACTGTTAGTAGTACATATGATTGAGTAGACCTAGGATATTCCAGAATAATGAATTTCAAACTGTTTTTCGAGCACCAACAATCATATCCTGCCAAGTGCCAAGTT
>WFKH01010211.1:59183922-59209167 GCA_016163765.1 Magallana hongkongensis | reverse complement strand
TTTATCTTTTCTACATGAAAGAAACATAAAAATCAGCTTTGATATTGGTTAAAGGCTGCTACCTGATTATGTTAGAGATTTAATGTTCCTCTGCTATCTCTCTGTGGGATTTCAGATCCATTTTAAGGCAAAAGAATGTTTAGTTTCTCAGACACTATGCAATAATGAAAAGGGGAATAACTCAAAGAGTCTAAAATTACTTTATTATCCTTTTTTGAATTTCTATTCTGTTGGGAGGATTTAAAGGAAAGAATCAATGTAATAGTCTAGTCAATCTACAAAATGACCTCAAGAAAATTGCTACAAAAGGTTTTATTGCTTTAAGTTATACTACAATATAGTCTAAACAACATATTAAAAATATACAAAAATATAATTTGCGGAAGACATGAAAAAGGGGGTCTGTTTGTAATCACTAACCGTAATTTAACAACTTTTTATTTATGCTGCGATTAGTCCTCCATACACAGAAAATATGACGTCATGATGACACAAGATGTGAAAATTGAGTCATTATTAGTTAAGAAAGCCATTTAAAAAACTGCAATAATCATTTATGTCACAAAAATACATTTATATGGGGTTTCTAAGGGTCTCTTAATGTTTATTTGATGCTAGGTGAAAGTATAAATTAATATGAATTCGAGCCAAGTGGGGAAACGCATTAAATCATAACAATCGTTCATTGCCCGATTTCAGATATTTGCCAGCAGAAGTACATTCTCCAAAAATCTTAAATCAAAAATTTATAGAACAAATATCCAAAATCAAATTTTCTTACTTAGGTGGCAGTCGCCTTCATTCGCTTAGAAAAATAATCTATGGTGAGCCATAACGGGATTTTTTTTTTCGCATTCTAAAGTGTTATACACATAAAAGGTAAAACAATTTCAAGGCAATTTTTAAAATCTGGTTTTGATTTCATTTTTTTAATTAAAAAAATATGATTTCTCAGAGGAAATTAAAACATTATTTTAGATGATAACTCTAAATTTGCAATATAATTTTTAAGAATCAAAGTACAGATTCTGAATCAAAAAAGGGCAAAGATTTGTCTGCTAAATTCTCTGGAGACGAGGCATATGGAGAGAACACTGATTTGCTGGTTCTACTGTGTGATTATGCAAAAGAAGGCTGACACAGCATTTTTTTCACTTATAACGAACAGAAGTCAGCACTTTTTTGACACTGTATATCTATTTCTTGGCATTGATTGTTCTCTTCAATTCCTTTTTATTTATGCTTTAACATGGTGAGACACAACTAGTCGTTTATATTGCAATGGAAAACCTGCTACCCTGAAATCTTTTTTGGAATTCATCTCCAATCGCCAGGATTTGCATTTCTACAAGAAAATGCCTGCAAAAATATAATCATTACGAGAGAGAAAGCTTTTGTCAGTGTGTATGGTGGGGCACCTGAAGACGGTAAAGAAATTCTCAGGTGGAGATAGTTTACGACCAAAACAGGCATGCTGTGGTCCAAGTGCAGTTACTTCCACCAACTTTTGATGCTGCCATGTGTATATTCAATGCGCACTTACCCACAGTCTCACTACTAGAAAAGCGCAACAGTTGCAGATCTCGCTCTTAGGATGGACCCAGAAACTTGCAAACCTTACTTACTGAAATCCACAAAATTTACTGCGACAATTAGAAATGTTGCTGTCAGAAGAATGACATAGCGTATTTATGTGGATATGGAGAAATCATATAATGTAATTCAAGTAATACACTAGAATAAGATGATGACATTGGAAACAAACCTTAATGTAGATTTGAAAATTTGTAATACTCCATAATTCCATATCTTTTACCTGTTGATCATGTTTATGTTGTAAACTATTTGCATCATTTGCTTACAAAATAAGTTGATACCAATTACTGATTCGATAAGGTTATAGAAAGGTTCCCGAAAAATCACCCTAATTTTTTCAATGATGAAAGTAATTATTTCAAAATGGCAAATTCTAAAGTTAGAAAAAGCGCTTAGTAAATTAAATGATTTGATATCGTTACATTTTTTTTCGAATTTCAACAAGTTTTAATGACAATAATGATTAAAAAGAAATATTTGACCAAAAAGTTTCTTTAATTAATATTTTTTATGACAATTCTCAATAAATTATGACATTAGAGTCTAGAATATATTAGTACCAATTTATTTAAGAGACATGGTCACGACTGGAACTATAATGGACTTTTTATTGTTTACTGTTAATAATGCTTTATAAAGGTATACTAATGGGCATCCGATATTTGAATGTCGGCTGTCCACTTATAAATGAGATACAGTTTGTTTTGAAAACTAATAAGATCGTGCCATGTTTTTGTTTACTAGTACATTTGTTGCATAGTTGAAAAAATTCATTTAAATAAGATTTTTTTTCTATTTGCTTCTTAACTTTTCACATAATTATGCAATTTCAACTGCTTTTCACATTATTGTTCATCCCGCAACCTAGATGTGAACAAAACCATGGCACAAGTTTTGTTTACACTGAATCTTACTCCAGCCATGACGACTGACTTTCTAATTTTGGTTGACAATTTAGAATAGCTTTGTTATACATACTACTAGTACTATTATGAATTAAAATGGTAAAATATAAATTTAGCCCAAATCGTGACCATGCCCCTATACAGGTTTCCAGACTTCCGCGATTTTTCAAAGAAAACTCTATATTTTATACCAAAATTCCTTCAATAATTGTTGTCAGAGTGTTTAAATCAGTTGTTACATATTCAATCCTTTAACATAAGTTCATAATAAATTGACAACTGTTTGATTTAGTTCAGTTATGTATTTTTTCCAGATTTCCGCGATTTTTTAAATAAAACCCCTATTTTTCACCCCAAAATTTCTTCAATATTTGTTGTCAAAGTTTTCAAATGAGTTGTACATATTCAATCCTTTCACTTAATTTCATAATAAATTAACAACCATTTTATTTAATTCAGTTATGAAATTTTTCCAAATTTCCGCGATTTATTTTTTTAATGAAAACCTTATTTTTTACCCAAAAAATCCTTGAACATTTATTGTCAAAGTTTTTAAATCGGTTGTACCCATTCAATCCGTTCTTTTAGTCCAACATAAATTGATACCCATATGATTTAATATAGTTATGAAATTTTTCCAGATTTCCGCCATTTTTAATTGAAAATCCAATTTTTTACCCCAAAAATCCTTCAATATCTGTTGTCATCGTTTTTAAATCAGTTGTACATTTTAAATCCTTTCATTTTGGATCAGCATAAATTGACACCTATTTATTTCATGCAGTTATTAACTTTTTCCATATTTCAGCGATTTTTCAATGTTTTTCAATGTTTTTCACCCCAAAAAAACATATTTTCCGCAAATTTTAGAAATGTATATTTTTGATATATAAAATGTACGTTTAAAAACTTTTGTTTTCAATGGTAAAAAGCTTTGTAGCAATTTTCTTGAGGTTTGGCGAAAATATTGATAGATTGACTAGACTATAATAGCAAAACATCAAATGCTTCATAAACAGCAAGGTGTCTCAAGATGATGAAAGAAATATTTCATAACTGTTGTTTAATAAAGAAGTCATTTTGATTGTATATTTGTTTTTTAAAGCTGAAAAAATGTTTAGAAATGCAATGCATTTTCTGACATAATCACCAGAGTGATCCAAACAGCTACAGGTGCCTAGGTCTACTCTCTAGATTATGTCAATTACATCAATTACAGGATATCACTTAGTTGTGTATTTTGACCAGGCCTGTACAAAGTATCGGAGGTGGTGTGTCAAGTTAGTGATCTATTAATGTAAACGAATTGCATTTGGCTGTGTATTTAATTAAGTTTATCTTAGCAGAAAGAAGCTTCTGCTAAGTCAAGTACATTTCTAAATGTCATGCAACTGTGTAAATAGATAGAAACTTTCAGATATAGGCTAAATCAAATCCATACTATGAGCATAGAAAAATCGATTTTCTGCCAATTTAAAATATACACACCCTAGATATAAAATGTTTGCATTATCTTTAAATCTTTAAACATCAGTATGTTATTTCTTGATGATGGTTAAGTCAGCTTGTATGTTTTAAATTCATATTTAGGTGGTGTTTATCATCAGTTGGATATTATTCTCACTACAATGGTTGCGCCCCCATACAGGTGTTGATCATCAGTGAAATGTTGTCTCTCACTATGATGGTTATTACATTTATTACATTTCAGGTGGTGTTGATCATCAGTGGTAACCTGAGCTTCCTGAACTGGTTGACCGTCATTCCCAGCCTGGCCTGCTTTGATGACGCCAGTCTAGGCTGGATGTTCTCCGGTCGGCCAGGGTTGGTCAAGGACAGAGTGTACAGACTCCAGGGCAGGGCCAACCAGCAACTCAAAGTGGGTAGGTTGATCACCTCAATTAATAGTGTCATCTTTTACTTATTATGTACTGTTCTTTTTGTTATGATGGATAGATTATGTAAGCAGTTCAAATGGGTAGGTTAATTTAATTGGAGCTTTGCTATTTTCATGGTGACAAGCATTAGCTCATCTTTGCTAGCCAAGGGTTTACGATCCACTCTGCTCCTCTACAACCCTTGGCAGATTTAGCCGACAAAATTAAAACTCGCGCAACGGAATCTGATCGGCTGCGAAGACAGGCGATCGCAGGGAATCTACTAATTGGCTGTGTAGTTCGTTGTGTTTTTAAACAAAATATAAAAACAATCATAACAATTTTTACGCGAATAATAAATAAAATAAGATATATAATAACAAATATATTGGTTTTCTTAATAATTCTTTTTTTTCATTTATTCACAAGATCATTTCTTCTAATACCTCTTAGATGAAAAATACGTATTTTAGCTGCTCCAATTTAACTCATTGCTAGACGGCGCTGTGTGGTTTCTGTAAACATTGGCTAAATCTGCCAAGGGTTGTAGAGGAGCAGAGTGGATCGTAAGCCCTTGGCTAGCAAAGATGGCATTAGCTCTGCGAGCAAATACGTGTATAGGCATAAGTAGCCATATATAGCCATATTAGTACATATAACTCCACTTCATCTTTGTGTCATTCTGTCTTTGCAGTTTCCCAGAAATGGATGACAATGAACTTCTTAAAATTAGTAGTTAATGGCTGTATATCAGCAAACTGATTTACATTTATCCAGACATTGTACTGATTCCCCTGTTTTGCAGTCAAATGAGTTTCTTGAAACTCAGTCCTAAAGCACACAAACCTAGTCATGGCTCAATTACTTTGGTGGATATTCTAAATTATTCTTTCAGTTTATTCATGAGATCCATTAGTAATCATAAACTTACTTCAAACGTCTTGCTTTATCTCTGAGTTAAGTTTATTGTACTTTGCTCAAGTATTGAGTAGTTGTCTTGCTTGGTCTCTGCCCAACATGCTGAAGTAAATAGTAGACTCAGAGACAATATTATACCCTACCGCAGATCTTTATAACATAATTACAGGTAGCTATGTAAGGTGAGTTTTCAACATCAGCCTGGGCGGTCTTTATTTTTGTTTATATCTGTAGATCTATTACAGGCAGCTACATAAGACGAGTTTTCAACATCAGTCTGGGCTGTCTGATTGCCTACCTCAGTATACCAGTCGTCCAGAATCTCCTCTCCCCCCGTCAGGCCATGAACACCTCGTTTGACCCCCTCAGGATTGTAAACACCTATGGAGCTTTTGGGAGGTGAGTCTGTCAATAGCAAGCTCTCAGTGTTACATGTATATGGCATGAGTTTGGGGTTTATCTTATGAGTTATTCTATAAAAAAATCTAATGTTGTTTTATAAACTAAATAATTTACATATTTGTCTCAACCAACTCGTATATGGCTGTAATATGATTATGTAAGAGTTATAGCAATAAACAATTGCAAACATGAGTTGTTTGGATACGTATGACTTTATATCTCTGTTATATTTCCTTTTTTGAGGGGAAAATGAGGAAAGAGTAAGAAAATTGCAGCATGGTAGTAAATAGTTTGTTAAAGTCACATTGTCTTTGTCTGAATTAGTGTCACCAAGGAGAGAACAGAAGTTATTTTCCAAGGAACCTATGATAACCCCCACGAACCAAGTGCACGCTGGGAAGAGTATGAATTCAAATGTAAACCGGGCAATATCACAAGGCGGCCCTGTTTAATCTCTCCTTACCACTACCGGCTCGACTGGCTTCTGTGGTTTGCAGCATTTCAGGTAATTAGTGGTAGCATTTCAGGTAATTAGTGGGGTAATTAGTGGTAGCATATCAGGTACATGTACATGTAACGACAATAAATGTCTTGAATATTAACTTTAAATGATTGTGCTTTATCAAAGAAAAGTCATTAAAGAAATGGTTCTTTGTTTAAAATATTCATCAAATAAATTGTAAAAATTCCAGAACAATATAGATGTAAATATTTATTTCTCTTTCTAAAGGTAGAACATTTCTCAATATCACAGCATTTAGTTTTTTGTTTGTTTATAGAAAAGATTTGTAATATTAGGAAAAGTTAAATTCTCAACATGACATTGTATTTTAAGAGATTAGTACACATGTATATTTTAGTATTATTATATCTATTGATTTTGTTCACAATTTTTTCATCACTCTAGAATTATCAGTACAACCCTTGGCTGGTCCATCTCGCGGTCAAGCTGATGTCTAATGACCCTGGAGCAGAGTCCCTCATCTCTCACAATCCATTCCATGACAGGGACCCACCAAAGTCAGTGATCACCATAGTAACACAAATTGTTATACACTAATATTAAATATCCTTCTTTAGTAATTACCAACAAATATTCCGGATCCTAAAAAATGAATGTTCATTCAACCGGTCTAACATTTTGATGTGATCGTCTGTTGGTCCAGCCTCAAAATTGTTTGACCTCTACATCATAGTTAATTAATATTAGTTCGATCTCGGCAGAACAGGATATAGCTGATTGGCTCTTTGACATGAATGGATGGCTGCTACGTAAAGGGGCATGGTCAGGATTTTGGTCAAATTTTATTTTTCTTTTTAAATACCGGTATTTAAATTTAATCTATTTAAATTGTTTGTTATGCTTCAGTAATGCATTTCTAATGATCAACCAAAATTTGAGTTTCAGCTGTAGAGATGTAAGCAAGACACAGAGCTCACATTTCTTTGCAATGTAAATAAGGCTCGTGCCATCATTTTTTTTTTTTTTTTACATTAGTTGAATATAACAGTAACAGTTCTTTTAAAAGCTAATTATTTCTATCATTTTTTTAACATCTGTTTTGAACATGAATAAACAGTTTGTCACATTCATTTTAGGTCTAACCCTGGAATTTTCTTTTCAACATTCAAAATGTTAACAAAAACATGACCTGAGATTTCTTAAATGGTAACAAAGAACTGTGAGCTCTGTACATGTATCTCACTACGTCTTGACAACCGACACTCAAATTTTGGTAGAATATTAGAAATGCCTTACTGAAATCACGATCATGCCCCTTTAACTGATCTTTTACTTGCATCTTTAGAAAGGGGTGTAACAAAACAGCTATTGACTGGAATTTGAGCATTATGATTTTGTAATAGAATCAGGTGATGTCTACAACTGGATTTGAACTCCAACCTCTTCATTTTAAAAACCAATGCTCTATCAACTTGGCTATCAACCTAGCTAAAGAATTAACCCTATAGATCAGTTGGTACACTATCACTATTTGTTTGACCTTCAGATAGAAATGTTGGCCTTTGGCCTTAGGCAACAAATCTGTCCTCTGGTCAAACAAATCATATTTTGCCCCAATACCCTGTCAATAACGGACTACCTGTTACAGTTTAACTTTGAACTGCCAGTGATACAACATTAGGGAGCTAGAGTAGAGATGGGTATAAAAGAGTGGTGTTCTTATATAGACCTTTCTCTCTGGATGAAACAGATCAACATTATTTAAGTTGAGATCTTTGGGAAAATATAATTCAATTAATATATGGCAATTTAAAGCTTAAAAATGGTAAGAAATATTGAAGTCAAGAACATTTATTGCACACCATACACAAGTAAAGAACTGAACTGGGTCCTTGAGGGTCACCCCCACCCCATGGATTTCAACTTCAAAATCAATTTTGAATACCTTTAAGATGCTTCTCTTCGCAGGTACATAAGAGTGGAACATTTCAGATACGTTTTTACAAAGATTGGCAGCAAGGACGGCCGCCTTGGTCGATGGTGGAAGAGAAGTCACATAGGCAACTATTTACCTCCAATATCACTGGACTCTGTCAAAGCGTTCATGAAAAACATGGACTATGAATATCCAAGAATACGACGGAGGAAAAAACATTGATCTCAATTTTAGTAGAAAATTACAATTTTATTAATACTTGTATTATATTATTTTTAAATCAAAGAATCTATTTGTTATTTACATATGTAGTATATACAGCATAAAAGTTTGCAGCAATCTTTTTTATCCATTATATAACTTTGTTTGAAGTTCAGAATCTCAATCATGATGCTGTAAAAAAAAATGATGTATATGGATTTTAATAAAAGAATTGGTAAAATCTTGTGATAATACAGCACTTTTTAGTCTACAAAATACAAACTACAACAAAAGGTGGGCCACATCGCTCACCTGAACAACAGTTATAGGTTTTTAAATATTAAATCTAAAATATTGTAAAATTTTCCAAAAATTTATTATATTCCAAGATTTAATAATACATTAAAGAAATGAATAGATGCATCAACTGATATATCTTACTATCCTAGCTCTCAACATACGAAAGATAACAAAATTGTAAAGTGAATAATGATAAAACGTGATATGTAGGTTACTGTATCATCCTTTTGAAAAATGTACGATACACCATGTAATAAAGCTTTTGTTGATCATAGGTCTACTCAAAATTATAGATTTGATGATATGAAATTAGAATCTTTGCTATAATATAAGCTTTGATCTAAATATTAGCAATTCAGGTGCAGTGGTTCTTAAACAGAATTTTGTTTAAAGATACACGTCCTTTTTCACGGTTTCATGATTATCTATCTTTGAAAAGGTTTACCAATTTAGAAATTCCTTACCATAAGGATGCTTTGTACCAAGTTTGGTTAAATTTGGCTACATGATTCTAGAGAAGACGTCAAGAATGTGAAAAGTTTACTGACGGCCGGACAAGGGACAACAGGTGATCATAAAAGCTCACTTGAACTGTTGGTTCAGGTGAGTTCCATCATGAAATAGAACTCTAACATGAATTCTGGCCTTGCTATAATATTTGATATTGCATATATACATGTATTGTGTCCCGTTGCTGTCATACCACGTGACAAATACAAATAATTATATATAGTTCTATCTGATTTGAAAAATAAACAAAAATTGTACATTTATTAAATTCAAAATATATAGATATATAGGCAAGTAAAGTATACATATTTTGAGTAAATAATTTCACAAATATTTTCATCTTGCACCTAACCTCGAATGCGTAACAACATGACAACAAGAATTTTCCACAAAGTGTATAAAAAAAATCTGTGAAATTTAATGTTATATCTATACAGGTCCATCTCTAGAAATATCTTAATTTTAAGGAACTTATGGCATTCGTATTCGTGCCGTAGGATATTTTACTCACACAACCTACAAAAAAGTTTAATTAAGCACACGTCAGAGTAAGTACAATAAGAAAAAAATTAAGACAAAGTTCATGTTTATATGCACGATTATTCAGACATTCTTAACATTTGTTCTACTTGACAAAATACAAACAGGGTAAAGAAGGAATCAATGTCATATATATTATCAATGATGTTGTTGCTTTGTAATAAAAACAATATGTTTTGATCATCTTTGTTATAACAATCAACCGATAGAGAATTGGACCCACAACCATGTAAAACAGAAGTGTCCGCGCCACATTCCAATAATATTTTTACGGTTTCGCAGTGTCTCCATGCAAAAGCTACATAGAGGGGACTAATTCCATTTATCTCGGATAAGTTAATGTCTGCACCCTTAGCAATTAAAAGTTTTATTATTTCATTATCTCCGTTTTTACAAGCTTTGAACAGAGGACTTTCTCTATTTTCATCACATAAATTAACGTCTGCTCCATTTTCCAGTAATAGTTTTACAATGCTTTCATGTCCTTCTTGACATGCAATATAGAGAGGACTAGTTTTTTCTTCATCACATAAATTGATGTTTGCTCCATGTCTTAGTAGATGTTGTACAATTTCAGAATGGCCTTCTTGACAAGCTATGAAAAGAGGGCTGGTTCCGTCTACATCACATAGATTAAAATCTGCTCCCTTACTCAGTAAAAGCTGTACAGTATTATCGTGTCCTTCTTGACAAGCTAAAAAGAGAGGACTGGTTTTGTCGTTGTCGCATAAATTAATGGCTGCTCCCTTACTTAATAAAAGTTGAACGGTGCTAGTGTGTCCTTCTTGACAAGCTATGGAAAGAGGACTACCGTCTTCATCACAAAGATTAATATCTGCTCCTTTACTCAGTAAAAGCTGTACAGTACTATCGTGTCCTTCTTGACAGGCAGCATAGAGAGGACTGGTTCCGTCTTCATCACATAGATTAATGTTTGCTCCATTTCTCAGTAAAAGTTTAACAGTTTCATTGCGCTTTGTTTCACTTTCTTTGAAATTGTCGTCATACTCACAACTGTCGTATGCTGCGGCTAATATCAATGGAGTCCAGCCATCATCATCAGCCATTATATTTACACTTTTATCAATACGTAATAATTCTTCCAGTATTTCAGAATTATGGAACGCAGATGCAATGTGAATAGGATAGAGTGGTCCCCATTTTTCTGTCAAAAATTCTTTTATTTCGTCTTTCAAAAATATATCAAACAAAGCCAATGAACCATTGCAGCAAACAGAAGAAAACAGTAACTTGTCTTTCAGAGATATTGACATTTCCATCAGAGCTTGTAAACAAAATAGTGATAACCGTGTGTGACCAAAAACAATCAGGGCATTGAGAGGTGATGTTTCAGTCTCTAACTTCATAAAGGCAAGTCTTGACGATATTACCTTTTTTGATTCCTGAGCATCATAAATGTTTTGCTCTTCAACTTGAAGATTATTTTTTTCAAGTAACTTTTTAAGATATTTTGAATTATGATTTAACTCCTGCATGCATACATCAGTAATGCTTTCATCCTTCAAGCAAGGATTCAGAACAACATCTAATAAATGTTCTCCAAACATTTCACTAAAGAGTCTTTTACCAAGATCATCTTTATATTTGTTACTTAGGTAGATGGTAAGTGGATTGTTTTCATTGTTAAAACTCTGTAACCTCACGTTTTTCCTAAGTAAACCAATATCGGCATATTTTATTACAGCTTTAGGATAATCTGTTCCAAAGACATAGGTGGTGACTTCCATGACAAAGTCGTGGGAGAAATGGTAAGTGTCTCCAACTTTCTTTATTAGAAAACCTTTAAGAGTTTCAAGAGCATCGCCAATTGTATGAGGAGCTGTTCTCTCTAATTCACACAACTCCAACGCAAGTTTGAATTTTTCTCTTGAAGCATCGGTTTCCAGTATATCCTTTACGTTCAGAACATCGTTAAATAAAACAAGAAGAACTAGAGAGCAATATTTTTCTTTAGATGACACTCTGAAATTTCTTATTTCCTCCTCAAAAACTTCTTTTGGTTCTTTAAAAAATCTTAACGCGTCTGTTTGATTTCTGTCCATACTAAAGTATAATTTGCATAACAACGGAAAATATTCTTCAATATTTAAAATTTCCTCGAGTTCTTCCGGAGATAATTGTTTGTGATTTGAATATATGTCCCAAATTCTTTTTTTGTCGTCATTGTTTAGTTTAAGTTCGTCTTGGCTGATGTCTACAATATTTGATTTATCTTTTAAAATGCCATTAATTCTGTTTTCATACAAAATGTATTTCCTACACGACACTATAAGCTTTACTTTTTTCAAACAGGCTTTGAGCGTTTCCTCGTGTGTATGCCATCTGTTAAATGCTATTTCATCAATATACGCTTTGCCTATTGGATCATGAAATACAAAAAGAGTTTTGCTTATTGTCATTTTTCCTGTAGAAAATCCTTTCAGAAATTCGTCTACATTATCTATTGGTTTTACAATCCATCCATTGCTCCTATATTTCAGTGCAATATGCTGAATGATGGCTGACTTTCCTGATCCAGAGTGACCTGTTACAATCACCAAGTTCTGATTTCGTGTGTTTGTTTCTACAGCTTCGCTCGCTTTGGTTGAAATGAAGAGCTTGTTGTCCTGCTGCCATTGTTCAAAGATGGCCTGTTCAAGTGGTGATTCTAAAAATTAAAGGCAACATATATAAAATTTGATGTAATTGCAACTTATAAAACGAAAATTCAATTTGGCCTCAAGAGCATCATATTGTTCTATCTACTTGATTTTGTATCGTACTCGAAGTGACGGGCTGCTCAGAGCATTTGACTGCTTAGTTTTTTTACATGTTTCCGTCATTTTTAATTTCATGTTCTTCATAAAACTTAGTGTTGTATTCGCCTAATGGCTCTTGCCCAACCTGTTTAATTTTTCTTTATTATGAAAAAAAATGACAATAACAAACCGTCAACCATCTCAAAAATCGATAAAACGAAATACAAAATCAAAGCAGAGCAACACGGACCTCCAAAACGATAGAGATAGGATCAGGTGCCTAGGAGGAGTAAGCATCATCTGCTGACAGGTCACACCAACCGTGCGCCCAATGTCATATCGGTTAAAATGTCATTATCGGGAAAAATGTTGCAATTTGGGGAAAATATCATGATCGGGAAAAAAGAAGAAAAATCCGTGGAAAATTCGGTATTCAATCAACAGTCGAGAGCAGAGCAATCACGGACCTCTGGAAAACCTCAGAGGCAGGATCAGGTGCCTAGGAGGAGTGAGCATCCTCTGCTGATCGGTCACACCCGCCGTGTGCTCTTTGTCGTAATCGGGGAAAAAACGGAAAAGTCCGTAGACAATTATGTAATTAATTATGGTCTAACAATTAGTATGAAAATTAGTATGCTATTAAACAAATTTAAACCTATTTGTTAAAAAAAACCTCTTTAATTGTTGGAGCTAATTTGTTTCAGGTGCGACTGCTTGGGCTGTATAATTATATGCATCTTTGATTCATATATGTTCGATATATTGAATCAAACAAGTGAGACTATATATTAAGGAATCTGATTTTTTCTTAAAATATTGCTATATAAGCGTTTTGTTATTTTAGCAAGTAAAAAGATAAAAAAAAATTTCTTGGTATCAGAGTAGAATAAAGAAAAAAAAAAACAATGCTAAAATGAAGAACGTTGCCTCCGTAACAACGCGAGGATAACGTCCTAAAGTAACTTGTATATTGTTTAAGAAGGCCGACTTTTGTTTTTACCGCGCATGTTTTTTGTGCATTCTGGTAAAAAACATTATATTAATACCTTTAATGAGATTGTTTCGATACCATTTATTAAACTGAACACAATTTACAAAATACAGATTAAAATTCTTAGATTTTCAAAAGAAAATTTTATTTTTTAAACTATTTTTCCGTTGTTTGTTAGATGAGTGTTGTCAATGTGGTTTTCTGACGTTATGATGAAATGAAGCTTTATAGGAGTACGTTAGAAGAAATAACATACATGTAAAAGAAAAAGTAAAAAGTGTACGCCTTTGAAATTTTACACACAGAATAATGGTATCCTCATGGATTTTTGAGATGGTTGACGGATTGTTATTGTCATTTTTTCATTTACTGAGGAAACAAAAATGCTAACGCAGCAATTTTGCAAGAGTTACAGGCGGGTCAAAGTTATATCATATTTCCCTTAAGGATGTGAAACACAGATTTATATATAACGCTATAGGGACGTTATCAGATGAGAAACAAACGAAATTGATTCATATTAAGATATAATATTGACATAATTATATTGTAAAGAAGTGTTACATATATATTTATATATGTATAGAAAGAAAAAAAATGAAAAACAAATTATAGAAGTAAAAAATAATGCACATTTAACATAATAACTTAATAATTGGGTGCATTTGACACTAAAAACTTGAGTAAAATAGGCAAGAGAATACATCTAATTGCAGTACAACCAGGCAATCCCCCTTAAGGTTATATGGGACATCTGTCGATATTAATGGGGATAAAAGTTCATTATAATAAAACTACTTTAACCGCTTCAGAATTTTGAATTTTCACAATTTTTGACCAAAAACTACCTTTAAAATTTTAGAAAGGTAAAAAACATAAAATTCCCAGCGGGATTCGATTTTTTGAAATAGAGATTAGTAGTTTACGTTCCAACCCATTGCACTACGTTATTAGAAAACATTTCTTTTTTAAAAATTATATATAATGCTTGCTAGAAAACATTTTTTTTTAAAAGTTATATATAATGCTTGATTTTGTTATTTATTTCGAAACGAAGTCCCATACCACCTTAACAGCCTGAACACAAATTAGCCATTTGAAGTTCTGTGCATTATACAAAGCAAGTAGTAAGGCATTGTTCGTTTTTTTAGTATTTTTAGGGTACATCCGCCAGCTTTGTAAAAAACTATATACCTGCTACCAAAATCGTGAAATTCTGCTCGCCTAAAATCCGGATGTTTATGGAGTTTCTTTCTTTTAAAGGGGCATGGTCACGATTTTGGTCAAATTCTATTTTTATGTTTTTATTATTTACAATGCTTTAGGAATGTATTTCCAATGACCAAATGAAATTTGAGAGTCAGTGGTCAAGTTATAAGCAAGATACAGGGGTCAAAAGTCTTTGTCATGTAAACAAGGCTCGTGCCCTGTTTTTGTATACATTAGTTCAATATACCGGTAAAAGTTGTTTTTCAAGCCGATTTTTTTCATCTTCTTATTCATTTTATGCATAAATAAACAGATCCTAACGTTTCTCATATTCATTTTAGGTCTAAAACTGGAATATTCACCTCAACATTCAAAATGTAAACAAAAGCTTTGTTTACATAGCAAAGAATTGTAACTCTGTAACTCGCTCATAACTCAACCAAGGACACTCAAATTTTGGTTGCCTATTAAAAATGCCTTACTGAAGCATTGTAAACAATAAATTGGAAAAATAATTTTTGACCAAAATCGTGACCAAATCTCAAAGTTTTTCTAAATAATTTTTCTCATGTATTCGAAATATAAAACTATGTATTATGCAATTGAGAATAACATTTGTTTTTTAAAATATCTCATGCATGTATACCGTAAAAGTCATACTTTTTTCTGAGAATTTTTTTTATGGATTTTATATGAAACCGGGTTTTTGCTAATTGTCTAAAGTGAAAATACCATCTTCGCTAGCCAAGGGTTTCTGATCCGCATCGCTTCTCACGAACCCTTGGCATATCGTGCTATCAAAAGTCGGGATTTTTTTCCTGGATTTTGATTGGGGTTTACTGAAACCGGTCGACCAATCAAAAAGATGCAAAACATATCTGATTAAATCGACAATGTTTTCGTACTGTTTATTTATGAGTGTCTCTAACACACATAGCTCAAAACCCGTATTTTTCTGAGTCTTTCTGTTTGAGCCTTCATGATACATGTAGCTTGCATTCCTTGCAATGGTGCAATAACAAGTACCACCTAATCTGTGTACCGCTCCAAGTCTTACAACCTTGGAATGAATCCGATCTATATGTAACATTTAACAATATTCCCATTTATTGAATACGCTAGGCATTAAAAGGTTCTTTCAACATGTCAATATCATTGTCTATGGAGGCTGCCATTACTGCACCAGTGACGTTTAAAGAACGGCATCTTTCATTATTTGACTGATTTATAAATAGGCTGGCTGATCACGTGACAAAAACAATCCCGACTTTTGATAGCACGATATGCCAAGGGTTAGTGGGGAGCGGTGCGGATCAGAAACCCTTGGCTAGCGAAGATGTGAAAATACCGAAAGCACTAACGCTTAGTCCCGGTTTTAACGCACATTCCAATTTGCTAAAAATATATATTGCCTACGTCACGGTAAGACTAACGTCAAAAACGTATCAATCCATCTGAGGTAACTTTTGAAATCCGTACAATTTAATGTCATTTTAAAGGTCAAATGACCGTTTTAATCTACAATAAAAAGCAAAAAACTAAATTATGAGGAATGAATTCAATAGCTTCCCAATTTGTACTTATATAAATTGAGTTGGAACAGTTTACGCTTGATTATAAAACACATCGAGAAGTTTAGTAAGAAAATAAACTACATAATTAGCTTTAATGCATGTTTGAAGTAAGAGATATTGAATCCCCCGCTATTCACTGCTATTCACTGGAGGCTGACATAATGTAGATCTCTTTTGTATTAAAAATAAAAAAAAATAGTTTTGACATCACACCATCTATTCCGGTTTGGTTACTTAAGAAATACGGGTTTGTCACGTGATCAAATCCCATAAAACCCGAAGGGCTTTATAGAAGATTTGATCACGTACTAATCCGTTTTTATATCCCGATATACACTCAAAAATGATACATTATTTCTTACATTATTTTACATTTTTGCAAGTTATGACGATAATTAACATTGCTCTAACCCCCATTTTTGTGATGCCATAGAAAGCCGCTTCGATTAACATGACGTAACAAAAATAGTTCAACAAAATTGAAAGTATTTGATTATCTTTATAGATAGATATTGCACTTCTTTTGACAAGACAACACCTTTTTATTATAATAATATGAAACAGTAAAGAAAATTCACTTGTACAATTGAAAAAAAACCCCAAACAATTGAAACTTGGCGGAATAGTGCCACTCCCATCGAAGTCACAGAGTGGTTGGAAATTTAAAAACAAAGCGATTGAAAGCCAAGTCAGAGTCTACAGAGGCATTTTCTACCACAGAATCAGATTCAAGAGCATAATGATTTTCCTCGGACATTTTAGAGACAAGCTATTTTAATTTATTTTACGGAACCGAAAAGCCGAAGGAGTTAAATTTGACCGTAAATGGACTAAACATGAAATGCTTCTGATATTGCGTTTGCGATTTTGATCGAGACTGGTTATATGAGACTCACAAATGAACTAGATGCTGTCATTAGATAGTTATACCACCAAGTGTTTGCCCCTAAATTACACTGTTTTGTACCAGTTTTAGTAAAAATGAAGGCAACATGCACATAATACACATGAGTGGCCCTTTATGTACAATTTGTGGTTGAACTGTTTGCATTTTGAGTTAATCAATAATCTTTTCATTTCATGTCATAGAAAGTATGGTCTATATAGTTATTACAAACAAAATTAAATTATTCCCCCCTCCCTCGGCGGTTGCCGGCTTAATTTAGAATTGCTTCTAGGTGCCAACATCATCGTGTGCAAGGATTTAGAGAAGGGGTGGGAGTGAGGGGTCCAGACCCTTCTCCCTTGAAAAAATCATTTATATTAATACATGTAGTAAAATTACCACAAAATACACCTCGGACCCCGATCCCTCCACCCCCTGCAAACAATTATATGTATTACCCCCCCCCCCCCAACACACACCTCATGGATAAATAAACAACAGAATATTTTGATAACAACAAAAGCCTGTACATGTAGTTCGGTGCATTATAATCAAAAATTCTTTCACAGTGACGGTTTATAATTTTAAAGTTTTACAATACATGTATTTGGCAAAAATAATTTAAGTTTTTAAAATTTTTGGAATCTTAAGTAAAAAAAAAAAAAGAAAAATGTGAGCAGCATTTGAACTATCTACAGATACGTAGCTAACGCTCTAACCCATTGCACGTTACTGTTAGGCTACATTATCTTGGGGGGAAATATTATATTAATTTTTAAACTTTATTGTTTATTTTAATAGGGAATACATCACAATATGCAGGTGTCCTGTACCACCTTAAAGCTGAAATGTGTGATTAATTAACATGCACAAACGTTTCTTTTCTGATGATTAGCTAATTAATGGATTCATATTGTGCTCTAATTGGATTATCATTATGATGTTGACCAATATAGGTAAGCATAATACATGTAGTACTCGCACAATATTATGAGACACCGATATATATAAGTATTACTTTCACTTTCTAAATAAGTGATCTCCCTTTGCCATCATACTGTATCATCATCTTTTAATATCTAAATAAGCTCATCATTGTTACCTATCCTCGCATTTGTACAGTTTATTTCATTTTAATTGTAAAAGTTATTTGTTCAGTTGTCAGACTTACACTATTAAGTTGACCCCATATTGACCCTATGACATTTTGTATTAAATGTGTATCACATGTAAATAAGTGTAGATACTTATCAGGTTTATATGAGTTTAATTTAATAGGGAGGAAAGGGATTTTTTCTGAATGTATTATGCTACATCAAATAAAATGTAGGTTATGACTCTATGGTGTTGTTCTGACCCAATAAAACAGGAAAATACCAAATATCTTAAAAAACTGTTGAGATCCCCCCACTAAACTATGTCTATTCTTATCTCTAATATCATTATGATGCGTCAAATGGTGTAAGTACATGTCCCCCATGCAGGAGTAGTCTTTAAACCAACCCCCACCCCACTTTGAAATAGGAAATGATGATATATTTTGATAATTTTTATCTTTTGATATCCCCAATCCCTAAACCATATTTATTCTTGCTCTTTGTGCGCATCAAATTGTATATAGGTTTTGCCCCCTTGGAGACATCCTGACTTTCCAGAACTGGACAAAATAAAATATTTTATCTTATTCATATGTAGTCTTTGATCCATGTGGGTAATTCCTAGCCTAATGATGACCCTGCTTTGTTTAGGATTACAATTGCCCAAATATATAAAACATTTTGTTTATCTTATCGATAAAAATTAAAAAGCAATTTCCAAAATCTAAATGTACATCTAGAGAAAAACCAATCAAGAAACTAGATGCCGTCATTAGACAGTAAAACCCGCACCAAGTGTTTGCCCCTAAATACCACTGTTTTGTACCAGTTTTAGTAAAAATGAAGGCCACATGGAATTTCCGGTAATTATTAAAAATTATAATTTTCACAAAAGATGAGATCCCATCCCATAATACACATGAGCGGTCCTTTATGTACTTTTCGAGTTGAACTGTTTGCGTGTAAATTTTAAGTTAATCAATAATCTTAACATTTCATGTCATAGAAAGTATGGTCTATATAATTATTACAAACAAAATGAAATTATGTCCCTTCCTCTCAGCGGTTGCCGGCATTAGATTTGCTTTTGGGTGCCAACATCATCGTGTGCACGTATTTAGAGAAGGGGTGGAAGTGAGGGGTCCAGACCCTCTTCCCTTGAAATATTTTTAAATTCCCCCACACACTCCTCAGGAATAAATAAAAATATCAGAATATTTTGATAACAACGAAGCCTGTATATGTGCCGATAGTTGCCAAAAAAAAAAAAAGATTGTAAACATGCAGTGCAAAATAAATGACAAACATGATACATGTAATTATATTGCGCAAGGATTTTCAATGCAGAACTGCCAGGACAGAAGATATAATTACTGATTTAAGGTGGTATAATTAAGACACATTTCGATATTTATGCGGATAAAAGTGTGTTATAATCAAAATTCTTTCACGGTTACGGTTTAGAATTTTAAAATTTTACAATACATGTATTTGGCCCAAAAAAATATTCAGTTTTTTAAATTTTTGGAAACTTCAGTAAAAAATAGAAAAGCCACAGCAGGATTTGAACTCTCTACTTACAGAAACGTAGCTAACGCTCTAACGCATTGCGCTTCTTTTTTATAAAAGTAACATTTGTTTAGGGGAAAATATTATATTTATACTTTATTATTTATTTCAATAGGGAGTACATGTACATCACAATATGCAAGTGTTCTGTGCCACCTTATAGCTGAAATGTGTGCTTGACATAGTTATTTACCTAATGAAATAGTGGAAGGGGTTTTCAAGAATAAAGTCATGCAATACATGCATGTTACAAATAACTGATCTTGGTCTGAATTAACGTACACAACACAGGTCCACAGGTCACATTAGCCGGTACTTGTTTTACCCAGCTCTTCGGTGAGATGGATTTCACGTGGTGTACATACCGGTATGTGTTTTCCATATGCATAATAGGATTAATTAAATGCATAAACGTTTCTTTTGAGATGATCAACTAAAGGGATTCATATTGTGCTCTAATTGGATTATCATAATGATGTTCACCAATATAGGTAAGCATAATACATGTAGTAGCATAATATTATGAGACACCGGTATACATAAGGTTTTACTTTCATTTTCAAAATAAGTGATCTCCTTTTGCCAGCATACTGTTTCATCATCTTCTGATATTTAAATAAGCTTATCATCGTTACCTATCCTATCACATTTGTACAGTTTCTGTCATTTTAATTCAGTGGTGTCGAAAGCAAATTGAAAGGAGGGAGAAGGGGCTAGACTTATCCGCCGGTTGTTCCGACGCCTATGTAATTGCAAAAGTTATTTTGTTTTTCATTTGTAAGACTTACACTATTAAGTTGACCCCATATTGACCCTGTGACATGTAGCAGTTAAAATTGATAACAATAAATTATTAAAATTAAATGCTTCTTTTCCAACTCCTTCCCAGGCCCCTCCTCCCAATCAAACCTAGTTCTAACGATTCAGTCTTATATTCTTATATGTGTACAGTAGCAAATTTTAAATCATTTCTTGATTGGTATTTTTCTCTAGATCCACAACAGTAAGATTTTAGAAATAAATTGCTTTATGATTTTTAGTATAAACAAAATGTTATGTATTCGGGCATCTGTAAAGTCTCCTAAACAAAGCAGGGTCATCATTAGGCAAGTAATTACCCACATGGGTGAAACACTGCATATCAATAAGATAAAATACTTTATTATTTCCAGTTCTGGAAATCCAGGGTGTCTCCAAGGGGGCATAACCTATATAACATTTAATGCGCAATGACACAAAGAGTAAGAATAAATATGGTTTAGGGATGGGGATCTCAAAAGTTATCAAAATATATCATCATTTCCTATTTCTGAGGGGGATGGGGGTAATTTGAAGACAATTTCTGGGGAACATGCATATGTACTTTACACCATGACATTAGAAACAAGAATATATATATGGTTTAGTGGTAGGGATCGTAACAGTTTTCAAGATGTTTGGTATTTTCCTGTTTCATGGGATTAGAACAATCCCATAATAATACATGAAGAAGAAAAAGACCCCTTTCTCCCTATAATAACTCATATAAACCCCAATAGATCATTTGTCAATTATGCAAGGTGTAATGTGATGTGTAAGAAAAACATTTTTCTACCAGTTTATACAATTTTTTAGACCCCAAATTATATATTGATTTTAATAGATCATTTGACAATTAAAAAGAGTGAAAATGCAAAAGTTTTATATTGTAAGAAAAAAGAAACGTCATTTTCATTTTATTTACAGTTTAAGGAGGGATACATGCGCGGATCAAGAAAATTTTCCGGGGGTAGGGGGGTCCAAGGCATATGTTTGGCAATTTTATAATGCTATTTAAAGTAATTTGAATTCAGGAAGGGGGATCTTGACCCCCCCGACCCCCCCCCCCCCCCACCCCCACAAGGGATAAATGTAATTTTTTTGCTACTATTTTACTACCAGGAATAAATTTAATTTTTTAAAACCTTATTGCACATCTATAGGACAGCCCCTATCATATCCCAATATATGATGTATCTATTCATTGAATCATTAGAGGAGTTCTGGGATCTAGGTTTTTTTTTATAGTAATAAACGTCCATTTTCTGCTTCTATTTGACTCTCTGGATGAAATTTAAATATCTAAAACCTTATTGCACATCGAAAGGACAGCCCCAATCATATCCCAAGAGATGACGTAGCTACTCCAAAAGTTGTAAGAGGAGTTATGGGAACATACATTTTTTGAAAAAAAAATTTAAAAAATCATGTTTTGTTGCCACCTGATCCCCGTAATAAATAAAAAAAATTCTGAAACCTGATCACACTTTAAATTGACACCCCCAATCATATTTTAGAAGATCATTTGGCTACTGCAAAAAATGTTGACTTTTTGAAACCAGATTTTCATTTTTAAAAAAATATCATTTTTCAACCATAAAATGACCCCCAGGACAAAATTAAAATTTCCGAAACCTTATTGCGCATCTATAGGACACCCCAAAACATATAAGTTGAGTTGAACATATTTTATTGACATAAATGTTGCCAAAAGGATTGGACACAAGTTCCAAAAACTTAGAGAGTCCTCTCCTTGTTGTACATAATATATTACATTACAATGCCATACAATGCCAGTTAACATTTATAACAGTTATAGTACACTTAATGAAATAGAAAAAAATCACTAGTTTTTAATGCTGTAATATTGTGCAAATCTAAAATTAGAATAAGGATGGATAAGGAAGTTATGCAAATACATTTAAAAACTTAGATAAATCTTCCACAATTTTGTATAAATGTATGAACTTCTTTAAATATTTTTACATTTTCATCATAAGATAAAGTTTTATCACCCCAAAGTATCAAAGGTACATCAATTATATTCAAAAAGTTCAACGACGAAATATTATACATAAATGATTGTCTTAACAATGAATATTTTTTACAAACGAAGAATAAGTGATGTGCGTCGTCTAAACTTCCACATATTACATCGATAAAGATCATAATTGAGAACACAATTATGCGTTAATTTCGTATGAATGATATTTAAAAATCGTTTACCAAAAGAGAAATACTTAGGAGGCTTTGTAGTGTTTTCTTAAAAATACTTAATGAAGTAGCTTCCTTGGTACTAGTACTCAGACCTTCCACTAACGAATAGTGTCAGGAGAAAACTTGTTAAAAACTTCTAGTCAACATCTCGGCAAAGAATAGTTTGAGGAGTTTCTAATATTATAGTTGGAAGTGACATTTCTAATTACAGGAAGTATATCTTTTAGATAAGAAGGAACAAGATTATTATGAATTCTGAACATAGTAGATTATTTCAAGCGGTCTCGTCTCATTATTAATGGTTCCAATTCTAAACATATTCCAAGAGATGATTTGTCTATTGTTGAAAATGTAGGAGGAGTTCGAGAAAGACGGTTTTTTCGTGAAAAAAACGTCATTTTTACCAATTATTTGA
This sequence comes from Magallana hongkongensis, assembly GCA_016163765.1. Lineage (NCBI taxonomy): Eukaryota > Metazoa > Mollusca > Bivalvia > Ostreida > Ostreidae > Magallana > Magallana hongkongensis. The sequence goes on along the minus strand of WFKH01010211.1, from coordinate 59,186,004 downwards.
CCCCCAGGACTGCAAAAGAATTTTTGAAACTTTTTTACAAAACAACACCCCCCCCCCTAATCAAAATCCAAGAGTTCAGTTTGCTGGTTTATAAGATGTAAGAGCAGTTTGAGAAAGTAAAACGTGACAGACGGACGGACGGACGGACGGAAGAGGGTAACAACAATATACCCGAACTTTCTTTAGAAAGTGCGGGCATAATGATTTGCTACTGTACACATGTAAAAATGTAAGAAGACTCTCAATTTGATAGGGTGTGTATAGGATAAACATTAATTTAATTTTAATCATTTATTGTTATTAATTTTAACTTGAATATTAGGCAGAAAATAAGACTTCTGATCATATCTCAATAGATCATTTGTCAATTATGCAAGGTGTAATTTGATTTTTTTTTAAAAGAAAAATGTGTTTCTACCAGTTTATAAAACTTTTAGACCCCAAATTATATTTCAATTTTAATAGATCATTCGACAATAAAGAAAAGTGTAAATGTAAGGGTTTTTTTTTAATTTTAAGCAAAAATAAGGGTTTTTTTATTTGAAGAGAAAAATCTGTCATTTTATTTAAAGTCTAAGGAGGGATGCGTACATGTGTGGATCCAGAAAACTTTTCCAGGGGAAGGGGGGGGGGGCAACAATTATTTGAGTTTGCCCGTGGGGTGGGGAGTGTCCGTGGCATATTGTTGGCAGTTTTATAAATTAAATGTAATTTAAAGAAATTTGAATTTTGAAGGGGGGGATCTTAACCCCTGACCCCCCCCCCCACCCACCCCTAGATCCGCTCAGGCGATAGAATGTTCATTTCATGCAACTTTTTGTCTACCAGAATTCAATTAAATTTTTCAAACTCTTATTGCACATCTATAGGACAGTCCCTACAATATCTCAAGATATGATGCGTCTATTCAGTATTCAGTTAATCATAAGAAGAGTTCTGGGATCTATGTTTTTTTAGTAGTGATAAACGTCAATTTTCTGCTACTATTTTACTACCTGGATGAAATTAAAATGTTTAAAGCCTAATTGCATATCGAAAGGACAGCCCTAATCATATCCCAAGAGATGACATAGATACTCCAAAAGTTGTAAGAGGAGTTATGGGAACCATACTTTTTTTTGTTCCCCACTGATTCCTGTGTTAAAAAAAATTCTGAAACCTGAACACACTTCAAAATAACACCCCAATCATATTCTAGAAGATCATTTGGTACTGCAAAAAATGTTGACGTTTTTGAAACCACACTTTTTGTTAAAAAAAACGTCATTTTTCAGCCACCAAATGACCCCCAGGGCAAAATAGAAATTTCCGAAACCTTATTGCACATCTATAGGATACCCCGAAACATATTTCATAAGATGATTTGTCTATTGTTGAAAATGTAGGAGGAGTTCGAGGAAGAAGGTTTTTTGTGAAAAACGTAATTTTTTTTTACCAATTATTTGACCCCCCAAGACTACATGAGAATTTTTGAAAACCTTTTACAAAACAACATGATACCCTAAATCAAACTCCAAGAGTTCAGTTTGCTGGTTTATAAGATGTAAGAGCAGTTTGTGAAAGTAAAATGTGACAGACGGACGGACAGACGGACGGACGGACAGACGGACGGAACAGGGTAACAGCAATATACCCGAACTTTCTTTAGAAAGTGCGGGTATAACTATAACTGATTTATCTACTTTGAAAAATCGCGATTGATATATTGTTATTTTCAAGAAGGCTTTGTTACGGTGTCAATCATTAACATCATCTTACGTCCTGATGAATCTTAATTAAGCCATGATCATTTATATCCACAATTAATGTTTTACATAATTAAAAATGAATGAATAAAACATCCTATAACAAATTACAGATAAGTCGTTAATACTGCAATGTTCATAAAACAAACCGGAATAGGCGATGTGACGTCAAACAATAGAGTTCAATGGCAGTTCTCATCCGGGCGGGAAATTTAAAGCAATTTAAAGCAATCGATATTTTTTGATTTAATTGTTGTTTCGAGGTTTATAATTAAACAAGATACGATCTACAATCATGGCAGCTGTTAACTGATTGATGTATTGTACAGCATATATA
>WFKH01010211.1:59166616-59182619 GCA_016163765.1 Magallana hongkongensis | reverse complement strand
ATTGAAATCGCGTTAATAGTGCGTAATCGAGCCCGAATTAAATTCATAATATAACATTGTTTAATTGTACCATGCATGAGCTATAACATTATTAATTTCTTTCCCAACAACCACTGAATAAATAAAAATTATCGCTGTACTTCGATGAATGATGTTTTTTCCTTTAGCGGATCATTTTCTCTGTTACCGAATCAAGTGACATACAGCTGATTATTATTTTAGGGACCGTGTCGAAATCTTTTATTTTACTTTTAAACATGCTTTTAAGCATAACAAGAAAAAAGAAATGCTATTATTTTTTATTATTTTGTATGAAGCGTTCATTTTAATAAACCCGAAAACTTATGAAACAAAAAATAACAATGAATGTAATGGTAAAAAACGACTACATGATTTGTAAACTTTGATCCACTAATGTATTAAAAATTAATTAGTTGTACATGTAAGTCATGAATATTGTTAACTTTATGAGATGCATGAACATCTTTTCATGCAAGTATAAAGAGAGATGTAAACGGATACAGAAAAACCGACATACTAGGGTTTTCCCAAAATTGCATAGACAAGTGACGTTTTTCAGTTAATAGAAGACACAAAAAGATAATTTTTTTTACAACGGGTTTAAGTTATTTGCATTGAAAATGTGTGTCAATATTAAGGACCCTCGACACCCCGTTACTTCTACTTTTTATGACAGTACGTCAAAACATGGCGATTTTAGCGCATTGTCAAAAAGTTTATATGGCCAACATTTGTTGTCTATCTCTGTGGCGCAATGGGTGTTGCTTCGGTCTACCAACCCGCAGGTCCCGAGTTCGAATACAGCAGGGACTTTTATTTTCATGAACAGCGGTAAAATTTAAAAAGTTGATTTTTAAACCAATGTATGAGATTAGGTTTTGAAAAAAATACATGTACATGATAGATTTGACGTTTGGAGTAATGACAATTAGAAGAAAAGAAAAAAATAGCATAATTTGTGCCCCATTGCTAGCAGACCTATTTTTATATTGTTATGAAGCAGAATTTATTCAAAAACTTGTACGTGAAAAAAATAAATCACTCGCTGTGGCCTGCAACTCAACATTCAGGTATATCGACGACGTATTATCAATTAACAATTGTTATTTCCATACTTATGTCGACTCGATATATCCGAGTGAACTTGAAATAAAAGATACCACAGAGTCTGCGTCATCTGTTTCATATTTGGATATTTTACTGGAAATGGACATTGATGGTAACCTAACAACAAAACTTTATGATAAACGCGATGACTTCAATTTTTCTATAATCAACTTTCCTTACTTATGTAGCAATATACCTTCATCACCTGCATATGGTGTTTTTGTCTCTAAGTTAATTCGATACGCAAGGGCATGTTCTTCGTATGAACAGTTTCTAAGGCAAGGCAAGCTACTGACAAACAAGTTGATAAAACAAGACTATCAACAGTCTCGTTTGAAGTCATCTTTTCGTATGTTCTATGGTCGATACAACGACCTTGTCAGCAAATACAATCTTCACTGGGTCGCATGCTGACTGACGTTTTTCATACTAATTGTTAGACCATAATTAATCACCTAATTGTCTTCGGATTTTTCCGTTTTTTCCCGATTACGTAAAAGAGGACACGGCGAATGTGACCGGTCAGCAGAGAATGCTCACTCCTCCATGGCACCTGATCCTACCTCTATCTTGGAGGTCCGTGTTGCTCTGCTTTGAATTTGTATTTTGTTTTATGGATTTTTGAGATAGTTGACGGTTTGTTATTGTCATTTTTTCATAAAATATACATAAGAATATCCCAAGGAAAATAAATCTTCGAATAAAAATTATAATTTAACTTTTTTTTAATTGTTTTTGGCAGACTTAAAGTGTATGCGTTCTGGCATTACCTGAACGAAAACTAAAGGTTATTTTAGAGATTAGGAGGATTAAGAACAGGGACAAACTTCTGATAATTGAAGTTGGAAGAGGGTGGTTACTAAAGGGTAGGCGAAATCCCCACCCCATCTCCCCCCCCCCCCCCTAAAAAAAATAGCAGCTTTGTAAACATTAGGCATTAGCCCTTTTCGAGCAGAAAATGGGTGAGGAAGTTCTATCTTGGTCCTACCCCTGTTCCCCGGAAGTTAGCGCCCATTATCAAAGGGAACCATCTCTTGGACACCCAGTCCCAGACATCGGATAAAGATACAAGTAGTTTAATAAAAAGGAATTCAAATTTCTGCATTTTTGTTATATTTCCCCAATTAAAAATTTACCCATGACGCATTTTTTAAAGATTTTTTTAGCACTATGTGCGTGAGAAAAGTTGACGTTTGTATTTGAAGTAAATAGCGACTTCGGCGTTTGAGGGGACGCAACGGTACCTAATTAACAATTCTAGAATCTAGAAACGGGTTCTAAAGCGATTTAAAAGCAAATAAAATAAGATAAACAAATCGCTTAAAAATCTATTTAGTGATTATATACATGTAGTTAAGCAACCCCCCCCCCCCAAAAAAAAAAACCCCCAAAAAGCAAAAACAAAAAAAACCCCCAGTATTGATATCCAGCGAAAAAAAAAAACCCTCCACAGATAGAAATGGAAGAAATGTGCTGAACGACACGTATCGGGAAAACAGACGTTTTGAATCGGCGATTGTTTGTACTTATGAAATACATTAAAACAAATCTAGAAATGTATAGTGAATGTGCAAGCTTTCAAGGAAAATAATATTTTCCATGATATGTATAAGTCTGCAAATCGAAGATCGTTTGTACTAATGAAATATTTTTAAAACAAAATTAAAAATGTATATTGAATGTGCAAGCTGGATACGTGTTCAAGGAAAATAATATTTTTGGAAAATAAACGTACAAAATGTTATTGAATACGATGTGAGGGTTTTAGCAAAGACTAAAAGACGTCGATCGCGCATTGCACCGCCTGACAAAACTTGTGACATTATTATTATTATTATTATTATTATTATTATTATTATTAAAGAAATAGATAAAGCACAGATTTGAATTTTTAGGCTTTGTTTACCAAAGAGTCAAAAGTTTGGTCAAACAAATCATATAAGTACAATTAATTTGCAGTCAACAGATATGCTATTTGGGGACAAACATAATAACCACTATTATTTGAGATTTATGATGCTAAACTAGGGATAATTAACTTTGTTTATTATTCAATCATGACAGCTGATTAATTAATTATTGTAAATAGTTAAATTAAGAAGTAAAATGAATAAAAGATTTCAACAAGTATTTTTAATATACAGAACAAAAACAAAATGTTTTTTGAAGTTCATAAATAGTCAGATGTTGTTTCATATACTGGTGAATGTGTGTCTTAAAGAGAAGACGGACATTTATGCGAAGTATTCCCTAGTGTGAATACAGACTGAACGAAGCACAAGTTAATAGCTTTGAATTCTGTAAGTTTTGGTGTTTATTAGAATCTTTAGGCTGTTCAAGTCGAATATTGCAGTGCAATGCTGTGTGTAACAAAATCGAACAAAGTGGCAAAGCCGGATTGAATAACCAAGTGGCTACAATAATAACCAATAATAATAACCAAGTGGTTACAAGTTGCCTTGTCAGAATGCAAAGGTAGTGGGTAAACATTTAACGGAGCATGGTCACAATTTTGGTCAAACTTCATTTTTTATTATAATTGTTTACAATTCTTAAGTAATGCATTTCTAATGATCAACCAAAATTTGTCTATCAGTCGTAGGGTTATAAGCAAGATACAGAGTCCACATTTCTTTGTTATGCACTCAAGGTTAATGCCATGTTTTTTTGTTTGCATTGGTTCAATATAATGGTAAAAGTTCTTTTTCAAGCTGTTTTTTTTTCCTATCAGCTTATTCGTTTTAATAATAAGTAAACAGATGCTCATTCCTCCTAGGCACCTGATCCTACCTCCATCTTTTTGGAGGTCCATGTTGCTCTGCTTTGAATTTGTATTTCGTTTTATTGATTTTTTAAAAGATGGTTGACGGATGGTTATTGTCATTTTTTCATCCACAGTGGGAGTGGATTACCACTAGTTTATGACCCAAATCGTATAGGTCTTAGGTAAGGGAACTTTGATGCTTCTAGCCCGAGCATGTAATCCCCGTATTTAAATAGTGTATTTTTAGTAGATCACATAGAAATAGGACAACAGTTATTCTTCACACTGGTAGTGGTTAACCACTAGTATAAATCCTTGACAATTCCAAAACCCGAATTTTAAATGCAGTTTAATTTCGAATAGCGAATGGCAAACAGTGTTCCAAAACCGATTTTTAAAGAGGTTTGTTCCTCTGTTTTTGGTAGCCATTTTGGGTCACCTCTAATCGGAAAATTCTGCATCATATCATTATTCAACTCAAATATTTATATTTCACAATGCCAAGTAAACTATATTCAATAAAAGTTTAAAGAGAAAATTAAATATTTACATAGTTTAGTAAGGAATCATATTTTGTGGCTTTCAAGAAGAAAGTAAACATTTTTATTTACTCAGTAGTTATAAAGTATTGTTACCTTAGCTCCTTCATTTTCAATGCAGACTAAACATCAAGATAGTTTGTGCATTACGATATCTTCATCAAAAAACATATTTGAATATTTTTAAAAATATTTCTATTGACATATTTTGGCATATTGAGCTTATATTTCATAAAAGTCAAGAACAAAAAAAATTACTCCAGTTTTTCAAAAATTAGTTTATTTCATGCCATATCTCAATTTTTTTTTTAAATGTGACCCCTACTTTCTTCACTTTCACATGAAACGTAAGATTTCTGCATATTTGTATGCAAAGTTTTGAAAGATGGCGTCACTAATATATTTTTTATTTGCGTTATAACTTGATTACTCCAAAATTTTGTAACAAGCTTAATATATGCTCTAGTGTCCATTATATACTTGTATTTGAAGCAATCTGTAAGGCAGGTTTTTTTTATATTTGACTTATATATTACTTATATATTAACTACACATTTGCAACTTAATAGTGTATTAAAATCATAATTTAAATATAGTTCAAACTATAAATATTTGTTGATGTCTTCAAAAAATCAATTTCCATGCCAAATTTTAGCAATTATTGCAGGAAAATTTTCATTTCTGTTTTGGGCTCCATATTTAAAAAAAATAGATGTGACATGGGTCACAAATAAAAGAAATGAACATTTGAAGTCCCCATCTTTATATCTAACTGGTTTGGATGATTGACATTTGTATTTCAAGTGCCAACCACTTTAAATATTATTGCATATGGTCATTTCAATGCGTTCCTTTTAAATATTAATTTTCAAAATGTTATCAAATATACATTTAATTAATATAAACATAAAATAATGTTGTTTTTTTTTTAAATAACTATACCTTGCGTACTAGATATTTTGATTGCCTTTGTTATATCCTCTACATAATCTGCAAGAATAAAGATAAAATATATAAATATCTGGTAATATGTTTAATCTTTTAATGTATTTGCCAGTTATATGAATATGCAACATTACTTTATTACTTTATTCACTAAGTCAAGGTTTATTCTGATGTTAATTTACATTAACATTTATGTTTCTATTATATATTAATTTAATTTCATCATTCATTTTTTTCAGTTACTGTGCCATCTCGCGTTTTCGGAGACCTACATTCCAACTCGGACGGGTTTTATTTTTTGTTTATGTCAGGAACTCAGCATGGCCATGGCATATGCAAATGCGGGCTATGTAATTTGTTTGTTTTGAACACCAGTGAGGTGCCACAACGGTGTAAGTGTTTATTTGATTTTATTGTTATATGATGAAATATATTAGATTTGTTTTAAATGTGTGTTGTCAGGAATTATCAGAAATTATTAGAGAAAATTCGAGTTAAGTGGGAATGTATTGTCTGTTTATTTTATTTTCAGTTATTTACCTCTTGTGAAACCATTGCAATATTAAAAGTTTTGATGAACTAAAATGGTTTCGAGGTTTTTTTGTAAATGGCTGCAACACCAGTCTGGGACTAAGACAGCATTTTTACCCTTCAGATTTGTAAAACTACTTTGCAACTCTCACAACCTTTTGTAAGAGTAAGAATCAAATCTTTAAATTATACAATTAATTTAGATCCTTTTTGTTACATTTTCGTAATAGAAACAGTGCTTGCATTTTACATGAACAATCAGCTTCATTTTATTCACTTTTTAATTATCAAAGACACACATACCTTTTGAAACAAGAGACCCATGGGACACGTCTCTCACCTGAACAGAATTTTATCATGTTCTTGGGCCCAGGTATTAGTCTAGGATCGCAATTTAAACAGTTTAGATCTACTCATTCTATGAATGATTGCATTCTAGCAATTTTAGCATTGTAGTTCTTAGGAATAAGATTTTAAAACATTTTTGCAAAGTATTTCAATGTAAAATAATGAACCCCTTTTGGGATTTCAATTATTAGTTTTGGGGGTCACGAATTGAACAATTTATAATCTAAATTATTTGAGGATGCTTGCATTGTATTTTCACAAATTGTAGCATTGTTGTTCTTGAGATAAAGATTTTTTTAACATTTTCCCTATATATTTCTATCTCAAATTTTAAGCCCGTTTTGGGGCCCCAGTATTAAACCGGGGATCACTATTTTAACAAATTAGATTATATATTTTTTCAGGATGCTTGAAAAGTATTCTCACAAATTGTAGCACTGTAGATCGTGCGAAGAATATTTTAAAAAACAATATTCCGTATATTTGTCTCTGTTAAACTTTAATCCCCTCTTGGGGCCGAAGTACAGTGGTAGCAACGTTATTGTTGACAAACGACGCGCAAGATTCTGATACACGAACGATCACGCACGATACACGAACGATTACGCAGGATACACTGACGATCACTAACTTACTGAATTTTCACGATACACGAACGATAACAATTAAACACGCACACGAACGATTCTACACCATTTAAAACGCAAAATAAAATAAGTTTTTAAGACTAGAATTAAGAAAACGTATAAGAATAACGTATAAGAAATTGTACTACAATATGCTTGTGTTTTATTCAAAAGCGGCATACATGTACCGTAGCCATGCAGTTTTATTTTTACGAGTAAACGATATGATAGGATCCATACACCTATTAATTTGTTTTGTCTCCACAACGAATATTAACTTCTATCATAAGTTAAAAAAATAAGTGTAAAAGAAATGAAGATAATGCATAAACTACACGAAATTATTTACAAACAAGTTGATGTTTATGTAATCCAATTTCCTTACGAACGATTTAATTATGCGAAATACAGGTAAAGTAACCTTGTTGTAAAGAATTTCGATTTAATCTCATATATATATCCATAATTAACGGCACATAATTGATTAAATTCTATTTATTTTAAATTTTAAAGCGTCTAAATAAATTTTATTTCTTATGAATGTTTATACAATGTAAACAGAGAGGAATGCGTATCGTATTTTCATTTGAAAGAAAACTTATAATTTTAGAATAATTGTTTAGTTTTGAATGTGTAAGCTTTACCACTTTCATTCAACGTGTCTCTCTTGCTAATATGATTAAAATTAGGTTTCAAGATACAATGGATGCTTGAAATAGACTAATTACAAAATAATGCAAAACTAACTGGACCATTCAAAGGATTAAATGAGCTGTTGAAATACTATTCAACGACGAAAGGGAAAATATTTCTAAAAAGAAAATAGCGCTGACATGATACATAAATGTTAATAATTGTCAGTCAATATTCTTCTGTGAAAATGTTTTAAATTTATATTGTTACGTTGTTTTAAAAACTACTCGCCGTTGTTTTTAGAATAAATCCTGGCATGCCGTAAAAAAAGTTACAAAACAAAAATCCGCACGATCACGCACGGAAAAAAAGGCAAACTCATTTTTCTGATACACGCACGGTCCTCACGTTACACGAACAATCACCACTGCACACGAACTATTTAACACGATTGGCTGGTCAAAAATAACGTTGTTACCACTGTATTAGTAAGGAGGACACCATTTATTACAATTTATAATCTAGATTATGAGAATGCTTGCAAAGTAATTTCACAAATTGTAGCATTGTAGTTCTTGAAAAGAATGTTTTAAAACATTTCCTCTATATATTTCTACCTCAAACTTTAAACACCTTTTTTGGGCCTGAGTTTTAATCCGGGGGTCGTGACTTTAACAATTTAGAATCAACCATATGTGAGGATGCTTGCATAGTAGTTTCACAAATTGTAGCATTGTAGTTTTTGAAAAAAATGATTTTTGAACATTTTCCCCATATATTTATATTTCATACTTTGGTTTTCCTCCTGGAGTCCCAAAATTTGTCCGGGGATCGCAGTTTTAACAATCAAGAATTTACACTTTTTGAGCATGCTTGCATAGTATTCTCACAAATTGTAGCATTTTATTTCTCGGGGAGAAGGTTTTAAAACATTTTCCCTTTATATTCATATGTTAAACGTTGAACTCCTCTTGGGGCCCCAATATTGGTCTGGGGGTCATGTTTTTAACAACTTAAAATTTTCACTTTATATACCAACTATGGTATACATATTGACATTACTGGTGCAGTGGTTCTTGAAGAGACAATTTTAAAACATTCTCCCAATATATATTTATATGTTGGTTCCCAGAAATGTTCCTAAAATCATAGTTTCAACAACTTAGATATAACAATGTCAGAGAATGCTTGCATAATAATATCACATATTTTAGTATTGTAGTTTTTGAGAAGAAGATTTAAAAACATTCTCCCAATATATTGACATGTTAAACTTTGAACCCCTTTTGAGGTCCCAGGGTTGGTCTGGGGATCATGGTTTGAACAATTTAGAATATTCACTATAAAAAAAAACTATGGTGTAAATTTTGGCATTACTGGTGCAGTGGTTCTTGGGAAGATCGTAAACTCCCATCCTTTTTTCACTGTTTCATGATTATCTCCCTTTAAAAATGGTTAGGTCCATACTTTTATCAATTTGGACTTCTGTTCCCATAAAGATGCTTTGTATACACTTAAATTTGGCCTTGTGGTTCTAGAGAAGAAGCAAAAAATATGGACAGTTTACAGACCTTTGAACGGACGACGGACAACAGGCAAACAGAAAAGCTCCGTTGAATATTCGGTTCAGGTGAGCTAGTAATGTGAGTCATATTTCATTGTGAAGCTAATTAACCAAAACAAGGAATGTTTCTAATCTATATTAATTTTATTTCTATTATCCATTTGTTTAACCAACTTGTCTGTTACCTTTCAGATTTAAAACATCATTCTGTAACTCTCCAACAACCTCTGTAAGAATGAAGATAAAATCGTTAAATGAATAACATTATTTTTGGATCCTTTTTGATACACCTGCGTGTTAAAAACAGTGCTTGCCATTTACATGAAAATGCAGCTTCACTTTATTCACTTTTTTATTATTACAGACCCAAATACCTTTTAAATAAAAAGTGAGTCTTGGTTTATTTATATCTTAATTAACCAAAACAAGCAATATTTCTATTCTATATTAATTTATTTGTATTATCCATTTGTTAAACCAACTTGTTTGTTACCTTTCAGATATGCATTGTCATTCTGTAACTCTCCAACACCCTCTGTAAGAATGAAGATTAAATCGTTAAATGTATAAAATCATTTTACATCCTTGTCGATATATTTGCGTAATAAAAACTATTTGCCATTTATATGAATATGCAGCTTCACTTTATTTACTTTATTATTATCACAGACTCACATACCTTTTTAAAAAAGTCAGTTTTGGTTTTAATTAGATCATTTTTTAACCAAAACAAGGACTGTTTCTATTCTATATTAATTTTATTTTATTATCCATTTGTTTAACTATCTTGTCTGTTACCTTTGAGAGTTTTAACATTAGTCTGTAAGTCTTCAACACCCACTGTAAGAATGAAGATAAAATCGTTAAATGAATAACATTAGTTTGGATCCTTTTTGATACACTTGCGTGTTAAAAACAGTGTTTGTCATTTATATGAATACGCAGCTTCACTTTATTAAGGTCTTCCGTTTCAACGGAAGACCTTATTGTTATTGCTTTGTTTCTTTTCCTCTATTATAAGGGTTTTCCGTTTTTAACGGAAGACCCTTCTGTTATTCTTTTTTTTTACCCGCAAATTTTGTGCAGGCCATTTCTCGAATATTTTTTGTCTGATTGCTATGAAACTTTCAGGGTATGTAAATAATGTTAAGGTCTAAAAACGGTTTTTTTCACATTTTTAAAATTCACTTCCAGTTATGAGTTATTGCCCTTTAATTGAAAATTGGGGGGGGGGGGGGTAGCTCAGTTGGTAGAGCATCTGACTAGAGATTCAGGGGGCCAGGTTCGAATCCCAGTCTGTTCCGTCATTATTTCTCCCATCTTGTACACATATATCAGATATATAACAGATGATTAAGAGTCATCACATGTTTTGCAAGATGCAATAAGTATATTAAAACCTTTAATTTACAACACAATACATTTAACTTTAGTGAAATTTTATGTTTCTTGGTCATGTTCATATTATCAGAACGGCTTTGGTGTGGTTTTCTTGACAGCGTCGCATTTAAGTCAGTGTCAGCTACGTTATGCATCAATAATTTACACACTCCTAAACCACAAACTATCTAATTAGTGGATTTAGCTTACCGCTGATTGGCTGCTGTTGCAGCAGACTAATAATATATGCAAAACAAAACAACACTGAACTTATCAGAGAATGAAAAATTCATCAAGTTACTTTCAACTGTTGGAATTTGGGTATTTTTATCAAATGTATACTTGTGACAAAACATATATGTGGTACATAAAGCTGTAGCTTTACGAAGAAAATTTGGGTTAGACCATATATAGCTACCATGCAAGTACACAATATTTACGAAAAACTTGCAATTTATGGCGCACGAAATATACGCTAGTTTAAAACAGATTGACATACATGTATCGTACCACATTCTGTGAAAAATAATCTATTAAAATTTCTTCATTAAGTTTACTATTGTTCATTCATGTTTTATTCGCATTACACATAGCATTGTTTTTAAAACATATTGTAATTTATAAGAAAAGAAAAAAAAAACCCTCGCTAAATTTATTTGGAAAAAAACCCCAGTAGAATTGATAAAACATGGTATATTAGAAACTTATACATGTACTTTGACGCTGTTCATATGGGTAATATTCCTTTGTAGTTTACGAATTGAAATTTTGACTGTTGCACTAGAAGTAAAAAACTCTCTCTCTCTCTCTTTCTTTCTTTCTCTCTCTTTCTCTCTCAATTTGATATGTGTCTATACCTAGGAATATTTTTTAATATTATATTATGACTTGATATGCAAATGTTTGGTCTTGTACTGCCTAAATGTTAATGTCATGTATTGGGATATGTCATACTTATTACACTGCATGGTCAGTGTATTTTTTCCAGAAATACTATGCTTATGTTAATGTAAACACAGCTATTACTAGTACATGTATGTTAACACAGCTAATTTATTTTTTTTTTATTTCAGCTCAAAACGAACTCTTGGTATCACATGGCACCACACGGCTTTTACCTGTTGATTCTTGTGGTTTCAGCTCTTAAGGTTAACCTGTCACCTCTACCCACATGCATATTCCTTGTGTTTTACAGACTATTTACCGGTAATTCAAATTAAATCGGATAATGCATGAACAATAATGGAACTTTAAGAAAGCATCATGCCTTGTTGTGGTTTGTGTTTGATTAGAAATTATGAAAAACAAAATTAAGGCTGTTTAAAGTAATTTATAATTGTTTGGAAAATTTGCTTTTCAATAAAAGTATGCAATTATGTTTCCTTTATTTTTTATTTGATAAGGATATTTAGATGCGTTTACATAATTGGAAAATCATCCCCCGCCCCTCTATCCAATTGTCTCCATTAAGATTACATGTAGGATATGTAAATGTACATTTGACTTTGAAATAACATCTGCTATGATAATTACTTTTGAAATGAACAAGAAACAACCTATTTATACCCTTTTAAGGTATATATGCATAAAAAAGGTAGAAAAACATGTCAAATTTGAATATTTTTCATGGAAATCAAATGTCTCCAGCTACCCAGGTGTGTTTGAATTTAATTTTAATTTAAGGCAGATGTCTAACTTGTAGGTCTTACTGTTTTAGCATGGTTAAAAGGAGACTAGAAATCAGAATAGATTAGATATTCACTAAATATGATTGTTAGCTTCCTTTTTTTTTCCATGAAAACAAGAAATCACATGCAGGACAGCATGTCTATTTGTTAATTAAAATGGTACAAATCATTCAATAAACAAAAAAAGATCAAATTTTAGAATCATTGATGATTGTTTTCAAATTAAGTGAGAAATGACTCAAAGAAATTGCCACAAGTTTCATGAAATTAGGTAAAACATTTCAAACCATGACTTTTTATGAAAATCAAAAGATGGGGGGGGGGGGGGTATACATCTAAGGGCATTTCTAAGTGATGTGATGCTTTTATCATGATAATATCATGTAGATGTATGTTGTATTGAATAAGGTTTCTTATTAAAGGTGGTTGAACAACAATTGACCTCTAAAAGGTCAGGTAAAGATGTTTTACTATGGAGAACCCTATAAATCTGTGTTTACTAAAGGAAATTGGAAATGGTGGGTTCACTTAAATGGCCATATGTTTATTAAACCTCAATGGAATTGGCAATATGTGGTATACTTTTTCTCAGAATTGCTTTAGCTTTCTTATTCTAAGACAAACCGTCTTTTCATAAAATGTTAGTGTACTAAGTTAAAGGTACAAGGGACAGTTTTGGATAAAGTACCATCAATATTTTTGTAAAATTGAGAGTGACTGTACTTGAAGGCTTATCAGTGTTGCGTAGATTCATGAAATGAATTTTAATGATTATCATTAGTTAGAGGGATGTCTCTTGTTGGAATTGGTAAGCAATATGAAGGCCCCTAATATTAAATACATGAGAAGCAGCAATAAATTGTGAAACTTGCTATGACTGTTATGTTGACTTTACACAGTGAAATTGCAGGTTACAAATAGGAGGTTATATAACACAAAATGTAGGTGGATGGGACATTGTATACCTATTTACTGCGTATGAGGACAATAGCAAGTTTTTTGTCCCCCAAGACAGCAACTTTTCAAGAGGCAAAGCCAAGGGAATAGTTGCTGTCGAGGCGGGCAATAAACTTGCTATTGTCCGAATAGTCAGTAAATTGGTATTTTATTATACTGAAGAAAACTTTATTTGTCGGCGATGCAGAATTTCTTGATGATATACAAATTTGAGTTATCAAACTTTGAATTTAATACAGCGATCAGATTACGTCAGAGGTGTTCTGAGTTTAAAAAGGAGGGAAATCGAATGCTGCCGATGAACGATTTTGATGACTATTCACCATGGGCAGATAGCACAGAAACTATCTACGTTAGATAGATAAGCATGTTTTATGCGGGCACCCTCTAGTGATCAGTTTGTCCGTCTGTCCGTCCAAGATCACTTGTCCGGAGCATAGCTTCTCTCCCCTTGACCCAATTTGGCTCATTCCTCATCCACAGGGTTCTTTTGGGTAAAGGATGTGCAGTGACCTTGAACCATGTTTCTAGGTATAAGGTTAAGGTCATAGTAGAATTATATATAAAATCCTTGTCTGGGGCACACCTTTTCTCCTTTTGGTCCAATCTGGCTAATACTTCACTCACAGAGTGTCTCTATGGTCAAACGATGTGCAGTGACCTTGAATGAAATATGTAGGTAAAGGGTCAAGAACATATCGCAAAAATCCATTTTTCAGAGCATTTATACTTTCCACTTAGCCCTATTTGGCTCAGACTTCACATAAGCAGAGCTTTTGAGTAAAGGGTTTGTAGTGACCTTGAACCTATTTTCAAGGTCAACTGTGAAGGTCATAGCACAATTAGATAAAAAAAATCCTTGTCCGGAGTATATCTTCTCTCCCTTTGCTCCAATCAGGCTCATACTTCACCCACATGATGCCTTTGATCAAAGGATATGCAGTGGCCTCGAATGATATTTGTAGATCAAGTGTCAAGGTCATATCAGATCACACAAAAATTCGTATTTTAAGAGCATATATATACTCTCCTTTTAGCCCCTATTTGGCTAATACTTTACCTAAACAGAGGTTTTTGGTTAATGGCGTGCAGTGATCTTGAACCAAGTCAATGTGAAGGTCATAGCAGATCTCTTTAAAATCAGTTTTAGACCGTAGATTATTTCACAGTTATGCTTAATCTTGGTCAGATTGAACAAAAATGTCTGTATGTTAGGGGGAATGAGATTGAATTAGAAGTTCTATGCCAGCTGGAAAAATTTCTAAGTTACAGGTCAAGGTCAAAGCAACATTCTCTAACTTAAGCGGGGTCCTTTGAAATGGTCACCATCTCAATGTTGTCTAGTTCATAGTAATTTTACATAGAAAATATTCACAGAGGTATAATATAGTAAACTATACATCGATAAGTTTCTGACAATTGATGATGCAACAAACACACAGTACGAAAGGTCAACCCTTTGAAAAGCAGTGTAGAGGAAAAGTTGCTCAGAATAATGTTTTAAACAAAATGCTATGTCAAAGTTTTTTTGTTGGTGGCCCCGTTAAGGAGTTTAAGGGTTGGCCCCTAAAACACAGTGTTTCAGATATAACTGGAACGGTCAACAATTCTTGAACACTTGTTGAACAAAATATGTTAATATTTACGAGACCTTTTATTTGATATCAAAAATAGGGCTGGCCCCTGAATTAGTGGCCAGAAGGGCTCAAAAACTTTTCATAACTATTTCCGGAGCAATAGTTTGTTATTATTCATAAACGCAAAAAGAGCTTATCAAGCTCAATTTAAAACTGAAATCCGTTTAAAAATCGAACGATTGATTCGGGATATAAGCGTTGAAAATTGAATTTTACGGAAATTTTAATTCTGCAATCTGGGTATAGAAAATAGATGTTAGTTCAAGGTTAATTTAACTTGTACCTAAAATAAATTGAAATTGTTAAGTCGTACTTAAACACATTCGGATTTTTTTGTTAAGTCGTTCCTGAAATCGTTACGGTTTTTGTCAATTCGTACTTAAAATTATTCGCCTATAATTTGGGGTCAGCAGTTCATACACGTCTTTTTCTGATAGCTAAAAATGTTATCATTTTATAAAAAAATTTATTAGATTACTTTTAATAAATTAAATTTTGTCATTTGGTATGAAATTAAACAAGCTCTGTGCTATATTTATTTGTAATTTCATAAAACAAATATGCGAGAATCGTACATGAACGAGTTAATTGTCTACATAGACACACAAACGAACAATGCCGTTTCAGGGCGTGGCATTTATTGTTATTGTTGTGATTAAATTTCACGGTTTTATTCTGTTTATCTATATCATTTATAAATACAATGAACATACACAACTACTTTTCTAAACGTGCTATGTGTCCGCGCAGAGCAAATCTCTGTCGGGGCCTCCCTGTCTGTAACTCCAAACATAAACAGTAACGAACGACATTGTGGGAAAGACAGAGCCATGGTGGCCGAAACGCAGAACATAAGTCGTGTATTTTTTCGCCGTACATGTTGTACGTTCACATGCACTTTCAATCCACAGTGAAGCACATGAACATGCACAGGGAACACTACTTCGTATTTGTATAAGGAGGGATATATTCTTCAGACTCGTTTGAATCGTTTCGAGGAAATTCTGACAGTCACAGTACTGTCGGCAGATGTTTACGTTTCCACTGATCAGCTGTTGATAAGCTAATAAGAGTTACGAGTAATAAAAGAGAAAAGATGGACATTTAAAAGTGTGATTTATGTGGATGTTACTGAAGAAGGTAAGTCTTTTTACTCATTTTAAAGTTCCTTGTCTTTAGTGGTTAAAATGTCAGCATGTTAACTGGTTAACATATAGCCTAGATAAGTACGTGCACACTGTCACTGATGTATGTTATTTTTTT
>WFKH01010211.1:59055491-59072916 GCA_016163765.1 Magallana hongkongensis | reverse complement strand
AGCCATTGTACTAATTGACGAAACATCAGAAATAGAACGGAAATAAACAAAACACTTTTGCGCTATTTTGTTTTTTTTAATTTACATTTATTGTCAGAATAAAATTTAAACACTATTATTGTAAATGTTTTTTTATTTTAATTTATGTATTAATTTATTACTTACAGTATTGGCAGTCGAATCAAGTATCTTACTAAAAATGATAAAGCACATATTTCGTTAATGAGCCTATCCTTTTAATATGTGGGGAATTCGATTTTAGCGAGTCTGAAATCATTTTTAAAATCATTTTAAATGTATAAAAAGGTTTCAAAGATACAGAAATATCGTTATTAGTACCAGTACTAAATGAAATGGTATTCTACTGGTATTTTTAAAGTAACTATTCGGTACGGTATTGGTACCGGGTACCGGTATCCAACCCTAATCGTGAGTTTGTGGCACATAGTCACTACTCGTATGTATATCTGACAAGGAGTAGATTAAAAACGAGGAGAAAATACAATCTTCACGAAAATTCAGTGTCTGAAGACCGCGGCCAGTAAATTTTTATGTTGGGTCAGTGAAAATCAAAGGTACATTTTCAAAGCCATACACAATCAAAAATATATTCAAACTGTCTTACTTGCATTCATGGTATGAATTAAATAAAAAAGCAAAAACATTTGTTTGTGTGGCATATTAGGGAGGTCCATAGTCATATTAATCAGACGAAACTAGTAACTATTTTGTAAAATGCGTGAATATCTTACGAACAAGTCACTTAAACACGATAAAGGACGAAAAATGGTGGCCATTGAGAAATATTCACTGATCATACTGACACTGTACATGTATACTATCTTACCATTGTATTGTGGGTTCCGTTGTATCGCAGTATGTTCCAAAAAATAGCATTCCATTTTCTTGCGATTTTCCACAAAAAGTTGATGCACCAACTTCAGGATGAGTGCAAAGAAGGTTTTAAATATATCAGAAAATAAAAATTTTATCACAAGTAAAAGTTTTTGCAGAGAGAAAGCTAGTTCAAAAGACTTAAAGACCACAGTGCATTTGATGAAAAAATGTAAAAAAGAGGCCCAGGGGCCACATCGCTCACCAGAGCAACAATAGCCTTAACTCTGATCAAATCAGCTTTATAGTATCAAAATCAAAATATCTTGACAACTAAGTACAGTAGATATTGCTAAAAAAATTAAAACAATCTGTCGGTTTTTATCATTTTCACAGTCCGACAAATCCAAAGATTAATATCCAATCGTTACATTCGGAGAATCTTGGCTCAGTCAGACGATACTCAATTAATTATCAGTCACCCATGTAGCAAGATGTAAGCATTAAGTATTGGTCTCAAGTCCCCTACTAGAAAGGTTATATCCATAAGTGAAATAACATTCCTGGTTAAACGGAATCCTACTTTAATAATGTTATATGAAGTTCACTTCTGGTACTATCATAATGTTTGTTTTTGTAAAATTCTCTTGTTTTCGTTGCCAACACAAAATATGGTTGCAAGGTGAAACTTCCGGTATCATCGAAATGGTTGGTTACATTGACTTCCCTCGTTAAGGTTAATTATACAGAATTCATTTACACGACTTGCCGTTCTAAAAAATCTTATTGAAAGAGTTAATGGGTTAAATCATCAGGAACACTAGAGCAAAAAGTTTGCCATAATAGGTCTGTCGCTTAGAATAATTTAATTCACACAAGTTACAACTCCTATTTTGACTGAATACTTTTCCCCCAATTGTGGCCCTACCCTACCCCTGGGGACAATGATTATTTTAACAAAATTTAATCTACACTATCTGAGGATGCTTCCACTCAAATTTGAGCTTTTCTGGCTTAATAGTTTTTGAGAAGAAGTCTTAAAAGATTTTCTCTATATATTCCCATGTAAAACTTGATTCCTCCATTGTGGCCCCACCCTTAGTAACCCGTGAGACCATGATTTAAACAAATTTGAATCTACACTACTTGAGGATACTTCCACACAAGTTTCAGCTTTTCTGGCCAAATTGGGTTTTTTAAAGATTTTCTCTCTCTCTTTCTCTCTCTCTCTATCTCTCTCTCTAAGATGAGTTCAAAGTTTAGCATAGAAAAATATAGGAAAATTGTTTGAAAATCTTCTTCTCAAGAAATACTATGCTATGTTCAGTTACTGTATTAAACTAATTAATAGATGTATTAACATCCTCATATCTTTATATCCTCATATCAAGGTCACTGACCTTCTTTCATGTTCATCTGACAGGCACCTAGGTACCTGTTAATTGCAGGTAGACACCCCTTGTATATTCGTGGTAGCTCTTAATTGGACCAACATTACCATTTACATGTAAACACAATGGCTTCACCATCACTGGTGGAATACATTTAGTAAATACCTGGCATGACACTTACATCTCCTTGTTTATTGGGGATAGACAACCCTTGTGAATTTGGGGTAGCTCCAATGGACAGTTTGTCTTGATTACACAAGGAATTGAAAGCCAAAAACAGTACTTAATTTGGACCAAAGCATGATTTATTAATTTTATGATTTATCAAATAAGTAGCGTTTAACATACATGTACATCTGGAGAATCCCTACAGCCAAATACTTCATCAACACTCTAATTCAAACACAATAGTTTTAGCCCTTTTTCATAAAAATAAAACTTTAATATATGCCAGGCCTATATGATACTCCATAACATGGAAACCTAATATCTCTCTCTCTCTCTCTCTCTCTCTCTCTCTCTCTCTCATAACACGAATCAATTCTTTTTTCTAAAATTTAGATAGATATTATATAAGAAAAAAAGTTACAAGGATGAAGAATAAAAAGTACTGTAAATATCAGCCTAGAGTATTGATGTACCTAAAAACTAATGATGTGCATAAAAAGGAAAAGAGATTGCAAATTAAGACTTAATTGTTAAAAAAAAAGGTTGGTGTGAATAGAAAGGTTTTATACCTCTTGTTTGGGTTAATCAAATTTAATGTATATCTGTCTTTAAGAGGAGAAAGATCAACTGTGTACAAACTGAAATTTTGGATTGGTCTTCTAACCATTCAATATGCTATTTAAAAGAATTATTGTAAGTTTATAATGTCTTGTATCAAACTAAACATTGAATTACTACCTGTATTCTGATTATACTCCTTGTTTATTAACCCCAAAATGCAAAAATTGAGAATTGAAAAAAATATGTTTTGAGAAATGCATAGCTGAGTTTAGAGGCATCTATACCTGGGTTTAAAGGCCGAGGTTTTTAACCGGGTGGTTTACCTCAGGTAAGTTCAGGTGGGGGTGGAGCCTATATCGATAAAGGTGTGAAGCCCCGAGGGAAACACGCTCGCTTGTGTATACATGTCTATATACACGGGGTGTTAAAATGCTCTCAACAGAGTTTTTTTTCGATGATCTAGAAAAATATCGTATTTATATATGTACTTGGAAAAGGAAATTGTCGATTGTTGAGATGAACATAAAAGCATAAAATAACAGCGTGCGACATGGCCAAAATCTTTCGTTTGTTTAAACAAGTTTCTGACGGGATCTAGTGAGAATTTATCGCGATGATTTATGCAATATGTTATCATCGTACCGTACTCAAATACTAAATAAATGCAACATTTATACAATATACGTTTGTATTACTTCTCCGATCAGCTGCTAAAGTGCACATGATTCTACCAGCTGCGCATGCACCAAGGTTGTCTCTACTTGTTTCTTTTCCGGTTTCGGCTCGTGAAATTTCTCAAAGAAATATGATAACTAAAGTTATAAATCGTGGACGCAATATTTGATCTAATTTAATTCTCTATTCTCAATTATTCACAAACATCTTTATTAATAAAAGAAAGTTTTCATAGATGATGCTCGCCACGTGATTTTGACACACTGCAGGTGATCAGCGCGTTTGGTGTGGTACAATACGTACATAAACCAAGTACAAGTAAATTTTTAATTCATATCTTTCACAATTTTCAAAAGCAGAAAATTTAAACTCTGTCAACAGTAATTTCTTTTGATTATAGTGCTAAAAGAAATAGCGTTTTATCGTCACGGTATCCATCAAAAGACAAAAGTTAATTGCACGATCGTCACGAGCGCTAGACATGGTATACACAGGACGAGTAAACAAATGTCAATCATTTTCTAACATCCAATCTGGGGCCTCAATTCAGTTGATTGACAGGGCCACACTGACCAGGTAAATTTGAAGGCGGTGCTTATTTTCTCGGTCTTTAAGGAGACTGGATGGTCAACAAAATTAACTATCAGGTCTACAATTCTTAAAAATAATTTGTTAAGCTATAAACCATTATCTGAGCAATATAGTTATTTGATAAAGAAAAATTCCATAGACTTTAAAATTTGAATGCTTCCTATATCTTTATACAGAATTTTTTTTCTTAAAGGAGATTTATATACTATTAGTCTAATAATGGCAATGGCCATACAGCCCTCTTAATATGAGTATTATAATAAGCGTCATTGGGGAAACCTAAGGATTGTTACCAACTCATGAATATCATTTGTTTTGTGTATTGAAATAACACAATTAACATCAATTACCTTTAACTATGGTACATGTATCCTTGGGGTTCATTTGGGTATCCGTGGGGTTCCATGGCGTACCTACATGTAGGGGTGTCGCTGGGATACCAATGATCCCCAGGGGTATCAAGAGTTATACATTTTTATGAATTTGTATTATTAGGGTATCCTTGGGGTTTCTTGGAGTTCGTTTTGGTATCAGTGGGGTCCCATTGGGTTCATTTGGGTATCCATGGGGTACCTAGGGGTGTCTTTGGGATACCAATGATCCCCAGGGGTATCAAGAGTTATAAATTTTTATAAATTTGTATTATTAGGGTATCCTTGAGGTTCCTTTGGGTTTGTTTGGGTATCCATGGGGTTCCATGGGGTTCGTTTGGGTATCCGTGGGGTTCCATTAGGGTACCTAGGGGTGTCTCTGGGATGCCAATGAGTCCCCAAGGGTATCAAGATTTATAAATTTTTACAAATTTGTATTATTAGGGTATCCTTGGGGTTCTTTGGGGTTCGTTTGGGTATCCATGGGGTTCCATTGGGTTCATTTGGGTATCCATGGGGTTCCATTAGGGTACCTAGGGGTGTCTTTGGGATACCAATGTGTTCCTAGAGGTATAAGAGTTATAATTTTTTATAAATTTGTATTATTAGGGTATCCTTGGGGTTCCTTGGGGTTCCATGGGGTTCCTTGGGGTTAAAAGACGTGCCGCTCTCTCTCTCTATATATATATATATTTTTTTTTTTTTTCATGTAAAACTTGATCCACCCATTGTGGCCCCCAGGGACCATGATTTGAACAAACTTGACTCTACACTACCTGAGAATGCCTCCACACAAGTTAAAGTCTTTCTGGCCTAATAGTTTTAAGAAGATTTTTAAGATTTTCTCTATATATTTCTATGTAAAAATAAATCCCCCCATTATGACCCTACCCTACCCTTGGGACCATGATTTGAATAAACTTGAACCTACACTACCTGAGGATGCTTCCATACAAGTTACAGCTTTTCTGGCCTAATAGTTTTTGAGAAGAAGATTTTTGAAAAATACCAACAAAGTTGGTCATCAAGTTTTAATAATTCTAAATTTTCTCCCCTTCAAAAAGGGTGTGGCCCTTCAGTTCATTTGAACAAACTTGAATTCCCTTCACCCAGTGATGGTTTGTGCCAAGTTTGGTTGAAATCAACCCAGTGGTTCTGGAGAAGAAGATGAAAATGTGAGAAGTTTACAACGATGACACACCAATGCCAACGTTGACAGACAACAGACAAATTTTGATCAGAAAAGCTCACTTGAGCTTTCAGCTCAGGTGAGCTAATAAAAAGCATAATAAAATTCCCATTGCATCCCCTATCCAGTTTAAGTGACTTAGCTTTCATGATAATCATATTCAAATTAAAAAAAAACGTGAAAGTGACAACTCGGAATATTGTTTTTTGTGGGAAAAAATAAGCACCGCATTTTATGAGACATCGGAATATATGAATTAAACAGTAAACTAATCAGTGATGTGTTGTTCATGTTTTGGTTTTTTTATCTATTATATCTATTTATTATATTTGCCTTTGTAAAGAACCTAAACATTTCAATTGATAATTATAATGTATCTAATTTTTTAATAAAGGGGAAAAGTAAAATTTTTGGGGGAGCTACTGGCGATCACTTACTTGAGTAAGTTTGAAAAGTTTTCGTGAAGAGTGAGAATAAAAGAAATTGTAAAAGAGTTATCAATAGAAACAGAACAGAAATATATTAAAGATTACATATTTTGAAGTTATTTATTTATCAAAGGCCTGAAGGGCCTAAGAGTAGACTTGCTCTGAACATGTTGTCAATATTTTTTTTATTACATTGTTAGGCCTATAAAAAAAAATTGAGTGTTTAGGGTAACACTGATGAAAAAATTTGGTTAGGTAGGTAGGGATTTTTTTTTATTTTATCATATTTTTTTCTGCAAGAATCCTAAGAATGTTTGTTTGTGTCATATTTAAAAACGGGTTTTTAATAGAAATAATATAAAAATCACAATCAGATAAAAACAGACATCTAAAAATGGTAGAATCGGGGCATTTTTGCAGGTTAGGTCGGGTTAACCTAAACATGCAACTTTTTTTATTAGGCCTTAGTAATACATAAATTTCTTTTCTGTCTTCCGTAAATAAATTAAACATAGGTAAACAAAAATTACAGAGCTCAGTGTGGCAGACATCACCTTTATGAGACCTCCTTTATTATTATATTATATGATAATAATATTTAGATATCCTCCTCTATACAATTATTTATTTAAAAAATTATCTTTCACGATTCATGACTTTTTTTCTTTGATATGTTGTAGCCAGGGTTAATAATTAAGATACTTATATAATTAATTCATGATTTATTTCATTTGTTGAGAGCAGAAAAGGGTCAATAAATGTCTGATTCCTGAATCATCAACTCGTGTCAGTACTCTCAGTACTTTGATTTAACACATTCTGTTGCTATTTCAATGATAGACTGACAATGCCTGCCAGACTGGCAATGCCTGTCTGATATGCGCGAGCGATACACATATCGTATGATAAAGACATAGGACCCCTGTGATAGGACCAGAATATTTCAATGACGAAGAAATAAGAACTATTTGCATTATATCGCACATTATCATTTCATTATCATTTCACGTTTGTGCTCAAAATCCTCTCCAAGAGACCCGATGACAGCAATGGTCTTCTCGCTTTGCGAGCTCAATTAATAAACAAACTGTTTTTTCTAAAAATTTTCGCAGAAACGGCTATGATAACAAGGAGTCGCTCGGTTTGCGAGCCAACTCAAAAAACAAAACAGAAATTAATTCTTGATTATATATTTTGGATTTTTCATGGCAATAATTGAAAGCTATTTTTAATTTGTTTAGAAATTACAAAACACCGAACAACTACTGTATCTCTAATAACTGTTTTATTCAGACTGATAAAATTTGCTCCGTACTGGCAGAACATGCTAAGTCATCACACCGAATGACTGACAGAATTTTCTGGTTTTTAGCAACTCTGAAACCATATTTTATTTAGGCCTAAATGGGTTGGAAGAATTAATTTGGGAATTGAAATATGATGAAAACAAGTCATATTTACAAAAATAAGGAAGATGTGTACATTTTGTATTTTTAAAATAGAAATGACAATAGTCAGTTGTATTTCAATATGATGGATTTCAGCCTCACCCCTAAAAAGAATAATCTTACCGTGACCAGGCTATGCTCAGGTCACAGTAATAATTCGTCCCATATACATGCAATGTAGCTGCCGCAAAGCGGATCAGCTTCGCGTCGGTTTTAAGTCTGTTAAAAATAATCTGCACAGGAAAAACACGTTTTTATACATTACAAACCTTTTTGAACATGCATATGTAGTTTAGTCCTCAAAATATCCATTTAATGAGTCATACCAAGGCATTTTTTAAAATACAGGTTTGAATTTGCCTGCCATTTGGTTGGAAATCGCACTCGGAATGTCTCGGATTTTATCATTAACATGGCGACCATAAACAGCGAATTTTCAAATGTGATGTTAAAAGTGGCAGCGATTTCGTTGCAAAAACAGTTAATGAGGTAATATGGGATTATAAAAGAGCAACATTGTAGGTATTTGAGACCAATGATATGAAAATTTAGGCGAGATACAGTGGGATATAATTTTTTTATTTGCTACGAAGCGAGTATATGGGACGAATTCTATCGTTAAACCGGGTCCGTAGTACACCTGTCATTTTAACGATAGAACATTCTATCTAACCTCACCCCTGACTGGCTATTACAATAGTAAGTTATTAGTAACTCTGAGAGAAATTTCAATAAGTGACTACCTGTTTCTTTTATTACAAAGGGAAAGCAGGACCTTAAATTTATGCTAACATAAAAGGTTTGGCTGGACCATTTTACTGGGCGGACCTTAAATTATATGACACCGGACCATTTTACGAGACGGACCTTTCATCATATGACACCAGTCCTATAAAGAATTAGAAAGCTGCTTGGCAAAATTACTGGGGGTGATGGGGGGGGGGGGGGGACAGTATAATATTAAATACCTGCATCGTGGAAATGACCAACCAACAAAGAAAGAAAGAACTCACCGCGAAGAAATTTCAATATTGCTAAAACATCTGGTTTACACTCTTCACGTAGTTCGCCTATCCCATGATCGATAAGTTCTTTCACCATCCCTGTATTAAATAGTTGGTCGTATGCAACAAAGGTGTATTCAACATTGGTGCTGTCTGGTTTCAGGTCCTCTAAAGTATCCGCACCATAAACCTTTTCTTTGGATTCTTCCAAATACACTGACTGTATAAGTACATCCGCATTTACAAAGGAGACCGGTTTCAATACGTTACATGCTTCTATGACAAGATTTGCAAAGTCATAGATTACAAGATCCGTCAATGTTGTCTTTAAAACTGTCTCTTCCACAGAACCTTCGAATGTTTTTAACTCTCTGGAAACTGACATTTTTCCTTATCGTGACGTCACAGTATGTCAAGTGAAGTCGTACAAAGAGCAATTCGTATACAGGTCCGTTCGCCCTTGACGCCGTTTGCCCTAGGTCTGTTCGCCTTATTTTTATATAGGATTAATGTATTTATATATTTTTGTATCCTGCTCAATTTAACATTATGAAGAGATTAATTAATAAAAACTATACCACCATTTTCTTTTTTACAATATAATCACCAATTGACTGACGGTGACATTTTCTATTTCTTATGGGGATAGTCAGAGAAAGAACGAATCACTATCATTATTACATACTGGGATGAAGTATTGATCCTTTAATTTATTTTAAACTGACACTAATTAGTGAGTACTAAATTTTCTTTGACCTTTTGGGATTTTGACCAAGTACATGTACACACCCATTCGACAAGTACAACCCAATATTCATTATTCAGTCACAGACTCTGATGGATCATAAGAATTGGAATCATAACCACAACGTCATTTCTAGCTTACCATTCTACAGCTGACCTCCTCCGCGACCTCAGAAACGTCATTTGGGACATCCCTTGGATGACATATTTTTCCACGCTTTGGAAGCGTACCTCAAAACGAGATTTAGTGCTTACATACGAGACTATCTGACCACCAATGGAGGAGAGTGTTACTTCTGTAATTGTCCTTGTAAAATGTATAAAGTCCCAATCTCTTGGGAGTGAGGACAGTTCCGATGTTAAGCTAATTGTAATTTTACAAGTTGCTGTCCTTTAAAAAAGGACTGCAATACGTGGACCATATGCATGTGTTTCTAACGGAAACGCGAAAGCCTTAAGATTATCAGAGATTCCAACGACTCAAGCCCCCTGCTTTTATATAAAGACATCTACAGGGGAGACCTGTAATTGCAAAAGTGTTCTGATGAATTAATATTATAGTAGCAAGCCTTGATAAAGTGCCTTTAACCACTGAATGTGTACGTTGTATCACGTATAGCCCTGGCCCCGCCGTCACCAACTTTCCTCAAGTCAATTCTCAGCCTCAAGTCTGAGATTTGACCTTAAATTTATACACTTTTCTTTAAAGGATTTGAGTTGAGGAATGAGTTGAGTGATTTGAAAATTTTAGTGACGGTGGAGCCTGACCTTTTACCCCAGAATTTAAACACAATTATGAATTATATTAAAAAGAAGACATTAATGAAGATACTATATACATGTATTGTATTAGGCATTCAGCGAATTTCACTATTTGCGTACTACTTTGTTAACTATGTAAATTGATTTCGCATTTTGATGCGTTTCTCTTGAGATTTGAACTTTCATACAGTGACATAATTATTCAATGATGTAGTATATACAGTCACATAATTATTAAATCATGCTTAAATGCGCAATTTTTATTTAATCGGGAAGTACACTAGCCTCGTCTAGTATATAGTTAAGCTATTTCGGAAAACAACAAAACATCGCGATTTATGCTATTAAATGCATGTTGTAGTTTCGGCATAACATTAACGTATTCCATGATGCTGACAATTCATATCACATACCGATCATTTCTTTAAAAGGAATATATTTACATTCACTTTCTTTCCCCCTATTAAATTGCATTGATTGATTTGCGTGATATTTACGCATAACACAGAAGACCCTATAACCAAACCTGGTGCGTATGAATACATTCAGTCTTCCTTTAGTATTTCTCGAAGAACATGACTGACTCTCCTAGTGACTTCAAACCGGATCACGACCTGATATTATACTTACGCTGATTAATATTTCATTGATGTAAATATATTTTAACAGTAAAATGAATTCAATTGATTATTTTCTTAGTATACCAAAAGTAAATTCATCAAATTACAGAATGAAAAATAAAATTGTGTTATTAGAATTTAAAACGCTGTGCACTATTTTTGTCAGCGTAATTCGGCTGTTCCAATGGCTCTTCCGTTAATTGCGCATTACTCGTTGAATACGGCAGAGATTTTTAAAAATAAATCATATTTGCGGAAAGGGAATAAATGTTAAAAAACGTAAATATAAGCATTGAATCATTATTTTTTGAAAGATGTGGTCTCATAACTGCAACGGTGTGAATTACTAAGGTTTTCAGAAATATCATTAAAATACCCGTTTTCTATTGTGTGAGAAAAACAGGGCGGGACCGCCTCGAGCCATTGTTTTCGCCGAAAGCTCTCCCTATATTTCATATAATACAAAACTCGTTCTCTACAACAAACTTAAATTTAAAAAAAGGTTTATATTTTCTTTGTTAAGGCTTGAATTGTGGATTGTTTCTTTTTTTTATATTCTCTTTAATACAGTACCGATCAGACCCAACCTAACACCAGAGTAAACCCAACTAAACCCCGGGTTTACTTTTGGGGTTTACTTGGGGTTTACTCTGGGTTTACTCTTTGAAAATTTGGGTCCACTCGGAGTTTACTTTGGGTTTACTCGGGGTTTACTTTGGGTTTACTTGGAAATTGCTTTTCAGGTGAACTGTACGCACTGAAGTGTGAAGCAGACCCGTCTTTTATCTCGCTATCCTACTGACTGTAATTCCTGCCCCTTGTATATTCCGAATACACAGTAAGCGTCTGCTTTCAGGAGTATACTTCTGACTGGGTTTACTCTCTGGGTCCACTCTGGGTTAACTTTGGGTTTACTCTGGGTTTACTCTGGGTCCACTCTAGTAAACCCACAGTAAACCCAGAGTAAACCCAGAAAGTAAACCCAGGGTTTAGTTGGGGTTTACTTTCTGTTAGGTTGGGTCTGATCGGTACTGTACATGTAATTAAAGAATAAATCAGACAGAAATTAGCATTTACTTGGAGTATTATTAATTCAGACCCCCTAAAGTATGTTATTTAACGGAAAGTAGAAAAACATTGACTCTTGCAAAGGGGATTAAATAATTTTAGATGCTTTAACTGGGGATTTTTTCAGCTTTATTTCCAAAAGGTCTCATGATAAGGGCGAGGGTTAGGTCAACAGTGTAAAATATCATAATATAATTTTATATTATTAATGTTATTATATTATTATATAAATTTGATATCAAATGAAACAGGATGGTAAATGTCAGTCTATATTCTACTTTGTGGGGTTTATCAAATTGATAGTCTCGTGGTATGTGTTTATAATCATACGAAAAGGTTATTGGAAGTTATTACAAAGAAATGATGTCGAGCTGTATTACTATGACATTCGCTTAATATTTTAGGCAATTATTTAAAATTCAAAAGTTTTTATAAATCAGCAGCACTCTTAAATAATAATCTAACCATTAACTTAATCAATTCAAACTCAATTCAAAAGCTGATTATTATTTCTTAAGTGTATGCCTTTTTGCTATGTGGGTTTAGACAGGCTTAATGATGCCAAACACATCGAACCTGTACATTTAATACTTTTTAAAAAGTAAACACATTCTCTAAACAATTATTCACATGTTAGGATAAACAAACATGAAAATTAGGATTCTATGGTATATAAAGTGTTTGTAGACTATGCTTCGTTTTTTCATGAATTAGATTTTTTCCGTGTTAAAAAACTGTTTGATCCGCCACTCTATACTCATAATATGAATCAAAATTTACCATTTGACGTCACATTGACAGGTCAGCAGAGGATCCTCACTCTTCCATGGCAGCTGATCCTACCTCTTATGTTTGAGGTCCATGTTTGCTCTGCTCCTGTTTTGTATTTTTCCTTTTGACTTTTGATTTTTAACACTGTTCGTTATAACCACGTCAGTAGAAAATGTATCGTGATTAGTCATCTGTTTATATGTAAAAGTGTTGGATTAATTTCACCATACATTTGCATGTACATGCAATTGTAATGTTTAATATAGTTCAATACTTTCACTTGACTTAAAGATGCAAATCAATTTACTTTATTTTTTTATCATTTTGATGACTTGTTGTTTTGTGTAATGTTATGCTTAACATTTCCCGACCTTTTTTTCGACGCAGCTACATTGTAGACTTTAACAATTCTGCGTAGAAAAAAAATCTGTTTTAACTGATATATGTATAGTGTATTGCTGGTTTTCAGAATAATCATTGGATAAAAAGTTTAATATTGATTGTCAACAAAAAGGTAGGAAACTTCCAGTAGGTTCTGCTGCCAAACAAAAGGTGGAAAACTAACATTGAATTTTTAAACTCCTAATTCTTTCCAAATTATTTCTAACAACACAAAACAACAACACACACAAATCCTAGATGCTTTGTTGTTAAGTTTATTTGAACATTTAGAAATTACCTTTTTCATGAATCCCAACGCCGCCCACAGATAACCCTCTAACACATGTAAACTGCTTTAGTTTTTGGAAGAACACATATTGTACATTATGTACATTACTAATTACATTTGAACACAAAAAATCCTGCAGCATTTTATGTTGCATAATGTGTATGGACTAACAAACTTAAGTATTACTTTTTAGACATGTTTATTTAAACAATGTTGGGTGGCAATTACAAATTTTATTTTCCCCCATTTTCTAGAGCAGAACTCGACATTTCAACATGTACATTCGGATTGTTTGAGATCTCTTCTGTTGAAGCAGTCAAAGGAGATAATTCTGTTGTTTTATCTTCTTGTTCCTTTCTTTCATCATCTTCATACGATTTTTCAAAACTCCATACATTCATTTTCTCTAACATTTCTTCTCTCTATCAAAACAAAAAGAAAGCATAGAGAAATTTTTAAAAGCGAGATGCTTAAACAAAAATACAGTAAAAACAACTAACCTTTTCGAAGGGTACTCCGCAGTAGAGCCTTTTTCGTAACTTTTTAGGTAAAAAAGGGAAAAACTGATCAAAGAAAGGCAGCATGTATCGCACGTCAACTGAAGCTGGATCAGGACGACCTAATAATAACAGAAAATATTAAATATAAATCAACACCAGTGCGTTCTCATTCGCCATCTGAATCTCAGCGCAAACAACTTACCAGAAATGATGCTTGCTGCAGAACATAGTGTCAGTGAAACAATGATGAGAAAACCAGTCAACCATTGATATGATAGAGAATAAAACCGATCCAAACCCTCCCTGAAAAAAGCTTAGTATGATAAACGAGGCCATGATATAACCCTTACCCAGGTCATAAACGGCAATAAACGGTTTTACAATTTTTAAGTTTTAAAGTTAAAATATGTTGATCAGATCCTTTAATGACTAATATCAGTCTATACACAATGCTTTTTCTTATATCTTAAACCTGAAGCTCATTATGTTTACATTGAACTAAAATAAATAAATTGATAAAATGATTTAGAGATCCCCTAAAAGTTTATGTTTTTAAAGTAAAAAAAGGATTCTAAAGATGATAAGCATGATCATGTGTTTAAACAACATGTATTCAGTTTGTACAAACTTATAAAAATCTTGATTATGGCACACCATACTGTGCAAATGGTGCTGTAAAGTATTTTTTCTGCACATTCTTGTGCTTGATAGTATCAACGATATCAAATAAAAGATTACAATGCAAATAGTTTATCGTTTGTTCTGTTTGTTTAAAAAATAATCAGTGTTGCGTCGTTTCATAATTAATATTCTTTGTCAGGAATATGATCTATAGATAAAACAATAATAAAGCATAATCTTTGATGCGCTTTGATGAAAAGAAATCTAGCGACACAGAAATATGTGTTTTTATTTTAGAAAGGCCAAATACAAGGGTATTTGTAAGTAGAAATAAAGCTTCGGTTGTCTAAATACAAAGTAAGCTATAATTAACTTATTTCAAACGTTTAATTACGCGCGAGATAAAAGCGTGACATTCAGTAGACTGCGTTTTGACGGAAAGATCTGGAAAGGTGACATTAAAGGAAATATATTCCATTCAGTCTTCTTCCGATTAGTTTTACTTATTGAAGGGCATAGTTCCATACTGTACAATTAACTGTGTCCATACACTTATGTGTTTCTAAAGCAAATATGTTGTTATAATGTGTAGATTTGAAGTTTGTAGTTGTACTGCTTTGAAACTAGTAAAAAAACACTATCTGCATGCTGTTGCTTTTTAAATAAGTGTCAGTCTATAAATCTTAAGATCTACGAAAAATATATCAACAACAATATAATAAGTTAACGAGATATTTATACAATTTAATCAGAGATCGAATATTCTGTCACCACTTCATCTTTAATATCAATGGACGATCTAAATATGAAACTTACGGTTTCTTTAAACGTTTTGTTTCGTATTCCGTAGTGGATTCTGCAGTACTGTAGTAATAGTCTGTCCAGGGCGTTGTTTGTGTAGTTATATTCGTCATTTCGTTTGGGAATGTATTAAAACATCTATTTATGGGTCCTGCGGGAAGTCCCGGTGCTCGTTTAAGGGTAGTCGAAAAGTTTTGCCCGGTCGTTATCCACAGTCCAACTACTGCTGTTAACAATGTCCCTATTATGGCTCCCTATGCACAATAGTGTTTTTCATTATCCTTTAAATTTATTCTGCCATATGTTTAATTAATAGTTTCTTTTTTGTTTATTTTCTTTTGTATCAGAAATCATTTCCAAAATATACCACACTGCATTTTGAATCTAAATTACTAGTTTGTGCGACAAACCTTTGCATTTCCCCAAGGACAAAATACTGAGAAAAGGAATAGGCCAGACGCCGGTCCTCCGAAGGCAGCAAGGACACTAAATGTGATCTGAAATTGGTATTGAATGTTTACTACTTAAAAAGTATTCTCATTGTATTAAAACGGTATCTGCTTTAAATCGTGGTTTTAAATTATTAAATATGTGGTTTCATAATGCTATACAGCAAAATAAATAATAGACAGACTTATTGCTCAGTATTGTTGTTGCATCGTTTTACAAAAAGCAAGTAGAAGCGAAAAAAAAACTATGAAAGAAATAGAAACATAGTATTAAAACAGTCAGTATTTGGGTGAAAGGATTTTTTAAAACTATTATATGTAGATTGTTTAGGTTTTACGAAATTTACACTCGGAAATTTTAGAAAATTGACTTTTAAAAGATAATATTCTGAATTTTTAATCTTCTGTCAATGCTTTAAAACACTTGTTTTAAAAATAGTTTTAAAAGGCTGGGTTAGGTAAAAGTACAATGACCACTCTGATATCCAATGTTATCAAGATTAAACAACAATTGTATTCTTAGTTCGTTTCATATCAAACGACGATGATATCGATGTATTTTTAAAAATCCTAAGAAACCCTGAGTGGCACTATGTAAACCCTGAGTGTCAGAGAGAATTTCGATGAAGGTACTGTGGACACTCTACATGTAAGTTTCTTTTAAAAAAAAGTAACAATTACTATGAAAATTATAATGAAAGAACTTATAATTAAATGAATACTATCTATATACACATAGAAAAAAATGAAGCACATGGATCAATGGTCATAAGTGTTGGGCCAGTAACATAAAGTTGTTTGTTTGAGTCCCGATCTAGTAACTTAATATTGTTTGTTGTCATTAGATAAATAACTTTTCTACATCATCTCAGGCCACCAAGATGCATTTTAATACCGGCTTAGGCTGGGAGTTAACCTGCGAGGGACTTGTGTACCATCCAGGGAAAGTCTATGAATCCCATCCACTAAGCACCACACAAACCAGAAAAAAGCACCAAACCTATGCACATGCATGGCTTAAAAATTGCGCCCCTAACCGCAATCTTTCTTAATGGTCAATTCAGCTTACCACTTATTTATCGGAGAATGAAAGAAAATGACAGTCGGAATTAGGTATCTTTCGTAAGTGTGTGAAAAAACACGTGTGGCAAAACATACATACGCATAGCTGCATATCTCTTGCTCCACGAGGAAAATTAGAGATAGACTGCATAGCTACAGACAGTGCATACCATACATACGAGAAACTAGTAATTAATGGCACACAAAAAAGTCTGCAGTTTTAAATTGATCAACCTTATTTCCTACGACATCCTGTGCAAATCATCCATATCAACAATTATTCAGTCAGCTTACTCCATGTTGTTTTACTTGCCCAAGACTTTCCCTTAATAAACACCCTATAGACTAACCAACCTAAAAAAAAAAACCCGATAAAGAGTTGTCATTTTCATATGGAAACAAATCATGTTGTTTAAAAGAATTTCAGGTCAAGATAAGTGACGGAATTTATACTAAAATGTGTGAGGTTTTTTTGGTATCGATTATTGATTATCGATTATTTGCACAGAAATAATTTGGTAGGGTAAAAGATTAACACAGAGATGAGAATACAGGAATTTGGCAATTGGCTAGCGAAGATGTATCAGTACATACGTATAGTCACTTGCACTTTCGACTTCCTCCGAGCACATGCAACTTTGGTTAAAACCTGTGTGTGTGTGTGTGTGTGTGTGTGTGTGTGTGTGTGTGTGTGTGT
>WFKH01010211.1:59029968-59040219 GCA_016163765.1 Magallana hongkongensis | reverse complement strand
ATATTGTGCTACTATACATGTATTATGCTTACCTATATTGGTCAACATCATAATGATAATTCAATTAGAGCACAATATGAATCCCTTTAGCTGATCATCACAAAAGAAACGTTTATGCATGTTAATTAATCATATTCTGTATACGGAAAACACATACCAGTATGTACACCACGTGAAACCCATCTAACCGAAGAGGTGGGTAAAACTAGTACCCGCTAATGCGACCTGTAGTTTCTGACAAAGATGATTTATTTGTAACATGCATGTATTTTCATGACTTTATTCTTTAAAACCCCTTGCACTATTTTATTAGGTAAATAACTTAATGTAAAGCACACAATCAGCTTCAAGGTGGTATAGGACACCTGCATATAGTGATGTACTCCCTATTGAAATAAACAGTAAAGTATAAATATAGTATTTTCCCCCAAAATAATGTTACCTAACAGTAAAGCGCAATGGGTTAGATCATTAACTACGTGTCTGTAAGTAGAGAATTCAAATCCTGCTGGGGCTTTTTTATTTTTTACTTAAGTTTCCAAAAATGTTAAAAACTTATTATTTATTTTTTTGCCAAATACATGTATTTTAAAATTTTTACATTCTAAAACGTCACCGTGAAAGAATTTTGATTATAATGCACTTTTATCCACATTAATATCGACATGTGTCTTATACCACCTTAAATCAGTAATTATATCTTCTGTCCTGGCAGTTCTGCATTGAAATTCATTGCGCAATATAATTATGTCATTTATTTTGCACTGTTTCCAATTTTCATTGTTGCAACGTACTACATGTACAGGCTTTCGTTGTTATCAAAATATTCTGATGTTTATTTATCCATGACGAGTATGTGTGTGTAAGGGGGGGGGGGGTCGGGGAATAAAAGGTATTGTTTTTGCGGGGGGGGGGGGTCAGAGATGTATTTTTGGTAATTTTACTATTAATATAAATGAATTTTTCAAGGG
Organism: Magallana hongkongensis; assembly: GCA_016163765.1. Lineage (NCBI taxonomy): Eukaryota > Metazoa > Mollusca > Bivalvia > Ostreida > Ostreidae > Magallana > Magallana hongkongensis. The sequence goes on along the minus strand of WFKH01010211.1, from coordinate 59,039,248 downwards.
GAGGAGGGCCTGGACCCCTCACTCCCACTCCTTCTTTAAATCCGTGCACACGATGATGTTGACACACAGAAGCAAATCTAAAGCCGGCAACCGTCGAGGGGAGGGGGCATAATTCAATTTTATTTGTAATAATTATATAGACCATACTCTCTATGACATGAAATGTTATGATTATTGATTAACTTAAAATTCACATGCATACAGTTCAACCCCAAGTTGTACACAAAGGGCCCATCATGTGTATTATGGGATGGGATCTCATCCTTTATGAAAATTATAATTATTAGAAATTACCGGAAATTGCATGTGGCCTTCATGTTTACTAAAACTAGTACAAAACAGTGTTATTTAGGGGCAAAAACTTGGTGCGGGTATAACTGTCTAATGACAGCATCTAGTATTTATATTGTATTGATATTCTCAGTCTATCACTGAGACAATTTAACAATAAGTTTTTCTCCATATTACCCTACATGTTGCCATTACCCCAAACAGAATTATTGACTGTCAAAATCAGTTTTTTTAACGAAAGGACGTGTACCGTAACAGTACGTCGCACATTTCTCTTCCGTTCGCAGCAATTTAGGCATCGTTCCTACCCCTCTTTTCAACTTTTCAAAAACAAAAAATAACCAAGATCGACACACAGTGTCTATATAAATATTCTAATTTGTATATAATTCTTTAGAAACTAACTTATCTTGTTCTCCCAACTTTTTAAAATTGCATTTTTTGACTGACATACACTTATAAAAAGGTAAAGATATGCAACTTTTTTCTAGATGCTTGTCTACCTTTGTAATTTTTTTAATGACAGTATATTAGGGGCAAGACTTAACATGGAATCTTCATACAATAAACCTGTGAGCTATTCTTCTTTTCCTTTACTGTTCATGTATTTTTAGTCACACTAATCTGTAAATATATCGAATTCTTTTTGTTTTGTTTTTGTTTTTTTTATTTTTTTTTTAAGTTCGGTTTTTTTAAATTAAAAAAAAGACAATTAGGAACATAAAATATCATCTTTATTAACACAATAATAAGGGTAAATGTAAGTCGGCACTAGTTTTTTCTTTATTTTCAAAATAATATTGAATTGATTGAATATTCGTGTCTAAAGTACCTTTTAACATTTTATCTTAAAGTACTGCATGTTTAATTACAGAACATGAATATATAAAAACACATTAGAAAGTAATGTACCTTTATGCAAACTTATGCGAAGGAAAACGCTTCTCAAAATGATTAGCTATGCTAAAGAGCACTTCGGTAATTATGAAAAAAATAATTGTAAGTGTTTGATGATAAGAAACCTTTGATGATAAGTATTGTATATGTTCCTTAATGAATACAATAAGATTTGACAAAAAGATATCAATATGTGTGTCGTTAAAATTAAAAAAAATATGCCCCCTCCTTGAATTGTACATAATATGTTTTAATTAACATGCTAAAACACTGTTACTTCTACTAGCATATCACACAAGAAATAGTTGGCAAATTATGAATGTTTATTTCTTCCTATTCTCTAGAGAAGAACTTGACATTCCAACATGCACATTCGGATTTTTTGAGGACTCTTCTGTTAAATCAGTCAGGGGCGATAACTCTGTTGTTTTGTCATCCACTTGTTCATTTCTTTTGCCAACTTGATTTTGTTCCAAGTGAATGTCTTTGTAAGTTTTTTCATAATTCCATACATTCATTTTCTCTAACATTTCTTCTCTCTAAAAAATCAACAAAATCGGCGCTCAGAGGTAATTATGCTGAAATATTGTAGTTGAAGTCGTCACTGGTAGTTAAAGTAATAAATTAAAATACTTACCCTTTCGAACGGAACACCGCCGTAAAGCCTCTTTCGTATCTTTTTAGGTAAAAAAGGGAAAAATTGATCAAAGAAGGGCAGCATGTATCGCACGTCAACTGAAGCTGGATCAGGACGACCTAATAATAACAGAAAACATTAACCATGACTCAACACCAGTACGTTCTCATTCGTCATCTGAATCGCAGCCCAAACAACTTACCAGAAATAATGCTTGCTGCTGAACATAGCGTCAGTGAAACAATGATGAGAAAGCCAGCCAGCCACTGGTAGGAGAGAGAATAAAATCGATCCAAGCCTTCTCTGGACACAAATAATAAAACTAATTTCGCTGTTAAAAGGTTTTGATGACATTGTCACAATATAAAAACACATCAACATTTGCTCAAAATAGTTATATTTGATATTTTATTAAGTCTGTATTGTAAGGGATTTAGTAGGTAAAACAATTTTGGTAGTTTCAATATATTTTGTTAACATTGTTTTATACAATTATTATATCAATATGGTGATATATATCTATTTTAAAATTCCACACATCTTAATTTGTAAAAGAATATCCAATGATGAGGGATGACATGAATTAGTAAATGAAGAAAATCAACATTAAGTGTGCAAATGTTGCTACAAACATGATCACAGAAATTTATTTCAGCTATTTCAATATTATTTTGAAAATATTTAATTTTATTTGTATAATGCTATGTTATATTTTGGATAATTAGATGACACGCCTGAGAAAAATCAAAACCAAAACAAGATATCATATTTTAAAAAAATTATTAATTTTCTTGATTAATTATATAATCAGTAAAATAAGGGCTCGGTGTTTATCTAAATAATTATTAGTCGTTTTGAATATTAAATACAAAAGGAAATATTGCTAAAATGTGAAAGAGTAGATTGGGAAAATTTAATCCATTTTAATTATATATAAATTCTACTATTATTACATGTGTTACAAATAGAAATAAAATTACCTATAATTTAATTTTTTCTTTTGATATTTATAATTAATTAAATTAAATTGCTAAATTAGGAAAACTTTGGTATTTGATGTAAAATTGTATGGAATATTTGGATAAATATTCAAAGACCGTAGTATAAATTATAGGCCCTTGACCTATTCAATTGAAATTAAATTATAGTACAGAGAAAGGCACTAAATGTACATCTATTGGTTAATAATATCTAGGGAACATACGGTTTATGCAAACGTTTTGTTTCGTACTCCGTGGATGATTCTACAGTACTGAGGTAAAAGTCTGTCCAGGGCGTTTTTTGCGTTGTGATATTCGTCACTTCGTTTGGGAACACATCAAAACATCTATCTATGGGTCCTAGAGGAAGTCCCGGCGCTCGTTTAAGGGTAGTCGAAAAGTTTTGCCCGGTCGATATCCACATACCCACTGCTGCTGTCAACAATGTCCCGATAATGGCCCCCTTTGAATTTTATTTATTTTATTTTATTTATATATTTGCTTTCTCTATTACATATATTTGCCCTCTGTCTTATAAATTGGGATCACTGTTTTCTTACTTTTCTCTAGGTCTTCAAGGAATAAGTAATCAATGACAAAATGCATAAAATTGCATGGGTTATACTATTAAATTGCTATATGATTATCTACAGACCTTTGCGTTTCCCCATGGACAGAATACCGAGAAAAGGAATAGACCAGAAGCGGGTCCACCAAAAGCAGATAAAACACTAAATGCAATCTGAAAACATACAAAGTGCACTACTTTGAACAAGTTAAAAGTAGTGTGTTCATGTATCATCAATCCAATTTTACTGAAAAAGGGATGGTTTAGGTTTGGTGTCAGTAGTATTCGTTTTATTAAAATACCCTTAAAAGCCTGGTATTAATGCGACCGTCGATGTTTAAGTTTGTTTACAAAGCAAGCACATTAACATATACAATAGTATACAGTAGCTAATATCGCTATGCCCGTATTTCCATCTTCAACTGGCTTAAGGTATCCGATCCATATTAGGACCTAATTTTTCTAACCTTGAATATCCATCATGTATTAAATACTCTGATATTAATCTAAAGCAATTTAGAGTAGAAAAAGATTTACCGAGAGAAATTTTCAAAAATATTATTAACTAAGCAGTAATTAATTAAAGAAGATTGCATTAAGGTCTATGGGGACAAGCACATTTTTTAAAATAAAAAAGTAAATACTAAGAATATCAAAAAATGCTTCGGTGGAAAGATGTATTTTATCATTAGGATACAAAAACAATTGAAAATAAATTTTAGACCGTGTAGATTTTTTTATAAATAATTTTTATATATTAAAAGCAAAGGGGAGCAACTCTTCAAGAAAAGGAAAAGGTCATTAATTAGGACACATTCCACTCTTACATATTGATACTGAAACATGAAAATTATGTCCAAGTACATGTATACTGAGTATTAAGCCCATACATATCTGTTATGCATCCAGATTCACTGAATCTGGGGCTATTATGGATCGGATACCTTAAACAAGTTGGACACAATTTCCCTATAGAGAGAACATCTCGCTAAAGCCTGATTATCCCTGTTTACAGTAATTAAAACATTCTCGTATATGCGAGATTTCAATACATTTTTCCATTGATATCTTGTTTTCGTTAAACTGACGAATAGCTGGAGAAATATTTTTACATTTTGTTAATAATAAGCCCCTACTTACAACATACTTGCTTCAAACTTTGAAATCTACAGCCTCGTTTCACTGAATTCCAGTAACAAACTAAATCTGTTCAGCAGATTTCTAACGAGAAGTCGATAAGAATAAAAAGAAGCCTCTAGAAGTAATAAATGTTATTATTTTATACACATGTTAAATTGTACATAGAATTATTTGTTGAATATTTGATTCATTTATATTAAAATATAAAACAAAACAGTAAACAGAATACCAATTCCAAGACATTTCAAGAGAAATCTTTTCTGAGGGAATAAAAATCAAATATTAAGATACCGTTTTGAAATATACGCAGTATTGTATGGTATCAAATAAGGGCTGCGTTCGAAATATTTTTTGTGATAATAACGTGTACTTTTTGGAGCTTTTCTTGAAATATAATGACATTCAATGAAGATTGAATGCAAATTTAAAGAAAAAGTAAGACAGTCCACTAATGTTTGTTCGTTTTAAATGCTGCAAGAAAAGATCTCCTCTGGCAAGGCTTTGACTTAGGTGGTTAAGACAAGTATACTAATGTACATATTTGACGGCTATGGTGCTCAAGTGATCGCTAAGGTTTCTTTGCATCTTGTTAATTCTTAGATAGCTTTATAAACTATAAGTTATAAAGCTAGCACAATATAAGTAAGTTTACATGTGTTTGATGACAATTTTGCTAACTTTAACTCTTCCTGTCTATCACAGACACGGTTCTTTTTTGGTATGATGTTTTTTGAAACACTACTTGATTAATGAAAACAACATTGAACGAATCCTTACACTACGACAGATTGACATCAGAAATCGTAATCTTTTTTTAGCCAAAAAAGTTGCACCTTTTCAACTGAAAACAATACGTTATAACTGATAAGTAGAGAGGGTGGTAAGAAATAAAAAACTGAATTTTGTAGCATGTGAAACATTGCAATGTACTCCATATCTAAACTAAAAAGGAATTAGATACCTACCTGTGACATAGGTCCTTTGATCTTTGCTATCAAAAAGGACACAGCAACACACAAAGCCCCGATAAACACAACTAAAATCGAAAATGTATATATGATCAATAGAACTTTTGACTTTCATGCAATTTGTTATAGCATGAAAGGAAGCAATATAAGCTACCGGAGATCTTCGCTATAAATGTGATCGTTCTTTCCGACAATGACTTGAAATTTGGTTTCACCACATCTTCGATGGCTAGTGCGGACAAACTGCTAAGTCCAGAAGAAAGAGTACTATAACAAAAAAATAAAAGGTGTTTAAACAATCCTAACTGAACATTGGTTACGATACCGGAAATGGAAAATGTTTTATCATAAGACCTGAGTGATGCACAAAACAGAGACGCAATAAAAAGGCCGGACATTCCAGGAAGCTCCTCAAAAATCTGTAGAACCATGAATGGAACGATCTAGGAAGATGGGGTGTAATAATACATTATTGTTTAAATTATATAAAATTATTTATAACAACACTCAATATTACAATGCAAAGATAGTACGTATAACAATACCTGGTTTGAGTTGGATATCTGTTTAGCTCTAAGCGGGTCACATCCTAGAGAAGTAAAGTAGCCATAGGCCACCGCTCCCTCCAGTGTAGCCAACGTCAGGGTAATAAAGAAAGCAGGCCCGGCTAAATACAGCACCCTGTTGATGTTTACGTATAACCGTTTAGTCTATATAATGTGTTTAATTTTGTTAACTAATTTCCATTATTGTTATAATACATTTATTATAGGGCTTCGAGGGCGACATACCACAACATGTCCCGAAGTGACAAGAAAGCACTAAGGTGTTATGTCGTCTGATGCCAAAGGCAGAGAGCGACATAACACTCCAGGGCTTTCGTGTCACCAAGGGACAAATATTCTGGTGTTTTTGCTCAAGAAGACATGTAATATATGTTATTTAACATTTTTAAAACTCAAAATCGGTTTTTTAAACGTATTTATCTCAGTGTATTTCTTTGACACATTTTATATATTACATTATTTTGGGAAAAGTTTGTCGGTGCGTTTAGGTTTCAATAATAGTTATTTTGTACGATAACTCTTATGGTTTTAAAGCATTATTTTGGCTGGCTACAAGTTAAGAAACGAATGTTGTTCTTCGCAATACTTCACCCAGTTACAAATGTAACACTGGTAAAGGCTGACAATTGTTGTTTTCAACACGCTCACGCTTGAGATTTACTGAATATTTACTCACCAATTAAACAATTAAAGTTGTTTTGAGTTGAAATGAACGAATCGGAAACGTTGTCGTAGCATTTTGATTTTTTTTTTTTTGTAAAAATATTCCCGGTTTGCTTAGCAACTTACTTTTTAAATTTTGAACCCGGCGGAATTAAGGTATCCGATCAATAATACCCGAGATTCAACGAATCTGGATGCATAACATACACATATGGGCCTCATCCTTATTATACTTGGACATAATTTTCATGCTTAAGTGTCAGTATGTAAGAGCTGAATGTTTCCTAATAAATGACCTTTTGCTTTTCTTGAAGAGTTGCCCCCCTTTGCTTTTAATCTATAAAAATCAATTCTAAAAAAATCTATACGGTATAAAATTTATTTTTAATAGTTTTTGTGTTCCTAATGATTAAATGCATCTTTCCACCTAAGCATTTATTAATATTGTTAGTATTTACTTTATTATAAAAAAAAAATGCTCGTCCCCATAGACCTTAATGCAATCACCATTAATTAATTTCTGCTCAGTTAATAATATTTTTGAAAATTTCTCTCGGTAAATATTTTTCTACTCTGAATTGCTTTGAATCAATATCAGAGTATTTAATACATGATGGATATTTAAAGTTAGAAAAGTAAGGTCCTAATATGGATCGGATACCTTAATATGCAGAAAAAAATGCACGCAAGGGTAATATAACACTATCAGAAAGGCAATATAACTATTTACAATATAATTCAGTTATCTCATTGCATATGGAAAATATATCTCTTTTGTGACATGACGAAACAAAACATGTTCAAAAATGTTATATCAAAATATACATGTATATTGATCTGTCGTTGAATTTTGTGTTGAAAAGATTCCCGTCTGTACATATGTTAAGTAGCATTCAGTTTGTCATAGATAATTGCAGAGAAATCTTTTTCATTTATTGGAATTCTTTTTTATTTAATGTTTCAATATCTAATGCATATAATTCTAGAGAAGAAATATTTCATTTTATTAGTATTTAATTCTCATATTTTTTTTTCAAATTTTAATATAAAAACTTCCACATATTTTACGCCGACGTTAACCAAACAATTTCTTTACTCTAGCGAGGCTTAAATGCAATGCTATAAACGAAACATATCTTTACAAGAACGACCGACCTGGTAGCGTCTCGCTGAGTAGGGGTGGATACAATTCTCTGTATTGTTGTTTGACCGATATTCAGACCAATCGTCCGAATACAGCCGCCGACCACCAAACTCCAGAACGTGTGGCGTATAGTAGGGTCCGGGTCAAAGCTAAAGAAATGTTCACAGATAGATCATTATTACAGTTGTGAATGCAGGTGTGTCTCGAACACATACAGCTCTATTGTTATACCTACTCGAACATGTCCAGTCTTCCGGAATCTGTATTGATTTTAACAACTTTTGATATGCCCCCGGCAACCATTGTACCCTTTTAAAATTAAAAATAGCATATTCTTATTAGATGTAACTTAACTCAAAGTTGAAATAGTCGTTTAAGTTCCAAACTTACCTATTTTCTTTCTACTCTTTTAAAATGTCTTACCTTAATCAAAATTGCAAAAATACCCATAAACATGACAACACTTTGGAATACATCAGTCCATATCACGGCTTTGATTCCTCCCTAAAATGATAAATATTCATTTACATTTATTTTAATCGAATCTGCTTCAAGAAAACAATTGCTCCGTGCATTCCCTTCAATATTTTATTTTTCATTCTCTCACATCCTCACGATATACCTTTATAGGTTTTTTTTATCAAAATAAAATTAGTTACTGCCACAAAAGCTGACTTGAGCGTTGCGGTAGCAACACAAATATTAGCCTTACCCTGTTTTGATAACCATAGGATAGTTAGGACAATCAATAACGGATGACGTGTAAATCATTCGAGCAACAGCAAACTCCGTTTATAGACGTGTATATAACTGAGGCAACAACTCCTACTGATTTTGATGTGGTAACACTTAAACAGCAATCACATCTTCATAACATAATAAGTTTGCTATAATCATTAGGACAACAAATGTTATTGACAGATAACGTGTTCATCTCTATATCAACAGCTACCACTGACTTTGGCCTGTACTGCGACAACATTTGCCATTAACTATGGACATGTAGCTAACTCAGCAACAATGACTAGGGACATGCCACTAATTCAGCAACAATGACTATGGACATGTCACTAACTTAGCAACAATGACTATGGAAATGTCACCTACTCAGGAACAATGACTATAGACATGTCAATAACTCAGAAACAATGACTATGGACATGTCACACTCAGCACAATGACTACGGGCATGTCACAAACTCAGAAACAATTACTATGGGCATGTCACAAACTAAAAAACAATGACTAAAGACATGAAACTAGCTCAGCAACAATGACTATGGACATGTCACAAACTCAGCAACAATGACTATGGACATGTCCCAAACTCAGCAACAATGAATATGGACATGTCACAAACTCAGCAACAATGACTATGTACGTGTCACTAACTCAACATCAATAACTATGGACGTGTCACTAACTC
>WFKH01010211.1:58995080-59007295 GCA_016163765.1 Magallana hongkongensis | reverse complement strand
CCCCCATCCCGGACATTCGCAAAACATGAATGCTACACGTAACGACTTTAATTTCTATAATTTCTATGTAGTTTATAGGTGAGGTCAAAATTTTATGGGGATCAGTTTTCAACGTGTGGGGGGGGGGGGGGGGGGGGGGTTGTAGATATACAGGTCTTGAATGGTTTTCTACTGTAGAAAAGGACTCTACTTGTCATAGAATACTGATCCTGGGTCAGTTTTCTCCGCAAACATTTCACCCCCAGGTCAATATTCGATGGGGGCACTTTTCGTGGTTACACCGGAACTCCTATATACAATTTTGATTTTTACATAGAATTGATCTTAAAAACTAATATCATGATTGTTGAGCAAATTGAAAAAAAAAAAATGAAAATATTTATTTTCATTCATTCATACAATTTTGCATCATTAGAGGATGCAACTGCAACGCTTAATGATATAAAGTTTGTATCATTAGCGGTTGAGGGTGTCGATATTTGCTTGTTTCATTAAGCGTTAAGGCTGCTGTGCATTTGTAACGCTTAATGATACAATTCTATCATTAAGCGGCGATTTATCATTAACGGTTAAAGATGTCAACTGTTAATGCAAGAATTTATTGCAATTGCAACGCTTAATGCTATTTATATCATTAAGCGGCGTTGTATCATTAACGGTTGTTACAAGGCCTTTTAAACGGGAAAATTTCAATACTAATAATGTAACTGACAATCAAATTTGAACACTTTTACCAATAGAAAAAAACTCCAGCAGCTTTTATTTAAAAAAAAGTTCAATTTTTTCTTTGTTTTCCCTTATTAAGCTACAGTATATATGTTATTTATACAATCTTTTTTTGAATGATGAGTTGTTTTTTTTTTAAATTTGCAAATGTCTAAACACTGCAAGTTGTCACGTTTAAATTCACACATAAAGGTTCTACAACCAGTGGGGCAGTTGCAAGCTATCAAATCTAAAAAAGCTTAAGGTATAAGATCGTAGGTCATTATTTCCAGCAGCAAACAACCATCACTTACTTTTTTCATCCCATCTCGGCTGGACATGGCAATATAGGCATGCTTATATATGCCTGTCCCCCTATCATTACCTTGGTGTGTGTTTGTTTCATAAGCAACGTATGACATATCCTAAAATGGGGCATATTTTCGGGCTATTTGATTTTATGAATAAAAGAAATTGAACCGTGTCAGTGGGCAATGTGTCTTGGTTATATATATATAACTGAAGAACTTCTCGAATTATTTGATTTTCTGGTCAGTTAATGCATGTTCTCATACTTTATTCTGTACACCTACATGTAATATGTTAATTTTCTCGATATGCTGTAGAATTAAGAAGTTGTCACACCATATCAGTGAATGAAATGAACCAAGTACTAATTCGAAGTTCTAAAAACATTTTCTCTATAACAGCATTGACAGAGATGTTTATTGGCTTTAAAGAGGTTCAAACACCCGTCAGCAAACTTAGTTGTGAGGATATGTTGCAAATTGAGACTGGCATGGTCTAGCAAAAAAGCCTCAACTTTTCCTCTGAATAAAAATTAATACAAGCATTGCTTTTACGTAATTCTATACTTTCCTCAGCACATTTGGGTCAAACTCATGTTGACAATTTTGCAAGAGGTTGTTTTATCCTGAACGAAGACATAGATAGCTTGATTCTTTATACAAAGTATAAATTGTCCCTAATAATGTTAAAAAGAGTAAAATTCTTAAGGTTGCCCAAAACATATTGCGCATACTTATTACGAATATATAAAGCTGGATGATTTGTGATTTCGGGATCATTTTGAATCACGAGCTTTTTCAGTACATATGTTGATATATTAGTTAGTTTTATTTGCTATAAAGGCATTGAAGGAAGAGACAAACATAATAGAGTAGCTCCTAATGTCGTATACTGTTCCCGAGTAGCCGATTGTACCTCTGTTATCGTATAAGCTAATGATATCAATATCTTTAAAGCCTTAAAGCACCAATTTTATAGAAATTGCAGAAAAATTTCTCCTCTCTAAAACGTTGTAAGCAGTTATCGCATTTCACGAAATTGCAGAGTGTGCCACATGTTCTCAACTATTTTAAAGGCTGATCGAAGAAGTCGGTCCAAAAAGTGTAATAAAAAAACCCCCAGAAATGTTTGGGAACAAGACGGACATTGAAAAGCATGAACAACAAATGTTTCAATAAGAAATACGCCTTAATAAGACAAAACGGAGAAAATTCACATTTTTTTTAGTAAAAAGTTGAACTGGTTTTTTTTATTCGATAAAGCGTTCCATTCCAATTTGTCACGGGCATATTTGTATAATGTAATGCTTACACATTTTACCCCTCTAAACGGCTTTAAAAGAGAATTTTGAGATCTGGATGTTGACCTATATAACGCCATTTTTGTAAAAGTCAGCATATATCTTCAAACTCAGTATACCTCAATTATTAACAAAAAACTTGTTGGACTGGACTATAATTGTTATTAATGCTTTTTTTCTAGTTAATAAAAGTGATGAAATCTGGTTGTCGGCCATTTTGAAACGCCATTTTGACCTATTTAACGCAAATTTCGTCATATCCAGCATATTCCTTCAGACTAAGCATGCCTTAATTATATTGATAAACTTTACTGGACCAAATTATAATTGTTGGTTTCATGCTTTTTCCCCATTCATGAAACTTTAAGGAAAAATATGAAATCTGTCTGTCCGCCATTTTGACATAAAAAGCACTGTTTTAGTGGAGACCAGCACAATTCTTTAGATTTAGCACGCCTTATAAATGATTGAAAAATTTGATGAACAGAATTATTATTGTTTGTTTCTCATTTTTTTCTCCATTTAAGAAACTAAAGGAAAAAATTATAAAAACTTGATGTCCACCGTTATGAATCGCCATTTTAAAAATAATTTACTCCATTTTCTTGAAGACAGCATATTATTCTTGACTGACTACACCTAAGGTATGATTAAAAACTTTGCTGGACCGAATATTTATTGTTTGTCTCACATTTTTTTTGTCTATTTTAGAAATATAGGAAGAATTTACAAAATTTTGTTATTCGCCATTTTAAATCGCCATTTTGACCTAATTAGCCTAATTTTGGAAGGCCAGCATATTTTTTAATACTCAGCACACATAGGTTATGATGAAATACTTTGCTGGACCAATTTATTAGTGTGTGTTATTATGTTTTTTCCTATTAAAGAGACTTTAAGAGAAAAATTTTAAGATTTGCTGTCCGCCATTTTGAATTGCCATTTTGACCTACTTAATGCCATTTTCATGATGGCCAGCATATTTTTTTCAGATTTAGCATACTTTTATTATGTTAAAAAACCATGCTGGACCAAATAATAATTATTTGCCGTTAAAACGTATTTCTAGAACCTTTTTTAGAAATCAGGACGAGACTATCAAATCTATCTTAGCATCTGGCCTAGAGCCATCACCCTCCCCATCTTGGGGTGCAGGTTCTTCCGCGGCTTCCCTTTCTGGCTGTGTAACCTATTCTACAGCTCTGACTGGTTCTATAAAAATCTCTATGGGACTTCTTTGTACCGGTACCTTCACAACTTGGATCTCATATTCTGAATCACTATCACTGGTACATGTATCTAGCTCTGCCACATAATTCTGCTGCTTCAACTCTGTTTCTTCTTCATTCTGTCTTGTGTCCTTCTGCTGCTTTTTCGCTTTTGGTTTGGGAATTGGTTTTTCCTGAAATTCTGGGTCTATGCATCCTATTGGCAAAAGGAGGTTCCTATGAAGAGTTCGCTTCTTTCCGGTTCCGTCCTCTCTATGTACTACATAGACTGGTACTTCTTTGTTTGGCTGGTGTAATACGACGTATGCTTTCTCCTCCCACTTATCAGCAATATTGTGCTTACCATCGAAAGCAACAACCTTGACAAGATCTCCTTCATGAAGATTTATACCTCTTACCTTTAAATCATAATACTTACCCTGTTTCGCTCTTGACCTATCAGCTGATTTCCTCGCCAGATAATACGCTGTTTTCATTCTTGTTCTGAGGTCTTATATATATTTAGTAAGTGATTTTTTTCTCATGGTTGTTGATTCCGAAGGCAACATAGACTGGCAAAAGTGGTTCGCGGCCAAACATCAATTTGTACGGTGATTGTCCTGTACTCTCATGTCTGGTACTGTTGTATGCCTACACAAGGGGAGAAAGGTACTTTTTCCAGTCGGTCTTTTGGGCCGGAAGGAGAGTTCCAAGCATGTTGAGTAGCGTCCTGTTGATCTCTCACACATCCTGTTGCCCATGGGATGATAGGGAGTTGTGCTTGATTTCTTCATCCCTGTAATGAGACATAATTCTCTTATGATATTTCCATCAAAATTTGCTCCCTGATCACTGAGTATCCTCTCAGAGATTCCGTAGTTAGTTACTGTTGTAGAAAGTTTCTGTAGTGGTCTCGACTGTTAAATTCTTTGTCGGCACTTGTAGAGCAAATCTTGAAAAATGATCAGTGATGAAAAGGATATGGTGGTATCCTCCCTTAGATGGCTCAAGTGTAAGAAAGTCCATACACACTAACTCTAGGGGGTAGGATGTCTGTATTGGCAAAAGAGGTGCTCGCTGGTTTGTTGGAACCTTTCTACGTAGACATCTTTGGCAATTATTGATCCATCTATCTATGTCTGAGTATATACCATTCCAGTAGAATCTGCCACGGATCAGTAAAGTAACTTGATCACGTCCTTGATGTCCGAAGTCGTTGTGCAAACTCTTGAGGACTACTGGAATCATATCCTTTGGGATTACAATCTCTTTTCTACATTCGTCGTCTATAGTCACTTTCCTCTTTAGAACTCCTTCCTCGATGCTAAGTAAGTGAAAATTCCTGATGAGAGCTAGAGAATAAGCTGAAGTTGGTCGATCACTCATGTGTGGTCGCTTACCCGCTGGATATAATGCATCCACTTCTGTAATACTGGGTCTTTGTGTTGATCTTCTTTCCAGTCAACCTGTTGGAATTGAGAAATGTCACAATTTAACTGATTAACTAATTCTGAATCTACAGATAAGTTTTCTACAAAAAGGAATTTCTAATTGGATAGATTGACATAATGCTTTCAAACAGTCGTCTGAAATAGAAGAAACAACAAAAGTAGGTTCAGTTATTCTGGATAGTCCATCTGCATCGTTGTTCTTAAATCTTAAATCCAGGTCTGTATTGAATATCTAAATCAAAATTAGCTAATGAAGCCAACGAACGATGACCTGCAGAGTCTAACTTGGCTGAGGTCAAGACGTAGGTAAGTGGGTTATCTGTCAATACTTTAGTCTTACTCCCTAGTAAATAATCCTTAAATTTGTTGCTTACTGCCCACTTCAGTCCTAAAAATTCAAGTTTGTGGGCGAAGTAGTTCTGCTTTAGTTTGGCTCCTACTGGCGTAGCTGATCACTCTCTTTACTTCTTCTTGTGTCTGGTATAGAACTGCTCCCAGAGCAATCTTACTCGCATCTGTGCGAGTCTGATAACTCCGTTATTTTTGGATCGATTTCGATGCGGTTTTTTGTATTAAATTAAGATAGATAAATCCTATGGCATAAGTTACACATTGGTTGAGCTGCAGGTACCCTTTAAGTGTTTGGTATGCAACCCAAAGCTTTGAAAACATGAATAAGTATACAAACTTAATACATCGTGTCAAATTCAAGCTTCATTCTGAATAAAATACTATAGTATGTTTCATTATTACTGCTCTGACTAGGTCAGGCGCAGATTCGAATTCCTTCAAAAAGAAAACTACGGATTTCGGTGCAACAACAAACAAACCAAAAACCTTCTACTGCCATATTCATTACCTATAAGAACTCATTTATAAACCTTTAACGGAAGAAGATGCCTGAAATCAATAAACGATCAAATTTAATATTCTACTACAAATATCCTTTTCCAGAGATTTAAACAGCTAAACTGAAAGGGTCCTATAAAACCAGGTGATTGAAATGTAGATGATAAAATTTGCAGGGGTATTTAAGCCCAAAAACTGAAATTATTTTTTAATAAAAAATCCTTTTAACCAAACCTCTATTAAGAATGTTGTTAACTCGGGTTTGAGTCAAATTTGGATTAAATAAAATTTTATGTCATGAATAAAATTTGTCTTAAACACTATATGTATTTATACAATAAATGATTATTGATATGAAATTTGGTATTTTTATTTCATCATGAAAAGAGGCCCAAACAAAGTACACATAGCAAATAGAGGACATTTGGGATAATTTGTTTCTGATTCTGTTTTCTACTAGAACATTCTGGGTTGCATTATAATTACAAAAGGTGATATTTTATTACTTTTATTATAATAAAATATATAATATTAATATTATTATTTATAAGATAATAGTTTGCATATTTTCTGTTACTTATATCTTATTCTTTAAGATAATTTAATGGCACGCAATGCAAAAATATTGAACAGGTTTAAAATCATTATTGGACACCGTATCTTTAAGTTTTGATCATTGACCTCCTTTCAATTTAATGCCAGTAGAATATGGGTCATATCAGTAGATAAGGACTATAAATGTTTCAGTGTTATCATCATTGAGGTTTTTGTTAAAAAATAAACAAAAAATTCGTAGAGTTTGGAAATTGATCGGAGAAATTCGGACTAGAACGTTGTTTTGAAATTGTGGCTGAAATCTTAATTATTCCTATCTATTTAGCTTCAATGTCCTTCAAAAACTTTATTTCATTTTTCAAGGAGTTATTATATTTGTGGTTTTTTGTTTCACAATTATGAAAATCTCAATCATAGTGTAATTTTTACGGAGTTTTCTGTAAGATTTGGGGGAAAAAATATGTAAAGGCCATTAACCTATAGGTGGATTATTGACCTAGTTATTTGAAAGTGAAAAATGACACAGACTACAAAGAAAGTTCTATAAAATAATATAGCTGGTTTTTCATTATCACCATTGATTTTTTTTATTCTGATTTAACGATATCTTTTACTGCTTTCTTGAAGTAATACAAAACTTGCAGTCGGTAAAATACTTTTGTAGGATCACATTTTCACCAGGTGCTATTACAGAAGAAAAAATTGGGAAAGAAGAACATATACTTAAAGACTATGACTTGCTGTTTTTAAAATAATCATTTATCTTTGTTCCGGGTTTAATAATTTTTCACAACAAAAACTTTTGAGATAATGTTGCCGAAACTTGAATGAAAATTTACAAGAGAGCCACATAGGAAATGAATTATTTCGTTCATAGTCAAAAAATTGATAAACTTTATTTTTGTAAACACGATCGAATTGAGATTATTTTTTATGAAAAATAATCTACATTTGTTGTTAATCTTTTCATGATAATCAGCGTAGTCGTCATAACAAAAGAACGATCCGGAAATAATTTCGTTGAATAAAAAAAATAAACTTGCATGAACAAGTCATAATGGACCTGACTTAATTGTGAATATAACGTTTAACAATTCTTAAAAAATAGTGATGGCGTGAAAAATTAAAAACCTGTAACTCACAAAAGTGTCTCATACTTCGTAGTTTGTGTTCACTGAAATCTAAAGTAGGGGATGATTTTGAACGTACAAAGTCTTGCTTTGTTTTTAAATCATTTTCAAAACCGGGAATAACATTTACTAACTGAAACAGCAAGATGTTAAATACCAAGAAATGCAAGCAAAACCTCCAAATGCCGTTTTATGTGCTAATTGGTTTCGAAATTTTGGTGACAAGTCTGGTTTATAGTTTAAATAACAAACCCATTAAGTAATGATAAACGAGTCGTTAAAAATAATTTCAATATTAATTAAACTCAAATACGTGTCTGTAGTTCTCATTATAAAGCTACACAGCAAATGTCAAATCAAGTCACCAAACCATAACGAAAAAATATAAAACACAAAATTGAAACAGAATGCAGATTGAACTGAAGCGATAAAGACTACAGCCTGTGCAGTTTGGGTTAGGGTTAGGGTTTCACCGGTAGGGACTAAAAAACAACATCACTTGAAACTGAATATCCAAAGACATCCGTAATAATATCCGGCATTGATTTCGATAAAGTGAAGACGGAAAATTAACATCATGATTTACTTATATTTTAAACGTTGTTACATTTCCTTCCGTTTTCATAGCAAGAAAGATTTACGCACACCATAAACCCTTCAGAAAAAATATATAGACTTTAGAAGCGATAGACTTTCCAGCAACTCTGATGTAATATCAGAAAATATCAGAAATATAAGTTTGCATCATTTTTTTCAACTAAAATTTAAAAATATCAATTAGATGTATAATTCAAATGACTTTTTAAAAACTTTACATTTCAGAGAATATTTGAGACATAATAAAAATTCTACTAAATACATTTTCAAAGTTCTAAAAAAAAATGTTTGAAATAATTTTCTGTACTTAATTTTAGAAAAAAAAATAATCATAACTAATTCTTCAATTCTTTGAATTTAACAAAATGGTCAGTGCAAGTTATTATAAATAAAAAACATCTATTTGACTACCTGAAATTCTTAACTGCATATATTGTAAGATCAATGACTTTCTTACAATATTTTTTACAAGTAGCCAAAAAAAAAATAAAAAAAAAAATAACGTTTTAGTCATTATTAATTAATTTTATAGATAAGTTTTTTTCTTTAATTGTTTTACAATGATACCATTTTTATGTAATATATCCAAGTGACTATAGTGAAGTGGCCACTATCGCCAATGTCAAACTGAATAAAAAGTTATATTAAAGAAAAAAATATGCAAAAATGATTCTAAATCCCATGTCAAATTATGTTGTTAAAATCATATAGTTTACGAATTGCTTTCTTGATAAAGTCAAATTTTATCTGTTTGTTTGTGTTGTTTCGATTTCGTTTAGCAATTAACAAGCATCTCACAACCAATGGTAAATTGAACTGATTTTTTATGACTTTGATCTCATTTAGTAATTAACAGGCATCTCACAACCAATGGTAAATTTCACAGATTGTTAAATGACGTTGATTAATGTTGTATAATTCAATTTGTTTGGATGTAAACAATACTGTCATTAAGATTTAGCTATACATTATATTGTCCGTTATTCCCGGAAAAATAGTTTGACAGCGAATAAAGATGTTCTAGTGTTTAAGTGGATACATGTACATAATAGAACAGAACACTAATAGCCAATTATAATAGAAATCTAATCACCAATTAATTGAGAATACATAAGTTTTGGTATCAATATTCAACTCTTTTTTTCTGTTTTCTTTTCAAGTCTGCCGACAAGTATGAATGAAGTAAGGGGAGGGGATTAAGGAGTGAATTGTTGAAATAAAAAAATTGTATTCACATCCATAATAAATAGAAATCAAATCTTGTTATGTTTGACTAAACAGTCACGACGGCTGTCGTGACAACATCCATGATTATAGATGTTATATTAGTGTTAACTTACATTTACTTATAAGGTAATGTAGATTTACATTTAAATTTAGAAATCTCGTTGTTACAATACTAAGTAGGGAAGTTATCTCTTTAAAAAAATCCCTTGTTTAGTATAGGATGGGGCATCCTAAAATATTTCCTACACTTTTATAAAAGCGTTATCTATCCGACATAGACATATCCATTCCACATATAACCCGACATGAGACATACCCGTTCTAAGTTTTATCCGACATAAGACATACCCGTTCTCTGAATTACCCAACATAAGATATATCCATTATACGTATTATCCGACATAAGATATACCCGTTCTATGGAGGACGATGAATATTCCATTGTATGTAGGACATACATTTCCTAGTTTTACTAAAGAACTTTGCATTTGAGATAAAATATATATAAATTTGACTTGTTTTTCTCATTTATCAATTCATATATCGACAAAACCAAGCTACCATTTAGATATCACTGGAAACGTTTACCTGAGCAGTTAATTTTATCACTTATTGAAAGAAATCTCCATTTATTTTTTTCTATAAACTTTTTGTGTTTTATTTTACTTAATTTAAAAAAAAAATTTCAATAAAATATTTCATTTAATGATATTATCTAGACTATTAAATGACAATTCTTTAAAAAAATGAATCAGTCTGTTTAGAATATATACGCCTTTTGGATTAAGCAGTTCGATATATTCATAACAAATCAAAGACAATTCATGGGTGGATGGTGTGTGTGTTTATTTTTGGCAAATGTGTTAAAACAAAGCTATCAATTTGATAAAAACATAAAACATGTATACTGGAACATTACACAAATTAATTATATTTCAGCTTCCTTAACACATAAATGACAAAGCCCAAAGTGTGGTTTGTTTGTTTTTTATTTAAAAAAAATACTTCTTTTTCTGTGGTTGTTGTCGTCATTGTCTGAAGAACCATTTAGCCAATTTCAAACAGATTTGGCAAAGCATCCTAGGGAAAAGAATTTTGAGGGTTTTTTTTAAATGAAAGACCAGGTTTCTAGAGATTATTAGGATTCAGAAAACGAGAAAACAGAATGATATTTCAAAGCAGAATCAAAAAATAAAACCAAGACTCGAACTTTTTCTGTGGTATATGATAGATTGACCTTTCATTTGTAATATCAAATATATTAAATATAGTAAGTAATTCAGGAAAAAGTTACACCCTTATTGGTTTCACAAGTTTTAAAGTAAAATAAAATGTGGAAAAATAAGTCACAACAAAAACAGAGTTAAAGTGTGTACACATACATAAATACAGATTCCGGTCTACAAATAGAAGTCAAACTGGCAGAGTGCATGACGACAAAATGTAAAATTACACTATGGAGGCAGTCTTTAGGGAAAAAAAATTTCAGTTATGTATCAATTAAATCAGGAAAATTCTCTTTACATATTATAAAATAATATCCAGCTAGAAATTAGTTCAATGCAAGTAACCATGTATATACTGTCATTCGGTAAGCTCAAAGGAAAACAATTATCGTTAGATATCGTTATAGATAACAGTTTTTTACATGAACAGGGATATGATTAGATCATGTGTTCATTAAATTCAAATACAATACTTTTTCTTGGAGATATTTTAAAATTTAAAAAGAAAGTTATTTAAAAAAAAAAATATAGTATATTTTTTCAATTTGAAATAGTCCCTAAGTATCGAAAAAACACTGATTATTGATATTAGTTTGTTACTCTAAACTTTGAGGGTTTTGATGCATTCATCTTCAAAATCACTATTCAATTAAAATGTGTTTTAAAAATTTAGACATAAAAAATATAGATTATGATTATCGGGAGTATTATGTTACTCTGAACTTTGAGTATTTAGTTGCGTTCATCTCCATGATCACTATTTCCTTCCGAAAAATATCGACAAAAAACTTTTCAGGATAAAAATACGAAAATTCAGTTTTATTTTAAACTTCATATGTTTTGAAAATATTTGTTCTATTTATTCTCAAACATCAATTTTAAGTAGTTTGTTGGATGTAAGAATTTTTTTGATTATGCTGCTTAAAAGTTAAAGACTGAACTAATCTATTACAACACAGATAATCATGTTAGCATTATAAACAATTTTCATAGTTCAGTTTATTTGACTTATCAATTATACATAATACAAAAACATTATGCTTCTTGGAATATGAAACAATCTGGGTGTGTAGGGCTTTTTCAAATATTGCCATGAAATTTACCTAAAATAAATATTAAAACCTAAAGATAAGTTAACTTCAATTTTTATATTAAAGCTGAATTCTAATATTATTGTTTCAAGTTGACATTGTCATTGGTTAAACACCACACTGTTTGGATCTTAAGCCTATTGTGTAATGAACTTTGTCAAATATATGTGTACCAACCATTAATCATCAAAGTCATAATGAAAGGCGAACTTTATAAACCAATAATCACAACAATGGTACACTTAGATATAGGTGGTGTTTTAAAAAAAAAACAACTTTGCATGGTACATAAATATTGTCTGTGTTGCATAGGGAAAAAGGTGCAACGAACGTTTGATATTAATAGTACATTTACCTATTGCTGTATCATGACACTATTATGATTACTGGCAAGCTTTACTGTGGGGGAGGGTTGTATGTTTTAAAAGCAAACTTATAACACCATGGACATTGAAGAGTTGTTATTTTTGGCGCATAGCTTTTTAACATTCAAAAATATTTTATTATTCATTCCTTTTTTTGTTCACTTTTTAGGATTGATTTTCCTCCTCAGTCAGTTTGTGACCT
>WFKH01010211.1:58974783-58989159 GCA_016163765.1 Magallana hongkongensis | reverse complement strand
TCATATGGGTGCAGTATTATATGTATTTAAGAAAACTTCAATTGAAAGGATTTTTCATATATACACTCTTAAATTTGACATAAATAATATTAGATAGAATAATTTTCTTTTTTTTTTAAAGTTCAAAAACAATTGTTGACAAAAATATCCGATGTATTTTTTTTAAATAAAGAGATAACGTATTATTTACTTTATTTATTTATTTATTTATTTTTTTTTTTTTTGTAAATTCATGCATAAATGTCTGTTGAGAATGAAAAAAAATCAAAATACAATATTATTTTACTGATTTCTTTTACATTATAAATTTAGCTTAGCCCGAATATCGTTTGACTAGAGAGTTGATATATATTGACACAGCGCCGCAACATGATGCGATATAAAAATACAATATCATAACGTTTTTATTCTACATATCCTTAAAAAGGTGTTAAAGAATCAAAACAATTAGCATGCTGTTATTTTTTTATTGAATGATTGCGCAAAATCACTGGAATCCTTAAACCTTTTCAGCTGCACTTCAAAATGTTTTACTTTTCTAAATTAGTATTTCTTGGGGTTTTGTTTAACATATCGCGTTATACTTGGCCATAAAGATCTTGTATAGTCCATAAAAATCAGTGATTTGTCAATAATTGTTTCAAATTGACTGCTAACGACAGCTGACGTTTTTTCTACATGTTTTGTGGCAACATTTAACAAAAAATTACAAATTTAGGATTAATGGCTAATGTGGATCCCATGACATCATTACTTGATGCAAATACTTTGGAATAAACTTGTGTATACTTATGAATAGATATGTACTATGTTTATACTCCCTCTAGATTTATCATGTTAAAGCACGGCGACGTAGTTTTCACCGGTTCGCCCCCAGGTGTCGGGTTCACTCGGAACCCCCCGGGATTTCCTTCAGGTAGTATCTACGTCAACAAAAATATTTTGTTTTTTCATTAAAGCGGGAATAAGAATAAAATCGAAAAATTAGAACGCTCGGAATAATATATCTTTTGTAAACTTATTATTTGAAGAGTTAAAAAGAACCTGTCCCTTTGATGTTACAATAACAAAAGTTATCAAACTTCGCATTAGCTAGTTACAATTGAAATTTTACGGTATGAAATTGTACAATTGACTGCCTTTGACTTTCAGTAATACATCTTTATTCAACTTTCATTCACCTTTCTATCACACGTCTATTGGCTAACGGTCACAGTTATATCTTGCAT
The DNA here is from genome assembly GCA_016163765.1 of Magallana hongkongensis. Lineage (NCBI taxonomy): Eukaryota > Metazoa > Mollusca > Bivalvia > Ostreida > Ostreidae > Magallana > Magallana hongkongensis. The sequence continues at coordinate 58,987,930 of WFKH01010211.1, read as the reverse complement.
TTCACAAAGTGATGAAAAATACATAAAAAGAAATATATCAAGTATTCATCTCCCAATGTAATTAAGAAAAACAAACTAATAAATAAATCAAAAAAGAAAAATAAATACTAATATGAAAAGATACATGTTAAAAGGTTTAAAAACATTGGAAATTTATGCACCGACAGACTATTAGCTTGGAATTGTTTTATTTTAGCGAGGTGACATAGTGGAATCTGAAATTGAGAACATCGGGCAGATTTGTACTCGAATTGTGTGAATGGTGTGACGACTGTTTGATGACTGTGTGACCATCTTGTAACATTCTCCTGTATCTCATGACCAGCCAACAATCGAGGCCAATATGGAAAGTTATCAATCACTTGTACATGAATGTCATAGTAACTGTATAAATGTACACAGTGGAGTTTAAGGATATAGAACAATATATATTGTAAAATGATCAGCATCTAAGTTTACAAAGTTTGGTAGATACGTATCTACCCTGTGTTAGGGTGATCGGCACCTATTCACAAATCACGTCTTCTATGATTTTTACACCCCAAAAAATTCAAAATCATTTTCTTCCTCTCTAAAAGATGTACTTACGTAGAATAAAACTATGTATTTAAAAATGTCATTTGGAAAAAAGTACGACAGATTCATTGCAGAGCATGAGCTAAAAGGAGATAGATGTTGTGAAAATATATGTACACGGTTATTCCGTTGGAGTAAAAATTAAACTAGTATCGATAGATTATTTTACTGTTCCAAATAACTGATTTAAAAAGGATGAAGAACAACTCTTCTTTGTTGAATACATTTATATTACCCAATTAAGGTGTTGTATTTATGATTTTTTAACGTACTATGATTTAGTTTGTATCTGGATCCAGATATATTTGATACAAAAGTACGATGTTAATTATTTTGTCAGTTGTATGTGCACTTCTTTTATTTTTTTAACTACACATATCAATAATGACGGAGCATTAAGTCATATTAACTACCGGTCTTTATCATCAGCAAACACACTATAATTGACAGACTATCTTTCTTTATACAAATACATGATTACACGTTTAAAATTAAAATGTGCAGGTTTAGGGTTTTGAACCTACAATCACATTCCCCGAAAGAATGTAAATGTAACCGTTCTAGGAAGAATAAATGAAAACACCAAGATGATTGCAGGGTTCGAAATTAATATATTCTGATCGTTACGTCGTGTTAATCGTTTCACCCTAAAACAATACATAAAACATATAAGCACACCACTATAACAATTCAAACATTTTAAATATCACAAACATGTATAACATACATTTGCTTATACATGTAGGTCATCATATGTCTTTACATTTAATCGCAATACACGATAAACCCTGACCCTGAATTTGTATGATATATAACATTTCCAACTATTAAAAACATTACTCTAATATATAGATTATATTAAAACTATTTACAATAATGAATTTTAACAGATAGTTTCCAATTCATAGAACTCAGTGCACAACACTACATGTACGCATCAATTAGCGGATCAGGCTCATTATGACAACGTGACCTATTTACAATTTATACAATATTTTAGATCTTGTCTAGTTAGTTAAATAAAACATATACTGATCAACAATATTTACATTGTACTGTATGCAAAACATTCACTCTGCAGTCTCATACTTATTTAATTACTTTATTTATTAATTTATTTTATTTCAATCGTTAACCAATAAAAATTTGGAATTGTATTTTTTTAAAGAATTATATTTTAGAAGAATTATTTTGAGATCTGAGTCTGTATGCTTTGTTTCATTATAAATTTCAGTAACACACCTGTCTGGTTAGAAGTCTAGGTTGCAATTAAAAATACAAAACCAGAGTACAACAGATTAAAACACTGCTGTGATGTCATTCCGTTGTTCCAACAGTCTAAAATTTTACATGTGGCAGTCCAATATAAGCGAGCTTCTTAATATCAGACCGTTACCAGTGGTTACAGTACTGATATCCTTCAAAATCGGACTGTCTCAGGTAAATCAAAAATGAAATTCAATGGCAGTGTTTTAAGTACGATATATGCCTCAAACACTTCTGTATGAAAAAATATCAGACAGTTCTCGGCCCTAACGGGTTTCAAAACTCTTTGATATTTTTTCATACAGAACTGTTTTCGACATATATCCATTACATATCTCCGGCCAAACTCTGTCAGTAATGACCAATACTGACCAATCACAAACCGTAAATATAAAAATACCTATCTTCAAATAGAATAATCAAAACCATGGAAATAAATAAACTAAACGGGTTATACCATATTTAAAATAGGGGTGTTTACGTTTACACACACACTTGTTAGTATTAATGCAGCGCAAAGAGTGAAATATGGAAGAAGTGAATGAATGGATGAATAATTAAATAATGTTAAAATAAAAACTTAATCAAACTATCACATACAGCAAAACGTATAAAATGAATTACAAAATAAGCTTTACTAACGTAAATACAGTTTAAAGAGATGATTGTGATAACAGTTTAAAGTAGAATGGTTTATCCTTTAAGAGTCTTGTAGCAAAAGTTCTACTTTGATGAAAGTATATACAAGGGTAAATAATGATATTCATTTAAGCAACCGACAAAAAATAATGCACACAGGTTCTGTTTCTTATAACTGCTTTTAAGAATTATCAATACTGAATAGAATATGTTGCAGTACAAAGGTCCCAGTATTAAGCAGACAATTGTTTAAATGCTGTTCAATTAGATAATGGTTTCTCTAAAAGTTATTCTTTTATATTGTTCTTAGTATTGACTCACATTTGATTCACATTTTTGGACAAGGCGCAGCGCTGTTTAAGTTGCTGTGTAGAATAACCTAGTGAAAAAGCAGTTTAGAAAAGTTACTTAGGTAAACATAATTTTGGACATAAAATTGATCAATACCAATGAAAACCTGCGGTAAATGAAATCAGACTTAAATAATTTATTGTCCGAGACGAACAGTACATGTACATGTAAACGCCTAACTTTGAATTATCTATTCTTATGCAATGTTACAAGCCTTTTTAGAACGTAAACAAGATGGTGATCGACATGTTAATAGTAGGATAAAGCATTATTAGATAAAAGAATGTAGAAGTGATGCAAGAAAGAAATGAAATCAGAAGAGAGACCATAATAAAGGATACATCTATATTGGGAACCACTTTAAGCAGTAGAATCGCGTGATGGGGAGTTGAAAAACAACTTTAAATTATGCAAACACGAGCTTGCGAACTTCTCGATAGGCAGGTATGTACGTGACACAACAAAATGTAACAAGAAGTAATGACGTATAGATATGTGGTTTCGTTTTCGTTAACTGATAATTCACTGTCTCATATCGGTTGGATTCTAATGTCTCTAAATGTGAAATGTTTTAATGTAGTCGATGCAGATTGAAAGTGGTGGACTATATGTTCATTCATGTTGTATAACATTTTTTTTATTGTCTAAATTTTTAAGTTTATTCATATACTTCATTGTGATTCGGTGTCAATGCAACAATTTAAGCTATTTGGAGTATAATTGCTGACCATACCCATGATAGCGCTCGAAAAGAAGCTGTACTTTATTAGAAAGAAATTAAGACCAAATTAACTGTCAACAAAATATAATTACTACCGAAATTAATTACTTATTCAGATTAAAAATAAAGATTTAAATTATTGAATTTTATGTTTTGTCATTTGTAAGTGTTTTAAAAGGTAACAAGGCATTTATTTTGAACATTAATTACTTTTTGATAGTCTAATAATCCGTATTCTTTACCACTGATGTCTTTACCACTTATGGACGTTCCATATAACGTGTTAGCTTATATACGCCTGCTTTTACACAGCCTAATTTATTTTTTTTTTCTGTTTTATCTGATGATAATTGAGAACCTAATTATACACAAATCAATTTATCACTTTAAAAGTGTGAAACCACCCTTTGTTATTAGACCCGTCTACCTTGTGTACATACCCACGATATACACGTGTTTCGAGCAGTAGCTCCGTTAGTTTAACCTAACAGCAGTTGAAAAACAACTTTAAATTATGCAAACACGAGCTTGCGAACTTCTCGATGATATAATATACAAAAAAAAAAGAATAATAAAGATTAATAGAAAAAAATGATAACTATGATCTATGATAGTTTTAGAAATTTTATCTATATAAGTAAATTTGCTTATTCTTTGAGTTTAACGATGCTTGATTTGCATTAAATATACGTTATAAATAATGTGCCATTAATACATCATTTAATTTAGAATAAAATATTGTTTACACACTGATACAAACAGACAAAACAGACAAATATATTATAAAGCATCCAATATAACATGTATTATGCTCTGAACTTACATGTACGTGGAAGGGATTTGGAACGAAAAAAAACACTCAATTAATTACTTAAAGGAAATCTTTGATTTGTAATTTAAAAAAATCACAAAGCAAATAAAAATATTTGATTATAACAATTGATTCAGGAGAGAGAGAGAGAGAGAGAGAGAGAGAGAGAGAGAGAGAGAGAGAGAGAATTACTCTTTACTAGTATTACTGAGCAGTATTTGCAAATAATCATTCAAATAATCATTTTTGTTAATATCTGATGAATCTATTTTTTAAAAAAATATCAAAAGAATGTTTTAAAAATCCTTTATTTATCTCTGTGTTGCTGAAAAAAAGTTTAACCTCTACGCGCATGCGAAACATTTAGCCAATCAAAAATCGAGAGAATTCTGAACCCGCCAAACTGCGCTGGCGATAACATACCGGACTCGAGCGAAGTAGCTCTATCGAAATTTAGTGGTCTTGGACTAATGAATCATCAGATTCTTACATCGACGAAATTGTTAGGAAAAAATCCATTGGCAAGAGCGTTTAGAAAGTGCCGAAAGGGAAGAAAAAGACACCACAACGTCAAGCAGGTAAACTTAAAGCGCTCTTCAGTAACAAGATGGCGAAACAGTCCCACAACGTCAGTCCCTAGCCTCAACTTCTGTTCTTACATGCAGCAGCACCTTGGAGATAGGTTCGCCGACCAGTAGTACCAGTGTGTGGTAGGTATGATGATGATTACGGTATCGATAAACACGCAACCCATTAACATCTGGTCTTGCAATTTAATAGTTACTTCCCCTTGTGAACATGATTATTTCCCATGTAAGAATTACAGTCAACTCGTACCCAAACTGATTTGTAATCAAATAGTCGGATAGTCCGAGTGAAAAATGACTTCAATTATATTATTACATGAAGTCATAACTTTTAAATTTGATATTTTTTTAAACACATGTGCTGAAAAATCGACACATGGAATTTTTTAAACGAATGTTTATTTATGAAGCAAACATGTCAAAGTACTTGCCCCGATAGTAAACATGATGCGCTTTTTCTCCAGAAAAACGTAATCCGAGTTGAACGAAAAATGAGTCCCATTTGGTAGGTAAAAAAGGTATACCACTCAGGCATTTAACCACCAAATGGGACTCCAACCACCAAACGGGGGTTGGTGCCCAATCCTTATGAAATTACAGAGACCATCATTTCCAGCCGGTCAGTTCTTTTCAGTTAAATAATGTTGGGATTTCCTAGCGAGGTGTCGAATTTTACAAGATGGCATCTGCTGACATTGCAAACCTTTTTCTCTGTTTATACCAGTGGTATATATTTTATTCTACACAGCTTTTGCGTTAATTGTGTTGGGTTTTTTTTTTTAAAGTAGCATACAGCAACATATAATTAAAAATAAATGATGAAAAAATAACTCTAAAATATGTGTGTGTGGGGGGGAGGGGGGTCCCCAGCACCTGTGTTTAAACTTAAATAGCAATAATTAAACACACAAGTTTCCAATTTAATCAATGTTGATTATAATCTGTCCCAATTTATTGCTTCCATCACTTTTTGATGATTTTTGATAAAAAAAATACACATACCTGTGAAAGAAGTACAGTTGAAATCCATAAAATAGAAAATATCCAAGATATCTCCATTGACACATTATCATTGTTCACTCATAAAAGTTCACAGTAACGAAAACAGATTTCTTACGGAAATTCACAATAGGAAATGTTTACATCCTTTCACCATTCGGAACTCACTTGGAATACCTCACACAATTTTTCATCGTTATCCAGGCTATTTCATGGCTGATGCAATGAAAAATCCCCATGTACTATTTTGAGTTGTGTATTGAGATCTGAAGGGGTAGAAGTCTGAAGGGGTGTTTCAAAACAGATAATCTGGACATATTTCATATTTATTTAGTGGATGAACGTAATTTTAGCACAAAGGTATTTATGATTATCAAAATATCAAGCAAAAAGTGGTGGAAGGAAAAACTCGGGACAGAGTATAGCTATTAACCCAGGTTTCAGCAGAGTTCTTGAAATCTTTCAGTCCTGTCGGCAAGACCGATAAAAATAACCAAGGACCGATTACTTGAGGTTGACTGTCAGTCCAAATGACAAGTAGATGTTGACAGGGAAACTTGCAAAAATACAACTAAAATTCGTACAAAAGCAATGGAAGTGGATGCAAACTCTCCTTGTAATCATTTCGGAGATCCAAACGCCTATGATAAACCAAGAGAAGTTTTTGCGATTTTTGCTCTCCCTAGACTTATCATACCTTTCGAAACATATCAGTAATTATATGGAGAATTTACGTCACTTAATGTAAACTTCCATTGCTTTCGATAAGATTGGCGAGTACATATTGACACAGTGCGTTTATAATGCGGCTAACAGGTGTAGTCGCACGATACGTATTTCATAAGTCTTTTGATCATATTCCAACCTAGAACTCTTCAGAAATCATTTGAGAAATTGGAGAACTTATTTAAAACAGGCTTGTTTTGGAAATGTAAGTGGAGAATGAAATAAGCTGATAATAAAATTCAAATATAGGATTTTTTTTCATTTTATTATTAAATTTTTTTGGACTTATAGAAATCTGCCCCGGCTGACAAACTTTAGATGGTAGTCAGTCCAAATGACTGACATTGTAAGAAAGATTTCAAGAACTCCGGGTTTGCTACCAATTATAGTCACTATGTAAATCATAAAATGACAATAAATGAGATGTATTATGTGATAAAGGTTTGTCCGAAGACATAATGAAATGTAATAAAGTTAAGTTTTATAAATTTCGTTCAGAACAAATGAGTATTTCTTAAGAAATCATCAAATTGATCAAAAACCATGTTTTTAGTTTCAAAAATCCCGGCTAGGGATTCGCTACCTATATTAGTCAAACTCCTCTTTGGCAGACTTAAAGGAGTCCAAGATGACATTAATCTTTGTCTAAAGATATCAAAAAATCTACATTGAATTATCTCATAATTTATAAATACTTTGTAATTATATCAAAGCCTAAGCTTCTCGGCATATCTTTTAAATCTATAATCCAAATGAGTTGGCTTGGATACGAGTCAGTTTGGGTACGACTTAACTTGATTTCCCTCAGAATAACTCTTCAATGCCTGTATTTTGATTTATTTTCACTATATTGATATTGAATAGGACCAGCATCAGGGCCTTTTTTCAAGTTGAGAAAGATTGAGTTTCAGCAGCCTGCAGGAAAAAATCTTAAAGAGGCAGAAGGAAATCATCTCTCTGAAAGTAATCCATCGCAAAAGAAAGGGAATAAGAAAGTTGAAATATGTGTACCCAACCATGTCCGTGTAAGTATATTTGATGTCATTATAATATTGATCTGATTTGCCATTTTTAATATATAAACACAAAAAAAAATTCATGACTGAATAGAAGATGCAGAATATTTTTTCAGTGATTAATCTATTGTAGCTTTTTGTTGAATTTTTTTTTATTAGGTTTTGCTAGTATCTTGTTGTGGGGGTGGAGGGACTAAGAATTAGTAGATTATGTGGTAATATACTCTCTGACAATAAAAAAAAATTGAAACATTAGGCTACATCTAAACACAATATTTTACAAAGCTTTGGCTAAAAGTAATAAAAGAATTGGGTGAAAAAACCGTTCATTTTTTGTTGTACACCTGATTTCCACACCTGAAACTCGTGATGTTCTGCATTCCTCATTGATTTTTTTTTTTTTTTTTTTTTTTTTTTTGCATATTTGAATGTTTGTAATATTGCTGTGACATAACATATATATATATTTGATAATTTGTTGCACATAAATAAGCATAAAGGTAATTACTGGTTTGTATATTAATGTATATTCATTCATTTATACACATCTAAAAGATTTGAATAACAAAGGCTTATATTGTAATGTACATATGGAGTGTAGTGAGAGGAGTTATCTGAATATCAGCATATTTGTAATTGTATGGCCTTGGTATGATATTTTGTGAATGCATTCTTTCAGATTGCTGTGCATGATGGATAATCCCATGGAATTTCCATAGGACTATAGTGACAAATGAAATCTGATGATGGAAACCAAATATCGAAGTAAAACTTTAAAAAGAATTAATAACTTAGGCAACACCAATATAATTTTTTTTTCTTTATATCCTGTGCACTTGTAATTAAATAAAACTTTACAAATAATATTCTAATTTTTGTTGCAATGTTATATTTTAGATGCAATAAACAGATATTTCCAGTCTATACAAGATAAAGGAAGGAGAGAGTCGATTCTTTCAAGATAGGAATGGATCTGTAATTTTGACAGAGTTATGCCCCTTGGATTTGGGAAAATCCCAATTATTTGCTTTTTCGTTCATTTCTTTGCAGAGGTTTCCAAGGAAGAAGGGGGCAATTGTGTTTCACAAACATCTCTTGTTTTTTGAAATATATAGTCTCATAACTGCAATGGTGTGTGCAGACAAATTTTCATGATGCACAAACGCCTGTTACTCCATTTGTAATCTTTCAAAAAACAATGATTTAATGCTTTAATAAATTTTCTGAGGAATTTAAAAGAAAAGCCCCAACGTTTTACAAGCTACACGTATGTTGACTTTTTCAGACAATATGTGTGATTAAACATATGTGTATATATGTGTTTATATGTTGTAGAAAATGGAAGCTATACTATAGACAGGCTGTATTGAAACTAAAGACCTCCTCAGTCCTGGGATGAGGAGAAAAAGAAACAAGTAGAACCTGTACTTCTTGTCGAGTACATGTCATCAGAATATGAGAATGATTGGGAATATGACACAATATATGAAATTACAAATCTAAAATGGCGCTCTGACGCATGTCCAATTGGACACCAAACGTTCCGCTCTGAAATCCAAACGTTCAAAAAGGCAAAGCATAAGACGTATAAGGACCAACAAAAAATCATCTAGAGACAAACCAGATGATATATTTAATAAACAGAAATGGGCCATTCGAGATTTTAAAAAAGTTGCTACTGTCATGTATAATTAGCTTACCTGAGCTGAAAGCTATTATATGGTTTTACTGATATGCAATCATTTTGACATATATATTGTTGATTCTATAAAATTCTTTAGACTGCAGCCCATGGACAATTCTTGCTCCTCACAAGAGGTTCAAATTTTGATGTAGGTTTATTATCCTTGTATAAAGAGTTGTTTAACACTTCTTGAGAACTGCAATGCTCAATATGTGAAATGACTGTAAAATCATCCTGTTACAAAGTAGCTTAATGATGAACCTAAGAATATGCTGGGTATTTTTTTTTAATACAGGATCTATTTTACAACATTGTTAAGATATTTTGTATATGACTCCATAAAGCTTACTTTATTATCTCTATTGTGAGCGCAGCTCAGTCAAGCAGTTTTGCTCATTGGCCTCTTGTTGTGATGCTTTTTTAGTGAATTGGATCTGACTTGTTCAACTGTTATATAAAAAAATATTCATTGTGTATTTTTTGATTGTTAAATTTTTTTTGATGCTGATCAATTACAGATTAAAATTTGGCCATTGTGATTTTCAATATTTGTCAGACTGGCTTATTGTATAGCATGTAACCACAGTCATACTTTTTTATCTCAATTTAGTTACATATACGTTTAAATTTATTTTTAGTAATTAGTGCATGCATTTTAAAGTGTAATGGAAAACAATACAAGGGTATTTATTTTGAAAGGGAGCTCTGTTGGCAGTAAGTTGCAGATCTTGATACCCAAGTAAGAGACAGGTGGCGTCTCGGACCGATCCTTTTGCTCTTGCTTGTGGGCGAGTGATGCTTCCCTGTCAAAGGATTATATAAGTTTAAATTCATAGATCAAATAATAAACTGAACACATTTTTGAGTGGTAATTTATTGAATATAGAGTAGTTTTTATGGACATGTAGGCAGTTATACAGGACTATTTGTATGTACATCTTTCAGAGCTTGTTCCTGAAACCTCTTGGTATAGACTTGAAAATTATTTATGGAAAGAATTAATTATATCAAAATTTCTTGCATCCCAATTCACAATTGTTATATAAAATAGAGTTACATTGTATATAGTTTCAGACTAAATAAGTTATATCTGGTGACAGTTTAAAACTTGGTCATATTTTTTTAATGTTTAAAGAAAGATTAGCTTATTGATTTGCACGCATGCTCATACAATTTTTTATCTCAGGTTATTTCAATCTACATATTTGTACAAGTTTCACTTAATAATATATAATTAATTAGCTCAATTAGCTTTATAATGAACAGAAATTTGTTGTTAAAAATATACAGGAGACGATGCAAGGGTATTTTGAAAGGGCTTTGCTGGCAGTAAGTTGCAGATCTTGATGCCCAAGTAAGAGAAAGGTGGTGTCTCAGACCGATCCTTTTGCTCTTGCTTGTGGGCGAGTGAGGCTTCCCTGTCAGTTTCCTATAGTTGCAAGAAATAAACAAATCAGAATTGATAAGACATTTTTGAGTAAAATAATCCCGCAACATGTTTCCTTTTAATGAAAAGTTAAATTGAGTTGAGTATGTATAGTGTCATAACTGCTTTACATTTTGTAAATGCATATCCTAGATCTTATTTCAGACCTTATTAGGATAGACTAGAAGAATTTTTATTGACTTTTCATGTTTTTAAATTTACAATTTCTCTAAATTAAAATCTTGATAATCAGTTATTATTTGCATTGGATGTTTGTGTAAATTAGAATAACTTTATATATATTCCAAAATGTAAACTGAATAGTCTGGTCATCAGAATATGTACTTTTCTTTTCTGTCCAATAAATGTTCAATAATGGAAAACCTAAGGAATTATTTTTAAATCACATGTAGTGCTTAAAATCAGAGATTAGAGATGCACGTGTACATCCTTTAATTGAACACAATTTGTTCATTCAATTTAGTATAATTTGGTATTTGTATGCATCATATGTTGGGGTTTTTCAACACTATTACATATTATATGATTGTTGATATATTTCTCTTCTGAAGTGGTTTTCATGAAAACGGTACATTTCTATTGAGAACTCTTTATCTATTTGCAATTGTGAACTATAGAGTATGTATATTTGTATGAAAAAATGCTATTTTCAAAATACATGTACTTGGAAAGAGAATTTGTGTGTGCATCTGTGTGTATTTTAAAGACCTGTAAATAAGTAATACAATTTGATTACTTCAATATTGTCAACTTTCAACAATTGCTTTTCAAGTTGCACGTTAAACAGTTTAATTAGAGAGCATAACTTTATCCACATGCATTATATGAGAATATTGACTTAGTCTTGTAATTTATGTTGTATATGAAAATACGCAAGTTAAACTAAAATTTGTTATTTGCAGACCATGCAGCAATTTCTATGGATCTGTTTCAGTTGTGTGGTTTTTTTTTCTACTCGTCCAGATAGCTTCTATTATTCCCATTTTATGTGTATTAGACTGAGTTTGCTTAAGTCAAGTGTGCATTTCATCAATTCCTTATGTATCTGATCATGACGTATATATTGTAATTTTCTAAGTTGTGACATTTATGCTTAAAACTTTGAAATATATTGCTTTGAAAGAATACATGTATTTTTTTAAACATCATTGAGACTTTTGACATGCAATGAAATCGAATCGTAAGTGGACTTGTGTGTGATTTTAATTTTCAAAAATAATAGCAAAAACATAATTTCAAAAAACAACACAAAAAACAACTGGATGTTTGAAGTTATAGATAAAGATGTATACGGTGGTATTATCTAATTAAACGAGAATAATAATGAAATAAAATATATACAGTTCCTGTTGGTAATGGCAGGTTTAATCAAAATATTCTCGTCACATAAACAAGAGGTATAATATAAGTTTATGAAAGCGTTTATTTGAATGTATAAGGAAGTTTACGATATCCGTATATAATTTAATTTTTGACAGTTTTATAATGCAAAAATGTAAATTAAACGAGAACAAATAATGAATTAAAATTCTATATTAAATTTTATTTACCAAATAAATTTAATATACACATTAAACTCAATTTTTTGAGCATGTTTAATGAAAATCATACCTTTTATATACAAGAGGTATAATGTTAGTTTACGGAATACATAAATCTGTACGTATGAGTAAGTTTACATTTTTTCCAACATTATTAAATTTGTTCTTTTGGGGAATCCAGTAAACTTATATTGAATGTTAATTATTCTTAAACGTTTTCGGGCACACAATATGTAAAACTACATATTTAAATTTTAAATAATCGTAACGTTTAAATTGCATTTAAGGTGAAATTAAACGCGAGTTTTCGTGCAGTGCGACATACGATAGATCCATTCCACGTATTATCCGACATAAGACATACCTGTTCTTTGAATTACCCGACATAAGATATACCCGTTCTACCGAGGACGGTTACTGTTCCATTGTAGGTAGGACATACATTTCCTTATTTTACTAAATAACTTTGCATTTGAGATAAAATATATATATAGATTTTGAATTTTTTTTTCTCATTTATCAATTCATATATCGACAAAACCAAGCTACCATTTAGATATCACTGAAAACGTTCACCTGAGCAGTTATTTTTATCACTTATTGAAAGAAATCTCAATTTATTTATTTTTTGTACGCTTTTTGTGTTTCATTTTACCTTAATTTTTTTTTTAACTTTTTTCAATAAAATATTGCATTTGATGACACTGTAAATTCCTTATATTACGCGAGTACTTACTTCTTCGATCCCACTGTTTCATATCAAATCGCGAACGCGAAACTTTT
>WFKH01010211.1:58930097-58944822 GCA_016163765.1 Magallana hongkongensis | reverse complement strand
TTTTTTATTACCGCTTGTAAGCCCAGCATTTGTATATTCCAAATACACATGTAGAGACATTTGGGTTTTTACAGTAGTGATTTCAGAGTCTGCCTCTGAAATCGGGGTCTGCTCTTGGTCTGCTCTGGGCAGCAAGAGGTCGGCTTGGGGTCAGCTCTTGATCCGCCATAGCAGAATCGAAGCAGATCCTGAGCAGACACAAAAAGCAGGCCTGGGGGTTTGGTTGGGTCTACTTTCTGTTGGGTTGGGTCCGGTTGGTAATGTATGAGTTATCATTTGTACATGGTAATTAATATTTATGTAAACTATGAACATATTAAATTGATCATTGTCATTAGAATGGTAAATAGTACTCGCAAAACTTGAATTTATTTTGAGATTTATATACATGTTTATGCATTTCTTAATTATGCCATAATCAGTCATCAACCTTTTCTGACGAACGGTCAACCTTTGTAATCGTGTCTACTCACATCTTTGGTTTACACAGTCTCAACAGCCGACAAACTACATGCATTATAAAAATGTACATTTATTTAAATCAATCACATTTATTAATCAATAACTACTTGAAATCGGTTTTTGGTAAGGAGTATATTTCATATGGGTGCAGTATTATATGTATTTAAGAAAACTTCAATTGAAACGATTTTTCATATATACACTCTTAAATTTGACAAAAATAATATTAGATAGAATAATTTTCTTTTTTTTAAGTTCAAAAACAATTGTTGACAAAAATATCCGATGTATTTTTTTTAAATAAAGAGATAACGTATTATTTACTTTATTGTTTTTTTTTTTTTTTTGTGTGTGTGTGTAAATTCATGCATAAATGTCTGTTGAGAATGAAACAAAATTAAAATACAATATTATTTTACTGATTTCTTTTACATTATAAATTTAGCTTAGCCCGAATATCGTTTGACTAGAGAATATATTTATATTGACACAGCGCCGCAACATGATGCGATATAAAAATACAATATCATAGCGTTTTTATTCTACATATCCTTAAAATGGTGTTAAAGAATCAAAAAAATTAGCATGCTGTTATTTTTTTATTGAATGATTGCGCAAAATCACTGGAATCCTTAAACCTTTTCAGCTGCACTTCAAAATGTTTTACTTTTCTAAATTAGTATTTCTTGGGGTTTTGTTTAACATATCGCGTTATACTTTGCCATAAAGATCTTGTATAGTCCATAAACAATCAGTGATTTGTCAATAATTGTTTCAAATTGGCTGCTAACGACAGCAGACGTTTTTCCTACATGTTTTGTGGCAACATTTAACAAAAAATTACAAATTTAGGATTAATGGCTAAATAAATGTGGATCCCATGACATCATTACGTGATGCAAATACTTTGGAATAAACTTGTGTATACTTATGAATAGATGTGTACTATGTTTATACTCCCTCTAGATTTATCATGTTAAAGCACGGCGACGTAGTTTTCACCGGTTCGCCCCCAGGCCAGGTGTCGGTTTCACTCGGAACCCCCCGGGATTTCCTTAAGGTAGTATCTACGTCAGCAAAAATATTTTGTTTTTTCATTAAAGCGGGAATAAGAATAAAATCGAAAAATTAGAACGCTCGGAATAATATATCTTTTGTAAACTTATTATTTGAAGAGTTAAAAAGAACCTGTCCCTTTGATGTTACAATAACAAAAGTTATCAAACTTCGCATTAGCTAGTTTCAATTGAAATTTTACGGTATGAAATTGTACAATTGACTGCCTTTGACTTTCAGTAATACATCTTTATTCAACTTTCATTCACCTTTCTATCACACGTCTATTGGCTAACGGTCACAGTTATATCTTGCATTTCACAAAGTGATGAAAATACATAAAAAGAAAAGTATCAAGAATTCATCTCCCAATGTAATTAAAAAAACAAACTAATAAATAAATCAAAAAAGAAAAATAAATACTAATATGAAAAGATACATGTTAAAAGGTTTAAAAACATTGGAAATGTATGCACCGACAGACTATTAGCTTGGAATTGTTTTAATTTTAGCGAGGTGACATAGTGGAATCTGAAATTGAGAACATCGGGCAGATTTGTACTCGAATTGTTTGAATGGTGTGACGACTGTTTGATGACTGTGTGGCCATCTTGTAACATTCTCCTGTATCTCATGACCAGCCAACAATCGAGGCCAATGTGCAAAGTTATCAACCACTTGTACATGAATGTCATAGTAACTGTATAAATGTACACAGTGAATATCAAGGATTTACAACAGTTTACATTCTACAATGATCAGCATCTAAGTTTACAAATTTTGGTAGATACGTATCTACCCTGTGTTAGGGTGATCGGCACCTATTCACAAATCACGTCTTCTATTATTTTTATACCCCAAAAAATTCAAAATCATTTTCTTCCTCTCTAAAAGATGTACTTGCGTAGAATAAAACTATGTATTTAGAAATGTCATTTGGAAAAAGTTCGACAGTTTCATTGCAGAGCATGAGCTGAAAGGAGATAGATGTTGTGAAAATATATGTACACGGTTATTCCGTTGAAGTAAAAATTAAACCAGTATCGATAGATTATTTTACTGTTCCAAATAACTGATTTAAAAAGGATGAAGAACAACTCTTCTTTGTTGAATACATTTATATTACCAAATTAAGGTGTTGTATTTATGATTTTATTATGTACTATGATTTAGATTTTATCTGGATCCAGGTATATTTGATACAAAAGTACGATGCTAATTATTTTGTCAGTTGTTTGTGCACTTCTTTTATTTTTTTAACTACACATATCAATAATGACGGAGCATTAAGTCATATTAACCACCGGTCTTTATCATCAGCAAACACACTATAATTGACAGACTATCTTCCTTTATACAAATACATGTTTACAAGTTTAAAATTAAAATGTGCAGGTTTAGGGTTATGAACCTACAATCACATTTTCCCTCATTGAGCCTCCAGGCTTTACTCTGGTTTAAGTGGAATATCGTGTGACACTAGTCCACGTGTACAGTCATTTCATCTTTATCTTTTACAATTTCATGCTATGCTATGGTATGCGATTTTAATGATATGATATGAGATATCAATGCAATGCTATGAGATTTGTATGCTGTGCTATGAGAAATTGAAATGAAGAGCCTAATGATATGGTATGCTATGCTATGCTATGCTATGCTAAGGTATGCTATGAGATTTGAACAAAAACGCCTCCATACACAGAAGAGTTCCACACATTTCGAAGTTAAATGATAAGCCAAAATTTTCTACTAATCTGCAATGTGAACATTTATTCTTTCAAATAAAAACAGTTAAAACCGAGTTAAAATCATGTTGTATGCTATGGTATGCTATGGTATGCTATGATGAATGAGATTCTATGAGATTGTATGCTATGGTATGAGATTCCAATACTATGGTATGAGATTCCAATGCTATGCTATGAGATTTCAATGCTATGCTATGCTATGGTGTATGTTGTAAAAGATAGGCTTGAACTGACTGTACCTTGTTTAAAGAAATCAAAATAAAAGCTATTTATATCACTACTGAATACTATTTACCCAGGGTATATAAGGCCTTACCTGGCCACTCTTCGAGTCTTTCGTGTAAAAGGCCACGTGTACGTGGGTCATTCACGCAGTGTATGACAGAACTCTTTACTGCGCTGCAGAACCATTTCTTATATTGAGAGTTGGAGAAAATTCGGGTGTTCGTGAAAACTCCCTTTCATATTTGGTAGAATGCCAAATTTATCTGAGTCCAGCTCAGAAAATGAAAATGTCGATAAGGACATTGTTCAGTTATTTGCGTCGGATTCAGAGGTTGAAACGAACGTGCAAAACGAAAATGCCGACCGACCAAACACAAGAAGCGTGGCTTCTACTTCTACAACCGGGAAGGGTAAAGGAATAAGTTCCAATAAAAGGGGAAAGTCCTCAGCAAAAAAGGTAAATAATAAAAGAAAAAACGAAGAAAAAACAACAAATAAAAAACAACAAGACTTTAATCCTTCCCAATTATTCTCGTTACTGAATGGGTTAGGGTTAGGTTAACCCTAACCCTAACCCTTAAGAGAACAGAAAACATCGATAATAACAACAATCCATGCACTTCCGGGATTACCGGCGAGAACCCAGAACGGGTGATAGAATGTTTTCCGGAATCGGATTTCGATCATGCCGAACAAAATAATGAAACAGATTTGTTCTCAATTGATAACGACCCAAATGTGGTCTTTGATGATGATAATTCTGAAATTTCAATGCCAAAGATATTTGAGGATGAAACAAAATTTTCAGAGTCGATTTCGGAAAATATGGCTAAGTTCATTAAAATGGATTGTACCCAAAAGGCTGATGTTTCAAAATATTTAGATGAAGTCAAAATTCCAGAAAACTGTAAAAATCTTGTGCCACCATTAATAAATTCCGAAATCTGGAATAATCTATTTCCTAATGTCCAACAAAGAGACAAAACATTGCAAGATGCGCAAAGAATTCTCGGTCTATCTATAGTTCCCATGATTTCACTTGCCAAAATGTTCAAGACAAATAAATTCGAAATGAAAAAAGCCAAAAAATGTGTTTCGGATGCAATTACTCTGGCGTGCAATGCGATGTACGAGTTGAATGTAAGACGCCGCTTTATTCTCAGGCCATTTGTACATAAGAGATTTCAACAATTGTGTGCTGCAACAACTCCAATTGAAGAAAAAACGCTTTTCCCCTCTGACATTACTAAACGTATGAAAGAAATTTCTGATGCGTCAAAAATAAACAAGCAATTAACACCTGGTTATCCTCGTAATATCCAATCAAAAAACTTCAGGGGAAAAATGAACTTCCGAGGAAGGACAAGTCAATTCAATCCATATTCTCGAGGAGGCGGCAGGTCAAGCCGGTCAAGAGGCTCGGGTTACAACCGAGGACAAGGCAGAGCGGGGTACAGCAGATACCAGCAGAATTATTAGATGTGAGTAACTTAAATTTTGTTGCTGTGGGTTTAGCAAACAAGATAAAAGAATGGGAGAAGATAACTTCAGATTCATGGATTCTTAACACAATATTAGGTTAAAAAATTGAGTTTGATGAAATTCCTTTTCAAAACAAAATTCCTGTTCCTATTAAATTTAATGAAAATCAAACGGATATAATAGATCAAGAGGTTATAGATCTCCTGAATAAAAATGCAATCAGTGTAAGCAAGTTTGAAGCAAAACAATTCATTTCTAATATTTTTATAGTAGAAAAGAAAAATGGCAAATTTAGACCGGTGATAAATTTGATGAAATTGAATGAATTTATCACATATCACCATTTTAAGATGGAAACTTTAGATGTGGTTTTATCTTCAATAAAAAGAAACTCATTTTTTGTCAGTATTGATTTGAAGGATGCTTATTTGTCAGTACCCATTTACAAAAATGACAGAAAGTATTTGAAATTTTTCTGGAAAGGAGTCCTTTATCAATGCAATGCACTAATTTTTGGTCTGGCATCAGCTCCCAGAGTTTTTACGAAATTGATGAAACCCATTTTTGCTTTTATACGACAGCAAGGAATATCTTCATTTTATTATATTAATGACTCATTAATTCGGGCTAATAATTTTGCTAAATGTGAACAGGATGCAAAATTTTTATTTAATTTGTTAGAAAACTTGGGAGTTGTTGTTAACAGAGAAAAATCGGTTTTAATACCATCTCAAGAAATACATTATTTGGGTCATATTATAGACTCTGTTAAATTCAATTTATATCTACCAGATGAAAAAGTTGAGAAAATTATTTCTTATTGTAACTTACTTTTAAACAAAAAAGTATGTTTTATTAGGGAGGTTGCAAGATTAATAGGATTATTTACTTCCTCCCTTCATGCCATAAATCTAGGAGCTTTATTTTTTAGATACTTATACAGAGATAAAGTTCAAGCTTTGGTCAAAGAGAATAACAATTATGATGCACAAATATTGTTAAGTGATATATCTATTAACGAAATAGTTTGGTGGAAAGAAAATATAACACTTAGGAATGGGAAATGGATACGGGATCCAAAAGTAGATATTTATTTGGAAACAGATGCTTCAAAAGCTGGATAGGGTGCAAATCTAAATGGTAAAATCACTGGTGGCAGATGGTCAAAAACAGAATCAGTTTTGCATAGAAATATTTTAGAAATTATGGCTATCAAATTTGCATTACAGAGTTTATGTCAGAATATGAAAAATATACACATTTGTATTAGATCAGACAATAGTGCTGCTGTCTCATACATTAATAATCAAGGTGGATCTGTATTATCATTATTTGAAGAGGCTAAACATATTTGGCTTTGGTGTGATAATAAGAATATACTAATTTCTGCTGTTCATATCGCGGGAAAAAATAATGTTACTGCTGATTACATATCTAGATCCTTTAGTGATTCAACAGAATGGAAATTGAATGAAAAGGTCTTTGATGAATTATGTAGGATATTTTTTTATCCGGACATGGATCTTTTTGCATCTAGACTAAATAGACAATTAGAAAATTATATTTCCTGGTTTCCTGATCCTTTTGCTTTTACTTCAGATGCATTTTCTATCAGTTGGTCAGATTTTAAACCTTATATTTTTCCTCCTTTCAGTCTGATTGGGAGAGTTTTACAGAAGTTGGAGGACGATCAGGTGAGCAAGGCAATTATAGTTGTACCAAAATGGGCAACACAACCCTGGTATCCAATGCTACTAAACATGTTAATAGGAATTCGAGTGCGTCTGCCAGTAATTCCAAATCTACTTCGGTTAGCTCACAACAATCAGTTACATCCTCTAAACAGAAGGAAAATGTTTCTATTCGCTTGTATGGTATCAGGAGAAATCTCAAAAGCAGACGTCTTTCAGAGAAATCTATTGAGCTCATTTCAAATTCATGGAGACAAAGTACCAATAAAAAGTACAACTTTATTTGGGCAAAGTGGAATTGTTGGTGTAATCAAAGGGATATCAATCCCATGCAACCAGCTTGTAATCAGTTAATTAAATATTTATCAGAATTGGCCGAAAATAATTATTCATATAACACTATTAATGCATACAAAGCTGCAATAACTCAGACACTTTCAGTCACTGGAAATTTTTCTTTCAATCAAAATCCTTTGCTGATACGATTTATGAAAGGAGTATTTTTGAAAAATAGACCTAAACCAAAGTATACCTCAACATGGGATGTTGGTAAGGTTTTGACATATTTAAAATCTCTTTACCCATTGGAGAATTTAGATTTGAAAAGTTTAACTATGAAATTGGCATCACTGATAGCTTTGACTACAGCACAAAGGGTTCAGACATTAATATCATTGAATATCAAAAATATGTCTGACCATGGTGAATACGTGGTGTTCACCATTTCTGATTTACAGAAAACTTCTAGACCAGGTCATGATATGAAAAAAGTAAAAATAAATTCTTTTTCTGACAAAAGTTGTTGTGTGTTACACACATTGGATATTAATTAGAAAAAACAAAGGATTTAAGAAAAACGAGCAAATTGTTAGTTTCATTTAAAACTTATGATGAAATTTCAACTTGTACAGTTGCTCGATGGCTGAAAGAAATACTGAAAAAAGCTGGTATTGATGAGAAAGTTTTTTCGGCTCATTCTTACAGAAGTGCTTCTACCTCAGCAGCTTTCGCTAGAGGTGTGCAACTTAAAGACATTTTAGAAACTGCAAATTGGGCAAATGCAAAAACATTTTATACATTTTATAGAAGAGAATTAAGCAGCAATTATTCTGATACTATTTTAAGCTCATCTAAGAATTGATTTTCTTATAGAAGTGGTTTGACTTTCATCGATGGACCGATTTTACGAGTACCCGGATTCAGTCTCAGGATTATTTTTATGATTGCACAGGAGGAACATGGTCACAGGGACATATTTTTGTGCGTTAGTGTTAGTGAACTATGAACTGTATAGACTGTGGTGTGTTCTTGATAACATGAATATATCAGACTTTGGAGTAATTACTGCATACTATTCAATTTGATTAATAAATGTATCTTTTCTTTTCAAAATTTTGTTATTTTATTTTCTCTTATTAAGTTGATGTTTGAAATTTGTTGTCTTTATTGCTTTAAAGATTCCATTTAAACCAGAGTAAAGCCTGGAGGCTCAATGAGGGAAAATGGAACCCTCATCCAAGCATCCTTAAGGATGTGATGGATGAGGGTCATTTTCCGAATTAGCCGTAAGGCTACGAGGGTTTAAATACCCTCCCATACATTTCTTTTGATGTAGAAACAACGAAATTATCATTAAAATCCCACCACTAGACAACAAATTTAAGAACATGAACCTAATATAATTATAAAGTTTGCTTTAAAATGACTCGAAGTGTGGCCAGGTAAGGCCTTATATACCCTGGGTGAATAGTATTCAGTAGTGATATAAATAGCTTTTATTTTGATTTCTTTAAACAAGGTACACGTGGACTAGTGTCACACGATATTCCATTTAAACCCTCGTAGCCTTACGGCTAATTCGGAAAATGACCCTCATCCATCACATCCTTAAGGATGCTTGGATGAGGGTTCCATTCCCCGAAAGAATGTAAATGTAACCGTTCTAGGAAGAATAAATGAAAACACCAAGATGATTGCAGGGTTCAAAATTAATATATTCTGATCGTTACGTCGTGTTAATCGTTTCACCCTAAAACAATACATAAAACATATAAGCACACCACTATAACAATTCAAACATTATAAACATCATAAACATGTATAACATAAATTGACTTATACATATAGGTCATCATATGTCTTTACATTTAATCGCAATACACGATAAATATGATTTTGTATGATATATAGCATTTCAAACTATTAAAAACATTACTCTAATATATAGATTATATTAAAACTATTTACAATAATGAATTTTAACAGATAGTTTCCAATTCATAGAACTCAGTGCACGACACTGCATGTACGCATCAATCAGCGGATCAGGCTCATTATAACAACGTGACCTATTTACAATTTATACAATATTTTAGATCTTGTCTAATTAGTTAAATGCAAACATATACTGATCAACAATATTTACATTGTACTGTATGAAAAACATTCACTCTGCACTCTCATACTTATTTTATTACTTTATTTATTAATTTATTTTATTTCAATCGTTAACCTATAACAATTTGGAATTGTATTTATTTAAAGAGTTATATTTTAGAAGAATTATTTTGATGTTAGAGTCTGTATGCTTTGTTTCATTCTGAATTTCAATAATACACCTGTCTTGTTAGAAGTCTAGGTTGCAATTAAAAATACAAAACCAGAGTACAACAGATTAAAACACTGCTGTGATGTCATTCCGTTGTTCCAACAGTCTAAAATTTTACCTGTGGCACTCCAATATAAGCGAGCCTCTTAATATCAGACCGTTCTCAGTGGTTACAGTACTGATATCCTTCAAAATCGGACTGTCTCAGGTAAATCAAAAATGAAATTCAATGGCAGTGTTTTAAGTACGATTTATGCCTCAAACACTTCTTTATGAAAAAATATCAGACAGTTCTCGGCCCTAACGGGCCTCAAAACTCTTTGATATTTTTTCATACAGAACTGTTTTCGACATATATCCATTACATATCTCCGGCCAAACTCTGTCAGTAATGACCAATACTGACCAATCAAAAACCGTAAATATAAAAAATGCCTATCTTCAAATAGAATAACCAAAACCATGGAAATAAATAAACTAAACGGGTTATACTATTATTTAAAGTAGGGGTGTTTAAGTTTACACACACACTTGTTAGTATTAATGCAGCGTAAAAAGTGAAATATGGAAGAAGTGAATGAATGGATGAATAACTAAATAATGCTAAAAATAAAACTTAATCAATCTATCACATAAAGAAAAACGTATAAAATGATTTACAAAAGAAGCTTTACTAACGTAAATACAGTTTAAAGAGATGATTGTGATAACAGTTTAAAGTAGAATGGTTTATCCTTTAAGAGTCTTGTAGCAAAAGTTCTACTTTGATGAAAGTATATACAAGGGTATATAATGATATTCATTTAAGTAACCGACAAAAAATAATGCACACAGGTTCGGTTTGTTATAACTGCTTGTAAGAATTCTCAATACTAAAGAGAATATGTTGCAATACAAAGTTCACAGAACCACAATGACAGTTGTTTAAATGCTGTTCAATTAGATCATGGTTTCTCTGAAAACTTTGTTAAAGTTATTTTATGCATCACTCCTAGTAGTGTACTAGCCCTGATTCACGTGTTTTGACTAGGCGCAACGCTGTTTAAGTTGCTGACTGGAATAACGTACTGTAAAAAAGCAGAATTAGAACAGTTACTTATGTGAACATTATGTTGGACATAAAATTGATCGATACCAATAATTACCTGCAGTAAATGAAATCAAACTTAAATCATTCACCGTCCGAAACGAACAGTAAACGCCCAAATTTGAAATATCTATTATCACGTAATGTTGCAAGCCTTTTTTAAAACGTAAACAAGATGGTGATTGGCATATTAATGGTAGGCTAAAGCATTTTTAGATAAAAGAATGTAGAAGGGATGCAAGAAAGAAATGAAATCAGAAGAGAGACCATAATAAAGGATACATCTATATTGGGAACCACTTTAAGCAGTGGAATCGCGTGATGGGGAGTTGAAAATCAACTATAAACCATGTAAACACATGCTTGCGAACTTCTCGATAGGCAGGTATGTACGTCACACAACAAGATGTAAACAAGAAGTAATGACGTATAGATATGTGGTTCCGTATTCGTTAATTGATAATTCACTGTCTCATATCGGTTGGACTCTAATGTCTCTAAATGTGAAATGTTCTGAGTCGATGCAGTTTGAAAGTGGTGGTCTATATGTTTATTTATATTGCATAACATTTTTTGTATTTGAAAGGAAAATTTTGAAGGAAGAAAACCCAAACCCTTAGTTTAATGCCAATAAAAAATAATTTGCGTTTAAAAACTATTTTCTTTGATATGGCTTATCAAACTGAATGAATAAGGGTCTGGATTTCAGCATTACAAAAATTGCGTGTGATACGTGTAAATGTTAGATATAGATGACTCAATTTTTGTTTAATTATCACAGTTTTTAGGTGGAAATGTTATATTGTTGTATTCTTAAATGATAAATTTTAGTCTTTAATTAATAATATGTTATAATAAATACTTAATACATTTATTTTGTATGTCTTTGTCTATAATGTCCTTGTATAAAAATATGCGTTAATACTAGTAAGCCTCTGATATAAACTTCTTTTTTTAAGGCATATTTTTCTTTCAAATTAAGTTTACATGGAGACAAATGCAGTTATCACTAAATACAAAATGTCAAAAAAATCCAAGTTTTTACCTCCGTCCTGTCCAAAAGTGAAATTTAAGATGTACTTACATAGTTGAAAAACGACCCATTCCTTTCAATTTTCAATTTATATAACATGTAGGATATGTAAATGTACATTTTACATTAAAATAACATCTGCTACAATAACTACTTTTGAAATGGACAAGAAAAAACATAATTTTATCTTTTTATTGTTTTTATGCATCAAATAAGTAGAAGAACATGTAAAATTTGAACATTTTCAGTGGATTTCTAATCCGTCTCCAGCTACCCAGATGTGTTTGAATTTTATTTTAATTAAAGCAAGGCATCACACTGGTGGCTCATATTTTCTTTATCATGGTTGAAAAGGGAGTAAAAACCAGAATAAATAAGAAATTCATTCAAACTGATTGTTAAGCTTACTTTTTCATAAAAACAAGAAATCACATGCAAGACGGCATTTATATTTGTCACTAAAAATGCTACAATTCATCCAATTTATCAAAATAGGTCAATTTTAAGTGTCAGTGATGCTTATTTTTTAAATATGTGTGAGAATTGACTCAATAAAATTGCCGCAAGTTTCATCATATTAGGTGAAAGATTTCAAACCAGTGCTTTTTGTGAAAAATCAACATAGGAGGATGGTATACATGCAAGGGTATTTCTAAGTGATTTGCATGGTGCTTTTATGATGATAATATCATGTAGATACATGCAGTATTGAATAAGGTTCCTTATTAAAAGAGGCTGACCAACAATTGACCTCTAAAAGATTATGTTAATTAAAATATGTTTTGCTGAAGGAGAACCATGTGAATCAATGTTAAATAAAGTGAAGTGGAAATATTCGGTTCACTTGAATGGCCGTATATTTCTTAAACCTCAATGAATTGGCAATATTGGGTATACTGTTTCTTAGAATTGCATAGGCTTTCTTATTCTAAGACAAAATATTTCTTCATAGAATGTTAGTGTAAGTTAAACCCTATAAATTAATTACAAACATTTTTTTAGCCTTTGGTCTGTGTTTTATGATACATGTACCTTATTAATATACATATTGAAAGGAATTTATGATGGTATTTTGAAGCTATTACATTGTACTTAAACAGTGTTATATAGACAACAAGAAAAGAAAAGATTTTGCAAATTACAGAGAATGGAACCCTGGAAATGATATAGATGTTCAACATATAATTATGTTCATAATATTTCACTAAATTCGAACTCGTTGAAAACCCTAAGCAAAATCTTCTATTTTCTTCATATATAGGAAGTAGAAATGAATTATGGGTAACCAAGTGATTATCAGGTGGTTATCTCAGTTAACACAGTGTTAGCTAACCAATGCGTTAAATTGCATTTGATCAACAGAATTTAACCACTGCGTTAGCTAATCACTTCATTAAGATTGAACACGTCGTTATCCTTAACTCGGTGTTAAATTTAACCACCTTTCGAGAAACCGGTCCCCGAAGAATATGGGCCACATAAGTAGATAAGGACTATAAATGTTTCAGTGTTATCATCATTGAGGTTTTTGTTAAAATGAATAAAAAATTGGTAAAGTTTGGAAAATTGATTCGAAAACTTCGGACTAGAATATTTTTTTTAAATTGTGGGTCAAATCCTAATTCTTCGTATATATATAGTTTTAATGTCCTTTAAAAACTGTGGAGTTATTATATTTGTGATTTTTTTCAAAATTATGAAAATCGCAATCAAAATGTAATTTGTTTGGTAGTTTTCTTTATATTTTGGAAAACAAAAATATTTAAAGGCCACTAACCCCAAAAAAGGATTATTAACCTAGTTTTTTGAAAGTGAAAAATAACACAGATTACAAACAAAGTTCTATAACATAATATAGCTGGTTTTTCATTATCATCATTAATTTTTTTTTAATTCTGACTTAACGTTATCTTGTACTGGTTTTTTCCAAGAAATAAAAAAACTTCCAGTCAGTAAAACACTTTCGTAGGATCACATCTTCACCGGGTGCTATTAAAGACAAAAAAGAAGAAAGAAGAACATATACTTAACGACTATGACTTCCTGTTCCTAATATTATCATTTAACTTTGTTCCGGGTTCAATAATTTTAACAACAGAAATTTTTGAAATAATGTTGCCGAGACCTGAATAAAAATTTACAAGAAAGCCATTTAGGAAAGGAATTATTCCTTTATCTATTTCTAATAACAATCCAATTGAGATTATTTTTTTATGAAAATAATCTACATTGGTTTTAATCTTTTCATGATAATCAGTGTAATCGTCATAACAAGAGAACGATTCGGAAATAATCTAAAGATTTAAAAGAAAAAACCATTTAATTGATTACCTTGCATTAACTAATCCTAATGGACATGACTGAGTTGTAAATATAACAATTGGTAATTCTTAAAAAATATTTATGGCGTGAAAAATGATTCACCTCAAACTCACATAAGTGTCTCATACTTCTTAGTTGTTGTTCACTGAAATCAAAAGCAGGGGATGATCTTGAACGTACAAAATCTTGCTTTGTTTTTAATTAATTTTCAGAACCGGGAATAACATTTACTAACTGAAACAGAAAGATGTTAAATACCAAGAAATACAAGAATCACCTCCAATTGCCGTTTTATCTGCTTAATACGTTTCGAAATTTTGGTGACAGGTCGTTCTAAAAGTTTAAATGACAAATCCATTTAATAATGAAAAACAAGTCATTAAAAATAAGTTCAATCTTCATAAAACTCAAACTTCATCTGTAGTTCTCATTATAAAGCTGCACAGCAAATGTCAAATTAAGTCACTAAACCATACTGAAAAAGTATTGAATTTTAGCGATAAAGACTACAACCTGTGCAGTTTCACAAGCAGGGGACTAATTAAAACATCACATGAAACTGTATATCCAGAGACATCCGTCATAATATCCGGTATTGAGTTCGATAAAGTGAAGTCGGAACCTTAACATCATAATATACTTATATTTTCAACCATGTTACATTTACTTCCGTATTCATACCAAGAAACAGTTATGCACGCCATAAACTCTTCAAATGAAAAATATAGACTTTAGAAGCGATAGACTTTCCAGGAACTCTGATGTAATATTAAGTTTGCATAATTTTTTGAACTAAAATTAAAAAATTACAATTACATGTATAATTCAGATGACTTTTTAAAAAAAATTTACATTTCAGAGAATATTTGAGACTTAATAAAAATTCTACTAAATACATTTTCAGAGTTTTAAAAACATTTATTTGAAATTTTTTTTTTCTAGTCAATTTTAGAGAAATAAATTAATCATAACTAGTTTTACCATTCTTTAAACTAAAAAATGGTATAT
>WFKH01010211.1:58868515-58929997 GCA_016163765.1 Magallana hongkongensis | reverse complement strand
AAAGTTATAATATTAAAATAAAAAATATGCAGCAATGATTCCAAATCCCTTGTCAAGTTATGTTGTTAAAGTCATATAGTTTACGAATTGCTTTTTTTTAATTAAGTTGTCTAATGTAATCTGTTTGCTTTTGTGTTGCTTCGATTTCGTTAAGCAATTAACAGGCATCTCACAACCAATGGTAAATTTAACTGATTTTTAATTAAGTTTATTACTGTTGTATAAGTCAGTGTTTTTGGATTTTAACAAATCTTTCATTAAGATTAAGCTATAAATTATTTTGTCTGTTATTCCCGGAAGAATAGTTTAACAGCGAATTAGGAAGTTCTAGTGTTTAAGTGGATACATAATAGAACAGAACACTTATAGCCAGTTATAATAGAAAACTAATAACCTATTAATTATGAATACATAAGTTTTGGTATCAATATTCAACTAATTTTTTTCCTGTTTTATATTCAGGTCTGCCGACAAGAATGAATTAAGTGAGGGGGGAGGGTTAAGGAGTGAACTGTTGAAATCAAAACATTGTATTTTCATCCATGGTTATCGATATTTTATTATTGTTAACTTACGTTTCCTAATTAATTGATGTAGATTTACATTCAAATTTAGAAATCTCGTTATTACAAGACATACCCGTATTATATAACATGAGACATACCTGTTCTAAGTATTACCCGACAAGAGACATACCTGTTCTAAGTATTACCCGACATGAGACATACCCGTTCTAAGTATTACCCGACATAAGACATGTCCGTTTTTCCCATTATCTGACATAAGACATACCCGTTCTACGTATCATCCGACATAAGACATACCCGTTCTACGTATTATACGACGTAAGACATGTCCGTTCTTCCCATTATCTGACATGAGACATACCCGTTCTACGTATTATCCGACATAAGACATTCCCGTTCTACGTATCATCCGACATAAGACATACCCGTTCTACGAATTATCCGAAATAAGACATACCCGTTCAACGCATTATACGACATTAGACATGTCCGTTCTCCGTAGGAGAATGAAGGGCTAGGTTTCTAGAGAAAATAAGGAGTAGGAAAACCAAGACTCGAACTTCTTTTTGTGGTATATTCAAGATTGACATTTCCTTTGTAATATCAAATATATGTAAAGAGTAATTTAGAAATAATTCACACCCTCATTGGTGTCACAAGTTTTAAAGTAAAATAAAATGTGGGAAAATAAGTCACAACAAAAATAGAGTTAAGGTGAATCACTACACTTAGTTTCTCAAATCAGCAGAAAAATGACTTGATAATAAATAGCATGATGCATATTAAGAATATACAGTCAACCTTCGTTATCTCGAACTAGATGGGACTGTTTAAAACTTCGAGTTATCCGAGTATTTGAGATATCGAGGGTAAAATATTTAA
The DNA here is from genome assembly GCA_016163765.1 of Magallana hongkongensis. NCBI lineage: Eukaryota > Metazoa > Mollusca > Bivalvia > Ostreida > Ostreidae > Magallana > Magallana hongkongensis. The sequence goes on along the minus strand of WFKH01010211.1, from coordinate 58,928,588 downwards.
AACATAATTGGTTGGGACTTACAAATCACTTCGACATACCCATTGTATTCGAGATATCAGTGTTTACGATATCGAAGTCAAAAAGCAAAAATATGCAATTTTGTATGAAAAATTATGATTTTCAAAAACTTAATTCAATATATATGACCAAAAGCCCCAAGCAGAATCAAACTCATGATCTGCGTCTCACAAACCCGATACTTCAACCACTGAGCTATGATAATATACAACCAAATTGATTGATACAAACAATTTAACAGAACCATCATATGATGTGGTACATGTATATTAAAAGTATTAGATTTGTTGTAGAGATATACCTTTGGAAGTATTTTCATTAAAAATCAACGACACATGTAATAACTTCGCAGGTTTGCAGCAACTAGCCTCATCTTTCGTTCATTTTGATTTTATATTTTAATTCCGTCGAAACAATAAGATGTAGATTATTCTCATCATCAAATTTGTTATTTTAACTAAATTTTTATGAAATTACTTTAAAACATTCTCTTGTTAACTGTTGAATCAAATCCATTATCAAAATTTACACCATGAAGAAAAAAAATCTGTTAATGCAAATATCGTAAATGAGGCAATTTAAATATAAAACTAACCATCCTAAATAAATAAATGATGTAAGATTTTTCTTTTAAGTGTCGAGATTACGGGTTAAGTTTAGGTCTGACTGCAAAGATATTTGCAAGTAAATTAATATGTAAAACATCTATTGTTTAGAAGTACCTCAATCATTTTTTTAAGAAGTGCCTGAATCATTTTTTTGTAACACCAATGAACCAATTTAAATCTTAATTATTTTATACAGATATTACACGTGTGTTAAATAATCTAGTTTCGAAAAAGTACGTTTTAACTTTAAAGCAAAAGCGTTTTGTCAGTTGCCATTAGATGGCTTTAGTTTTGTTTTGATTTTGTGTTTTTAATGGATCCGAAATTAATGATTTCATCGACCATTTAATGATTTTGATAAAGTGGGTCAATTCAACCTATATGTTTGCATACCAAATATAACATACTCAACAATCAAAGCATTTTATCCGTCTTTTTGTGCCGGAAAACAGTTTCAGAGTGGAACAGGAATTCCGTTTGAACATTGAGTGGATCCATTGAAATGCAAATGTTAATTAAACGCCAGCAAAACCTGGTGTATTGATTAGTTGTTATATAGATGTATTACATTTTCTCTTTGTTTTCGTTTCGCATTTGTCGACGAGTTGAAAGGGGTGGGTGTCAGACGTTAGTGTTAGAAATAAGTATGAAAATGTATGTACATAGTTGTAATATATGTAGAGTGCAATATCAAACGACATAAACATATATTTTTACAGAATTTAACCAGCATCAAATATAATATCTTTTTAAATATTTCACTTTTATTGAGGCCTAAAGATTATTCCATTTAAGTGTGTAAAGTAAAACATTCAAAGTTTTGTCACCTGGAGAAAATAAGATGCAAAGGAAATGCGTACATTTTTAAGACAACTCTTCCTCGGGAATACGAACCAAAATAGCTGTCAACATGACGATTTTTCAATATTTGAATAAATCACTGAAAATCTTGAGTTTTATTATTTGTCTTTATTTTAATTGTACGTAATATGAAACGTTTAAAAAAAACCCATCAAATACAATATCTTCATAGATATTTCATTACTATAGAGGCCTAAAGAATATTCAATTTCAGTTGTGTAACGAAATCTAATGTTTGTCACCTGGAAAAGATAAGATATATTTAAAGGAAATCCAATTTTAAGACAGTTCTTCCTTGGAAATATTAACCAAAATAGCCGTCAATAGCACGACTATTTAAATATTGGAATAAATCACTGAAAATATTGTTTTCTATTGTTTGTCTTCATTCTAATTGTACTTAATATGAAACGTGTAAAAAGATTTGTCATTTAGATGCTATTATTCAATGTAGAGCAGATTGTTTTTTATAATTATCTTTATCTATTTGGGACCGAACGAAGGCGTCATACAATATTTTCCTGAACTTTCTAAAGGCGTTTTTTTTGTACCTAGGACAGACCCACTCCAAAGAGGAGTGGGGACTCCCCCTTGTTTACCTGATAAACCTTTGTCAAAATCACATAGTCGACGTAGGGGCCTTTACGGAAATTATTGTTTGACAAGATTTCCCATTTTTGTTGTGAATGCACTTAATGTCATATTTTCTCCTACATTGCACTAAATCAAATCTGTAGTGCAGAGGAAATTGGATTTTCCCTCACAGACAGACCTGAAATCTGGCTCCAGGATCATGAAGCAATCTTTGACTTAAGTCCAAAATTGTACACTGTCTTAATGACACTGACAAAAGTGATATGCTATTAAAAGTGTATTGATATAACGTTGTAAGTTACTAATTTCAATTTTCATTTTATGATAAACAATCATTTTAAGATTAACTGAAATGTTGTTTTAAGTCTGAAATTGCTTTATGATCCTGAATTCTCAACCAACGATTAAAAATTACACGAATTAACCAAAATATTGCTAATAAAAAAAATAACCAGCCAACTCCTGTAAACATAGTACAAACGAGATAGTACTTATTAAGATAAATCATTTCGTTTTGTATACTCTTTGAGCCTAAAATGTTACCATCAAGGCTAATTACATAAATGTTCTATACATATATAAAATAAATTGAATACATGTTCGAAAATATTCTTTTAAAAATTTATGACTTAATGATTCTGGAGAAAGTAGTATGTCTCGATTCCATCTCCTTCGATATCAACTTACAACTTTTAAAGTGATTGATCCTATTGGCAATTATTATGACCGGCAGTGACCGCATAGTCATATTAAAATCCTTAACATGAGGAAGAATAGGTTAAACAAAAGAGAAGAGATATTACCAACCTCTATTGCAACAAGTCATTAAGGTAGCAAGGGACAGTTTCAAACAATATTTTTTGTAAAATTGAGAGTTGATGTACTTGAAGGGTTATGAGTGTTGCTAAAATTCATGAAATGGTTTTTAATGATTATTACTAGTTAGAAGGATGTCTCTTGTTGAAATTGGTATGAAATATGTAGGCCCCTAATGTTAAGTACATGTGAATCAGAAGTAAAATGCCAAACTTGCGGCTATGACTGTTGTGTTGACTTTACACAGTGAAATTGCAGGCTACAGACGGGAGGTAAAATAACGCGAAAAGTAGGTGGATGGGACTTAGTAAACTATACACTGTTAGGTTTCTGACATGTGATGGTGCAATATGCACACGGTATGGAATGTCAACCCTTTGCAGGGAATTAGCTGGGGGGGGGGGGGTCTAAAAAGCTGAATAATCATGAAAAATTAGCGAAATATGAAAGGGTCAAAATCTCATAAAAACCAGTATGTAGAAAATTTTACAGGTTTTGACTAGTATTTTTCTTCAAAGATTGGTGTTTGCCTTATAAGGAGTAAATTAAAGGTATTTGTGCTGAATGAGAACTGAGGAATTTCTAGTTACAGCGTTCCGAAGAAACACATCCCCTGGCTACAATGAATTGTATCAAAAAACTGTCCCGTGCCACCTAACATCCAAAATTATCAACATATATATATATTTGTTTTCGGATTTTATCAAGTGCAGAATCTATATTTGAACATATACAGTACCGTAAACGCGGATCCCGTATTTAACCGCCCTCCCCCGCGGTTATTTAATCCTTTCCGCGTTACACCATCGCGGTCCTCGTTGCAGCCATGTTTAAACCGCGGCGGTGTGACCTACCGTTGAACAAGGGGATCGGAGATTTTTATTAGACAATAAGACGGCCACCTAACACTGAGAGTCATTTTATACTGGCCATGTCTGATGTATTGTTTTCATTTCACATAAAATGATTACGTATTTTTAATGCACGTTTTCAAAACTTCTTATCAATTATTTTAGAGAAATTTTAAATTTTTATTAAAGAATCATCTGCACCTGTAATAATTTTCATGTAACTGTGGATATAGCCATTATTTTAAAAATATTTAATCATTTTTATAATATAATCTACATGAAGGAGAGGGTAAGAACTATGAAATATTATATTTCGAATTTTTAATGATTTTAAACATTTCCGACTACAAAAATGTTTTAAATCCATGTCAGTTTGTAGATCGTTTACGGCAGTCTCTCGATGCTCAAGACAATTAACCTAGTCCGTGACAGGCATATGCTACACGGAGAACGTTTACCTACGGTCAACGGCATGATATGAAGATTTTACTCAACCCTAAAAATACTAAATTATATTGATATAATTTTATGTGTGTTCAATATGAAGCTACAACACAAATGTACATGTAGTATCAGCTGCGAAAACCTTTTTTCGTAACCGCCCCCTCCACCTCTTCAACGTTTTAATGACTGTCAAAGTACATGTAAATTGTATTTGACTTTAGTCCCAATTGTTTTACAAAAAGGTGTGAAACCATCGCATTGACGGGAAATCACTCTACGCTTGAACGCACAAAATACACCGGTATATAATGAGACAGGTGGATAATCTGTGTTACGAGTGACCATCAGGAATTCCACCTGTTTTTCAAACAATTTTACTAACAGTAATAACAATAAATAGTTATTCATTTTACTGCGATCTGTTAAACTGTTAAACGTGTTTAAGGTGCACCCCCTCCGCAAAAAACCTAAAACCTTCAATATAAACTAAACGAGAGAGAGAGAGAGAGAGAGAGAGAGAGAGAGAGAGAGAGAGAGAGACTGTCGATACTCAAGACAATTAACCTAGTCCGTGACAAGCACACGCTACACGGTGTAGGTATACCATACGATCAACGGCAAAATATGAAGATTTTAGATTTTGATATCATTTTATGTGTGTTGAATATGAAGCTACTACACATAATTATGTCGTATCATTTGCGAATTATAACGTTTTTCGTACCCCTTTCCAACGTTTTAATAACTGTCAAAGTTGACTGTATTTGACTTTAATCCCAATTGTTTTACACAAAGGTGTGAAACCATCGCACTGACAAGAAATCACTCTTCGCTTGAATGCACAGAATACACGGGTATGAGGCAGGTGGATAATCCTTGCAACAAGTGACCACCAGGAATTCTATCCGTATATCAAACAATTTAACTAACACTAACAATAAATAATTGTTTTATTTCACTGCCTCCTTAAACTGTAAAACTTTTTTAACATGTTTCTTCCCCTGCAAAGAGAGAGAGAGAAAGAGAGAGAGAGAGAGAGTTTTCACTTTAAATAACGTTGTATACGAGCTAAACTTCACAAACACAGTGTCAAGCATTAAATTAAACATCATAAACAGTGTTAAATACGGGGGTGCGCGGAAAATACGGGATCCGCGTTGACGGTACTGTACTCTCTGATTTTATGCGATATTTTAAGCTCATAAGTTTTAATGTCCGCTTACTAATAATAGTTTTAAAAGATAAGCAAACAGCAAAATGTGTACAAAATTGGATTAGAAAAGTTAATTGATAATAAGAATACATAGTGAACAATTAACATAACCTTAATAAATGAAAGTGTCTACACACGAATATATACAGATTCCGGTCTACAAATAGAAGTCAAACTGGCAGAGTGCATGACGACAAAATGTAAATATACGCTATGGAGGCCGTCTTTGGGAAAATTTGTTTCAGTTATGGATCTAATTTTATCAGAAAAATTTCCTTTACATATTATAAATTGATATCCAGGTAGAAATTCATTAGTTCAAAGCAGATAACCATGTATATACTGTCATTCGGTAAGCTCAAAGGAAACCAAATATCGTTAAATATCTTTATAGATATCAATTTCGTACATGAACAGGAACTTGTTTAGATCATGTATTTATAAAGTTCAAAAACATTTATCGTGAACATAGTTTAAAAATTAAAAAAAAAATTATAAAGAAAAAATATAGTATACTTTTTTAAATTGAAACAGTCGTTAAGTATCTAGAAAGCACAGATATTTCAGAATAGTTTGTTACTCTGGACTTTGAGAATTTTGAAACGTTCTTCTTCATTATCGCTTTTAAACTACAATATGTTTTTACAATTGAGACAATTAAAAATATATAAAAAAAGTTTTTCAAAGTGTACATTTTCAAGTTGAAACAGTCGCTAGGTATCTAGAAAGCACGGATCATGGGGATTTTTATGCGCTCTTCTTCATGATCACTATTTCCTTCCGAAAATATCTATAACAGTATTTTTGGATATTAATATTTAGTTTCGGTTTATACTTCATATGTTTTGATAATATTAGTTCAATTATTGTCGAATGGCAATTTTTATGTAGTTTGTTGAATGTAAATTATTATAATTTTGATTATGCTGTTTTCAAGCTCATGAATGAACTATTTTATTACAATGCAGAGTCATGTTTGTATTTGTTTTCCAATGTTTAGTTTATTTAACTTATTAAATATCCATAAAACAAAAGCATAATGATAATTCAAACATTAGATTATGTAGGTGTGTAGGGCTTTTTTTAAAAAATTTACCTAAAAAATATCAAAACATTAAAATTTAACTTCATTTATATTTAACATAAAATCTGAATTCTAATATAAGTGTTTCAAGTTGGCATTGCCATTGTTAAAACACCACAGCTGTTTGGTTCTTAAGCCTTTTGTGTAATGAACTATGATTGTCAAATATATGAGTACCAACCATTATTCATCATTGTTATAATGAAAGCGAACTTTATAAACTATTAATCACAACAATGGTATATTTAGATATAGTTCGGTGTAATTAAAACTAGATAAGTATTTAGATTTTCAGAAAACCCTTTTTTTCTATCGGTATAAATTAGAATTTAAGAATGTTTTAATTTGCAATAATATGACCTTTTAAAATACAGATTATTTATAAATGATTTAACCATTACTTCTAATGTTCTCTTTTAAGGATTGATTTTCCTCCTAAGTCATTTTGTGACCTCACGACATATTTCAAAGCCATGTCCCACAATGAGTTCCGGTGTTGATTCGGCTATCACTGCAGCAAAAATTACAAAAGAAGAAATCGCCCAAAATCTGTTGTTCAGGCTTAATTTGTTTCGCAACGCCACACAAAAACTGAGAGAAAAATATGTAAGTAATTTTTGTTTATTTTTTTATCTTGCAAAGTTATATGTTTTGGGGTTTTATTTTTTGTTATAAATATCAAATGGGAGAAACTCATATAAATACTTTTACGGACATATAGATGGATTTTGTGATTTAATATGATAACTATGAAATAAATGTAACAAAAATGTCAATACGCCGTTGTTTTACAGATACCGCCTCAAGGAAGAAGAATAACCAGTTGGCGAATAATTGCTGGTTTGAGGTCAAAAAAAATCATGAAACTGGATGTAACAACTCCTTTTTCTTTGGAACCATCAAAGGTAGGTATTTATTCTCAAATTTTCGTTCTCTTTCTCAATCTCTCGAAAAAACTATCTCTAATATTGTGAACATGTATTCAAAATAACCTATTTCATAATTTCAGTTAACAAATGGTAGCCTTTTGGATGTCTACAGGAATCTGACATTGATCGCGTCTTTCTTGGACTTAGTGAAAAAAGACGAAGACCATTACAGCCACGGCGAGTTGTCAAGCTTTATCCGAGAGGCAAACCAGACGTTGTATTACCTGCGCTTTGATCTGCACACTATACTGCGCGACGGCTTTAGCCTGAGCGAGACAGAATGCATGGAAATAGAGAACATTGACAGGTTTCGTACAAGTAACAATCAGTTCCGATTTTATCGAGATTTGATGATTCTCAACGAATCCATAGCTTACGCCGATCATATCCTAAGTCAGCAAAACGCACTCACTATTTTCTAATGAGTCTGCCGTGCTCTTAGATGTTATGAACAGAAGTGTGCCAGCAAAAGATATATACCTCAATGTGATTTTTTTAAGCATTGTCCTTTTACAAGAATTTTTTTTTTTAAATTATCATTTTTAATATAAGGGCATTAAAGCTATGGACATTACGGATTATATCATTTTTGTACTGTATTTTATTGTAATCTTTATAAACAAACTAAAAAGCATCAGAACGCCTGTATTGCGCATTATTAATGTATACATCAAACTTTGTTGTGATTCTTATTACTTTGTTCGTGTACAGTATTTGGAATGGTGACTTTTATAAAGAATAGATTATTTTTGCACTTAAATGTTGTAAGTTTACTATACAATTGCTGATAGTCAGACTTTTTATAGATATACGTTCCTTCCTGGTTGTTATATTCATGTTGATTAACCTCATGTCAAAAATTTAGCACATATCTATTCATTGTACATTAAGTTTATGTGATAAAAAACTTCTGAAAGAAATTGCAGCATAGCTGAATGTTAACAGTAATTGTTTGATTTTTTTTCTTGAAAATGATGCATGTACTTAAAACACTAAAAACATTCCTTAACGAATGCTAGAAAAACATTGAAAGTGTTAGAAAAAATTCACTGTATTTTATAAATTCATTTTAAGATCATCGTCAGTGTACATGAATTTGTTTTGTGTTAAAATTAAACCAGAAATATAAAATATAAAATCAAAGGTACACATTTTTTAAATTTTAAGTAATATAAATATGTTAAAAGGAAATCATATAATACAATTGATTAATAATGTTGTCTACAGCATATATCACATTGAATCCTTTGAAAACAGTGATACATTGTGTAAGCTTTGGGGTTTTTTTTTCTGAAAAAGCGAGTTTCTGGATTATGCCAATAATCAGGTTTTCATTCTTCCCTATTCCTATAATGTCTGCTTTTATAAAGGATCTGCTGTTTTCAAAGTTTTAAAATGATAATATACTAGTTCGTTCTACACGGAAATATAAAACATAAACATAGATCTTGGCTAAAAACATATTTTGATAACAGCCCATGGTGATTATGTAATATAACCAATTTTTTTTCTATTGAATGAAATATATAATGTTTTTTATAATGATTTTTATGAATCCGTTCATGTTAAAAAAAAATCCATATATACTGTATTTATACAATAAAATGCTGCAGCGACAGGGTCTGGAACCACGGATCTGTCAGATGTTGATCGAGTGGCTGAAACACTTGACAAGTGCTACTTTACATTATATCCATCCCTTTTTCTTTTTTCTTTTTTTTTGTCAATCGGTGTTTAAAAATAAATAGTTAATCGATAAAATCAAATTGATATTGTTGTTTTCATTAAGATATAACTACGTATTGTTTCTTGTTTGTTTCTTTGGGTTTCTTTTTTGTGGGGGGTTTTTTGGTAGTTTTTTGGTAGTTTTTTGGTTATTTTTTGTTTGTTTGTTTTGTGGGGTTTTGGGGGGTTTTTGTTTTGCTTTTTTTTATTTTTCAGCACACCTGAGATGAAAGCTCAAATGAGACTTTTGTCGTCTGTCCGTCCGTCTGTCCGAATATTTTTTACATTTTTGACTTCTTCTTCAGAAGCACTCAACAAATTTCATCCAAACTTGGCACAAAGCATCACTGGATGAGGGGATTCAATTTTCTTAAAATGTAGAGCCAGGCCCTCTTTCAAGGGGAGTTAATTAAGAATTATTGAAAAGAACTATAAATCATAGAAGTGCATATTTGCCCCCTGTTTTATTAAAATTTTATTGTCATAAACATATATTTATTTCACTGTCATTACATAGACTTTGACTTGATGTTTTACAAATGTCAATTTGTTTTTAGTTTGATGACGTTTTTTCTGCCTAAAAACAGATGTCAAAATGATCATGTTTCTCAAATGAAGCAAATTTTCCCCCATTTTTTCGAGTTCACACAGAGAATTAAGTTTGAGCGCAGCTTTGAACAAGGATGCTAATTTAACATGATGAATATAATTTTATTTCACATTTATGGACGAAAGGAAAATCTTGTTCAAAGCTGCGCTCAGTTTGAATTCATTAAACACACGTTGTTAAAACTTAATCGGATAACGTTATTGCTATGGCGATTCTACTTTCGGTTCTGATGACGTTGACGTCGACGTAGCTTAATAGACAGACAACGCTGACTTTTTTTTTTATTACGGTACGTTTGATACTTGTTCTACAGCTTGAAAGTCGAAAATTCCATGTTCTTAAAATAGATCAGTCAGAGGTAAGTTAATTCCATCGAATGCATTTATTTTATATCGAATAAGTCAATCTGCAGAATACAGTATGAGGCGTATGAATTTTTCTTTGTAAAATTTTCCACCTGCGCACATAATATCTGTTTCCATATTTTACTCTATCGTAGCCTCTCGGGGCTGTTCATTCCATTCGTACTAGTAACTTTATATACAACGTTGAAATCATTTTCGATATAATAAAGACAGTAGTGTAGTGGTATGTCTCTCGCCTGCAATACCCGATGTCGTGAGTTCAAGACCCAACTCCCGCGTAATTTTTTTTCATTTATAATGAAAAACGAAAATATTTTTTTATAAGTCTATGTTCTCATATTATAAAACACATGTAATTACTAAATAGATGAAGATAAATTACTACTCTGGTTAATATTATATTAATATTTTTATCAAGTATATGTTATTAAAAAGTATAGCTAAGGATTTTTTTTGCATGCATGTTTAAACTACATATAGAACATCAGATTTAAGCATAAAAATTCTTAATGAAATTTTTACAGCATTGAATAATATATTTTTGATGTTCTCAATAACTCAGGTTTAAATTGGTATGCGGATGACTATTCAAAAGTTTGAAAAAATATAGTGAAATGAATTTATGAAAAAAGAAATACATGTACATGTATCTTTAGTAGCTAGGCTATGAATGCTGAATTAACTCCTTTCATATATCATCTGAATTCATACACGTGTTTTAATTTTTATGTGAACATGTTTGTAATAAATTACATTTGTTTTAAACAACACCTAAATCCATCCTAGTGATTAGGTTTTGGCATTTATAGGCATTTAAAGCGAAAAACACAGTACATGTCGAATGCATATGTTGTTTCCCCTTTTGATTAATAAAAGGATCTTCACAACTCTTAACTTCTTTCTAAAATAAATCATAAATTCATTATTAAAATTGATTGTTTTTTCTTTTACAGATGCCTAATTTCAAACAGTACCACTGCTGCCTTTGCTCTAAAAGATGCAAAGAAAACTCGAGGCGACATATTCCACCTGGGCTGGCATTTAACGGTATATCCAGGAACGCCTTGGACGGCAAACTCATAGTGATGATGTCATCTGTGGATCATATTTTTCAAGAGTGTATCGTAGTCTTCAAATGTACAGCATATTCAACAAGATCTGGAAGAGGATTTAGCAGATCCTGACTTTATTTATGCAGTGAAAATAACGATTACATCGAGTCCAAAAACGATGCATCTTAATATCCCTGCTGCATCTAGATCCCAAAAATGGTGTGTCATTTGTCATAAAGATTCGTCAAGACGCAATCACATTATGAACATTCCATCAACAGCAATAACCCAGGCATATATTAATTGCGGCGTTTTATCCACCTAAAAAGCAGACGTTGATACAAACATTTGGAGAACACTTTCTTTTCTAACGATTCACTTCATCTTCTGAGAGCAACAAAACCAGTGACATGTTCTCCCACTCAGATGTCGTGAATCTGCTTACCAATATCAGGAAAATGCTTAGAGCTGACTGTCAACAGTTAAACTTTGATATTCCAGCATTCTTAAGTGATGAAGACTATGAAACACTAACTGGAATAACAAAAGATCAATTTAATGACCTTGTTACATATTTAGAGGATATCCGAAACACAGAAATTCGTTCTCAGAGAACATGTTTAGGAGTTTTCCTAACCAAACCAAGATCAGGGTTATCAAACAAAGTTCTCGGTGTGCTAAATGGTTTAACTGCTGCACAGGTTCAAAGAATGGTCAACACCTCCAGACAATGTTTAATGTCAAGTTTCGTTCCAAGTAACCTGGGGTTCAGTCATCAATCACATGAAGATTTCGCAGCCTTACACTGCACTGAAACCGCAAAAACACTTTTCAGAGAAGATGACAGCAATGCAATCGTAGTACTAGATGGAACGTATATATATATATATATATATATATACAGAAAAGTTGTGACTACCAGTTTCAAAGACGCACTTAAAGTACTCACAAGAACAGATCCCTTCTAAAACATTTGTTGATTGTAGGAACAGATGGGTACATTCTAGAGGTACAGGGTCCATATTATGCTGATAGCTCGAATAGTGATGCTTCTATCACTAAACATTTTTTAACTTGTAATAAAGAATCAAAACAGTGGTTTCGAGATGGTGATGTCTTCTAGTCGATCGCGGCTTTCGAGATGCAGTGGAATTTTTAGAGGAAAACAACATCAGTGCCACCTTTTTTAAAAAAAGAAAGAAAAACAACACTCCACTGAAGATGCGAACCTTAGTAGAATGATTACCAAAGTGAGGTGGATTGTGGAGGCCGGAAATGGTAGAATTAAGAAGTGGAAGCTCTTGGACAAGGTGTTTTCAAACACCCTCGTTCCATCCATTGGTGACTTTGTGCGCATCAGCTGCTCCTTATGCAACAAATACACACCCCCATTGCTAATAACACTAAGGAGGATGTTAAATGGGCAACTGAAATGTTAAATAACGCTAAACAACCAAATCATCTGCTCGAGTTGCTGACAACAGGAAACTTACTAAAAAAAAGAAGCACGTTTTCACTTGTAGATTCAAAAACCTCTGTGACTTTCCATCCTTGTCTTTAGAAGACCAAAAAAAACATTCCGATGGGTGTTTAACAAATTCACCAAGCCCCAATTTATGTGAAAGAAAACTTGAATGAAGATGCACAGGATGAATGATCATTTTTAAGTTCTCCTTAAAGGTAGCTTAAAGGTGCTTAAAGGTAGCTTAAAGACGATCTTTAAGCCACCTTTAAGCTATATGTGCTGCTTAAAGGTGGTTTAAAGGGGGCTTAAAGAAAGCGTAAAGATGACTTAAAGGTGCTTAAAGGCAGCTTAAAGACTATCTTTAAGCCACCTTTAAGGACAACTTATAGGTCCTTAATGTCCAAACTTCTTTAAGCCACCTTTAAGCCATTTAAAAAAAATCATAACTGTTACAGTCTTTATTTAATATTGTGCCTAATTTACCAACAAATTGTAGTAACTTTATAACAATTTAATCAATTTAATCAATTGTGATTAATAGACAAATATATTCAACCTATATGCGAAGAATTTATTTTTAAAAAGCATATCCGAGCGTCTGGACAAAAACACACTTGTTGTGTATATCCTGTATATTCTGTGTTAGTTCCATGGTTTTTTTAGGTTTAACAAACAATAGATTTTAATTAGATATACACAAAGAAATGAAAGCATGTTTAGACACACAACGGAGCGATTTTAACAAAAAGATTGATTCCACATGAACATGTACGGCAGTTAAGTAAATAATGTATATTCTGTCGCTAATTTCAATGATTCCTAGACATAAAGAAGTATTAAAAACGTTTTTTGCTAAATGAAAAATTTTTAAAAAAATTAAATCAGCTCGTTTCCATTACGCTACGGCAACTCATATATGATAGGGTTTTCATATCCTATAAAACATTATAATGTGTGTATTTTTTACTTTAAAAGATTTTGACTTCTTCCATTCAGTTTGTAACAATCAATTATATCTAATAACATGTTAAATATACGTTCACAGAATTCATAACTATGAAACGCAAGGAAGAAGATGAAACTATACGTTTAAATGCATTAAAATTATTAGGGTAATAGTTCTACGCAATTTACCGGTTTTCATTATCACGGCGCCGTTTCGGCATGTAATAATTTAAATAATACTGATTAATATACATTTAGAACAGATCTAGAATAACAAATTAAATGATATATGTTTGAATATTTAATTGTTTACATTTTTTAAACTATCAATTCTATAACAAACAATATCACCAATTACCAGTGACGTATTTACATTTTGTACTGCCGATGATGTGGCAATTGCAAATGATGTATACATACATGTATTTGTACATATGATGTACCGTCCTGGTATGTGACATATTATATCACTCCTTATAAATATATTTAAATAATGAACTCAAATTCATTATCACCAGTACTGTAATTAATTAGCCTCAAGATTTTACTCTTACATGCATGTATCTTTGATATGTAGACGTAATATTTTTAATATATAGGATAATCTTTAAAAAGAAAAGAAAAGAAAGAAACCCGTTATCGTACTTAGTGTGAACGCGTGTTCTTTTACGAAAACAAATTCTAAATGAAAACGAATCGATTTGGATTTGTATTATTGAACTTTGAATCCGGTTCAATAAAAATTATGAATTTAACATCATGTGCAAACAGTCAAACAATTGATGGTTTTCGACTAAGTATTATTTAGTCAAATATTAAATAATATTATTAATGAGAGAGAGAGAGAGAGAGAGAGAGAGAGAGAGAGAGAGAGCTTTAGCTTTCACCAATTAGTTTATAATAGGAAACAAACATACTTTAATGTATTTTCATGCGCGGATTTAGAGACAAGAACTGCGCTCGCTGCTACAATAACTTTGAAACAAAAACATGAAATCTTATAACGGCGATCTGTGTTCATTGGAGTGGTGTTGATATAATAGCGATCTGTGTTCAATAGAGCGACTACATGCGTGTGGTGTTTACACAAGCAAAACTTGGATGTAGATACCTGTTTCTGCATGGTGTGTGTGTTGACAATTAAAACCGCCTGGAACCCCCCCCCCCCCCCCCCACCCTCCTAAATTGAAAACTTTATTATCATTTGAATTACCCCGTCCCTCCCCTACAAAAAAGTTTTTGCATTTCATTTATGTATTTAATATGAAACTGTTCCGCTTGATCAAAGTTGACTTAAAGGGAACTTAAAGATGGTGTAAAGACAACTTAAAGGGAGCGTAAATGCCACTTAAAGATGCTTAAAGGTGGCTTAAAGATGGCTTAAAGGTGGCTTAAAGAAGTTTGGACATTAAGGACCTATAAGCACTAGCTTAAAGGTGACTTAAAGGTGGCTTAAAGATCGATATCCTTTAAGCCGCCTTTACGCCACCTTTAAGCCACCTTTAAGGACTTGCTTAAAGATGGTTTTTCGCCCTGTGATGGATCATTTCAGATAATGGTACACAAGGAAAGTGACTCTTTGATGAAATTGAAAATTCAATCAAGACATTCCCAGTCAGTCACACATACACTGTTGATACAGTACACACCGGAGCAGATCGCTGGATGGTATTGCACTTGTAAAGTTGGGGCTAGAGTGGTCGGCGTCTGCGCCCATATTGCCAGCGCCCTGTGGTACCTTGGGTATGAAAGACACGAAGCTAAGCACAACTCTGGTGATGACATTAACACAAAAAATATTGATGATGCTAGGCACAGAGAAGTGAGTGATTGTGATTCTGAAAGTGACCAGACAATGGCGGATGAATGAACTAGAAAAAACTTTTGTGATATTGATTGTATTATCAACTAAATGTGTTACTTTTTGTCTGTTGCTTAAAAAATCTAAGTCATGGAGAAGGAGTTCATAAGTTTTAGCATTGTTTTTCTCATTATTTTTAAATGTTTTGAATGATTTAAGCATTACTTAATAATAATGATTAACTGAAAGATTTACAAAACATTAACAAGTTGATTTTATCTCCCTCTGATGAAAAATTGACAATAACAAACCGTCAACCATCTCAAAAATCCATTAAACGAAATACAAATTCAAAGCAGAGCAACACGGACCTCCAAGATAGAGGTAGGATCAGGTGCCTAGGAGGAGTGAGCATCCTCTGCTGACCGGTCACACCCGCCGTGTGCTCTTTGTCTTAATCGGGAAAATAAAAACCGCAACAGTCCGTAGACAATTAGGTAATTCATAATGGTCTAACAATTAGTATGAAAAACGTCAGTCAGCATGCGACTCAGTGGAAGATTGTATTTGCTGACAAGGTCGTCGTATCGACCATAGAACTTACAAAAAGATGACTTTAAACGAGACTGTTGATAGTCCTGTTTTATTAACTTGTTTGTCAGTAGCTTGCCTCGTCTTAGAAACTGTTCATACGAAGAGCATGCCCTTGCGTATCGAATTAACTGAGAGACAAAAACACCATATGCAGGTGATGAAGGTATATTGCTACATAAGTAAGGAAAGTTGACTATAGAAAAATTGAAGTCATCGCGTTTATCATAAAGTTTTGTTGTTAGGTTACCATCAATGTCCATTTCCAGTAAAATATCCAAATATGAAACAGATGACGCTGACTCTGTGGTATCTTTTATTACAAGTTCACTGGGATATATCGAGTCGACGTAAGTATGGAAATAACAATTGTTAATTGTTAATACGTCGTCGATATACCTAAATGTTGAGTTGAAGGCCACAGCGAGTGATTTATTTTTTTCACGTACAAGTTTTTGAATAAATTCTGCTTCATAAGAATACAAAAATAGGTCTGCTAACAATGGGGCACAATTGGTACCCATGGGAATTCCGAAGACTTGATTTCCAAAAACTACATAGATGTTGTCTATCAGAAATTCAAGCATCTTTTTAATGTCAACTTCAGAGTACTTGTGTGTGCAATCAGAATGGTTTTTAACAAAATAGATTTAATACAATTTTTATTAAATGTTGATTTCCCAATCAACATGTCAACATGTGCTGTATACATGTATGTTTATAACACCCCAGTTTTTAATATTTAGTTTTTAATGTAACCAAGAAAATTGCATCTTTTAATATTGATCATATATATATTTAAAAAATAAATTTCTTGGATAAATTCTATATATGTATAAGAAGGGGGGATTTGCTGATTTTGTTAAAAAAAATGAAAGTTCTCCTTGAATCACAACGGCATTACAAGATAATTGGGTATTGTTTTTAGTGATGTCAGAGTAAACACAGTTATGATCTTACCTAAAATATTTTCAAGTGCTAACAATACCAGTCCGTAAACACGGTATAATGTAAAATGAAAGATGACTCGTGTTGGACAACTAATTCATTCCATTTAATTAATAAAAATCATTTTGGCTGCACATCACTCTGATGTCGAAGAAAGTAAATACTATTTATCTGCTTAAACCATGTTAACTGCTAAGTTTACATAATTAGCTTGTACCTCGATTATAAATTAATAAGCTGCAGTCTTTACTATGTCGAGTTTCCTCGTACCAAAGCTATTTCATACCCCGATCAGTTAAATTATGTTCGAATTAAAAATAATGTAAAAACATTATTTTTCAGTGTTATTCATGTTTTAAAAAACATTTTAATAATAATTTGGTTTTATTTACAATTAAATATGAACTGATTTTAATCAGTAATAATGACGTCATCAAATGCTGGCTCATTAAAACCAGTCAGGAATGGTGTTACGCTGTTTCAAAAAACTCAAATACAGATAAAATGCTAAATATATTTATATTAATAGACATATTTTAAATAAAGCTTATCACCTGCATATATATTCTACAGCAGAATTGTTTTGTTTTGAAAACAAAATCAAAAATGGGCCAAGAATTGTAATTTGACTCGAGCTTGTTACATGTAGACAAACGATGACCTTGAAATGACCTTGAAGGTCACGTTAACAAGACAAACTATGTATATATAAACATATTACACTAACTCTACCTAAAAGAAAAAATCATCAACATTGGCAAGGGGCCATTTTTGGTCCTTATCATACATAGTTCTTTGTTAGTGTTTTTCAAAAACCTTCCCAAAAACCATTCGGCAAGAAAAGCTGAAACTTGTGTGGAGGCATCCTCTGAAAGGGTAGATTCAAGTTTGTTCAAATCTTGATCCCCGGGGGTAGTTTGGGGCCACAATGGGGGTTGATTTTTTAAAAATTTTAAAATTATTCTTAAAAATTCAAATATTAAAATTTATGGTTTTACTTCTAAGCAAGCATTTTTACATATTGTTGATTCTTTAAAATTGTCAAGACTCTGGTCCCTTAACAATTCTTGTTTGATGTAGGTTTATATTCAATATATAAACAGTTGTTAAAGATATTCTTGAGAACTGCCATCCTCAATATGTGATTTGACTATAAAATCGTCCTGTTTTGTTTTTTTTTGTTCTAAACACTTCAATCGCTAAAAAGAGTGCATAGAATTCATTCAAAGATCAATTACCAAAGGTATACTGGCCAAAATTTCTAACGCCCCACTTTTATTTTTTTATTATTTACAAAACTTGAACATCAATTTTTAAGTCATTGCCACAATCGACTGATGTTTAAAATCCTCAACTACTCATGTCAAAAAAATTGTAATCGAGTTAGTAATAACTCGACCATGACCGTATTTGTTGAAAAGCGTGGAACGCGTGTTCGATAGGTTGTTCTGATGTGTTTTTCAAAACGACTCGATTCGATCGATTCCCTACCTTCAACTGATTATAAAAAACATAAAACCAATAAAGTAAACGCGGCGCATGTCTGCCTAAGGACCTTCAAGATCAGTTGGTGTGGTCCAAGCAGAGCGCGGTTCACGATTGATTTGTTTCCTCTCACAATATTTGCTTTATTTACTTTTACAGTCCTAAACAATAAAACAGTTTTTCCTAATTCATAACTTTCATCACAGATCGCTAGATTTTTTACAGACTTTACTAAATCATTCTAAGGTTTGACCGGAAATTCAATGCAACCGGAAGTGTTGAAGACTCACCATGAATGCCGAAACGTCATGTAACGACACGTCAACATGACCGCTACATTAGGGTAACTCACCATTCTGATAGACACCGCACAGCACATTTTAAACCACATTAATGGTCTTTATGGACAACACGATATAAATCCAAAAGCATCCAGCATCCGAATTTTGCAGAATTAGACCACATAAACAAATGGAATTACATTCCACAAATGTTCTTATACTTAATCGTGGGATCTCTATGAGATGCTGTTATTAGTGCAAATGGGGAACGCATGAGGTTTTAATGTTGTGATTTTTATGTCTTGGGTACCTGTACCTTCTTGATTTTTTCATAAAGCCCTTAAATAAATTTTGATTGAGATTTTAATGAACTGCTTTGTTATTCTTTATTCTTCATATTTGATCATTTTCATGGTCAAAATAATTAGAATTACGAACAGTATATTACAAAATCTTGCCTGGGGCGTTAGAAATTTTGACTAGTATACTTATTGTGACGCCATCGGAATTTACGGTGCCGGTTAGTTTTGGTTCACAGTGTAAACAGTGCTGAATACATCCGGTTTTCAGTGACCAGTTTGGGTTAGACATTTTTTTTCCGTGCGTCTGGGGCGCAGTCCATCGACGTTTTCCCCAACAGCGTCTTGGACGCTCCATCCTTGTAATTTCGTGATGCAAAGGCACAACGATGTATGCTTTTGTTATATGTAAATGTATATATTTGTAATATTATTTTCTGATAATTAATTTAAAAACTTAATTTAGGTTTTTTGCGAAGTGTGCATGAAAGTGTAAACTGCTAAATTGTTATAAATTATGTAAGGAAGCAAGAATTTTTTTGTTATGAATTTCAGTTGTTACTGTCACATTTGCTACAAAAACCTAATAAAGAAGTAAAACTGCTGGGTTTTTTCACTTTGAGAATAATGAAAAAAAAACCTGTGGCAGAACAGTAACAAATCGTTTTGTTTACCACCTCAACCATCTTGAGAGTCGATTGCAGCCTATCCTGGGGATAAGACAACTTTCCAGTGGACATAAGATTCCTGTGAAGCTGGGACTTTCAACTGACCACCTCCCTTTTTGGCCCAAATCTTCGCTGGAGGATTTTTTCGTGGTATTCCTGGACATTGTGTCTATATGTGCAAAACACTGATCTCATTTGTGAACAGTTCTTGGTCTATTGGTGTTAGATTATTGAATATTTTCTCAATAGCAGATAACTCTGTTCAATGCATCAGTACTTTGAAAGGAAGAGTTAATGATTTTCATGTATATGTGGTGTGCATGTGAATTTGAAAATTAATTATGCATTCTTTCTCATCTAATGCCATTATTAGTATGTGTATATATTTTAAAAATTCTCTTGCATAATTTCAATTTGAAATTCACTACAGTACTATCAGTATGGCAACCAAATCGAAAACCCATAATTGACGTGGAGGAAAGTGAAGATGAAACACTTCTTATAGAGGAAGGTGAGGGAAAAAACTAAAAACAAGAACAAAAAAGAAGGCATGGAACAATTTTTGACATTTCTTAAGAAACATAGTTCTCAAGAACAAAAGGCTTGGTCAATGATTGAAGAAATCTTTGTTGATATATAGGAAAATATAGACCAGAAAAAATTTAAAGACTTACGTAAGATTAAAGCAGAGCTTCAACAATTTAAACATACTTACTTTGACTGTGCAGATGACTTTCATTTCTTAAAAGAACAAACACAAGAGAAAGTAATGAAGAATTTTCTATTGAAGAACCAAGGTTTCGTAAACGTTCTAACATCATAGATCAGCTCATAAACCGTATTGAGGTTGCCCTTCTAGATGCAGCAGATACCATATCACGAGCAAGTGGTTCTGAAGGATCTTGATCATAAAGTAGAAGTTCTGTCAGTGAAATTTCAAAGTATCGTATCCTGTTAAGACAGAAGGAGAAAAAACTAAATTAGCATTCGTTAGACAGCAAGTTAACCTTCAAACCGAGAAGTCAAAAATTGAAGGACAAATACAAATTCTGAATAAAACATGTTCAGCTGCAATTGCGGATGCAGAAGCTTAAGTTTTTGAGAAAGAAGAAAGTGAGACCAAAAGTGAGAGAAATTCAATCTTGGATGAACTACCCAAAGACAGAGGTCAGCGTATTGCAGATTATGTGAAGAGTGTTTCTCAAAATCAAGAATCAAGTGTTAGAGCACATTTGAATCCAAAAATTGTTCAACCAATCCCTCAAGTTATAACTTTGATGTTCCTTTAACTCAGCCAAAGGAGGATTCGATGAAAACAGTGTCTAAATTTTTGCTAAGGAAGGAACTGTTGTTATCCCGATTTAATAACTTTAATGATAAACCAGAGGCTTACATCGCATGGAAATTAAACTATACTTCAATCATAAAGGATCAGAAGATTTCAGAACTTAAGGAACTTCAGTTACTCGTGAGATGGCTAGGACCAGAGTCCTTTAAACATGCAGCGGACATCCAACAAACAAATGCTGGAAATCCTCGAAGGGGACTACGTCAGATTTGGGCAAGATTATATGAGAGGAATGGGGCTATCGAACTCATCGATGATTCATTAAAATTGAAGGTAGCCGCCTTTTCACAACTTTCAACAAATGATCCTAAAGAACTTTAGAAACTCTCTGATCTTTTGACACAAGTAGATGGTGTGTAAAAGAACCCTAAATATTCAGCGGCATTATCCTACTATGACACCCCTCTTGGAATTGCACCAATAGTAAGCAAACTTCCTTATCACTGGAAGAAAATATGGATAAATAAGACTTCAGAATAAGGAGCGTGATAGTGTTCCATACCCACCATATACATTCTTTATGAAATTTATACAAGACTTATGTCGTGTGAGAAATGATCCTGGATTTCAGTTCAGTGAACCAACAAAGAAAGAGATTAAAACCAAAACACTGGACCGATTCGTTCAAGAAAAACTGATGTTTAGCCTAGCAAATCAACAGGACAAAAAAATATTTTTTTTTTAGGACACAGAGAGTTGAATCTAATCATAATGTCCAAGACTGTTTTAAGTTTTGTACCCTTCCTATTGGTTCGGGGAAAAAACTTCTCAAGGAAAATGGA
Organism: Magallana hongkongensis; assembly: GCA_016163765.1. NCBI lineage: Eukaryota > Metazoa > Mollusca > Bivalvia > Ostreida > Ostreidae > Magallana > Magallana hongkongensis. The sequence continues at coordinate 58,906,804 of WFKH01010211.1, read as the reverse complement.
ATTTGCTTTAACTGTTGTGATTCCAAGGAACACTTAGCAAGAGACTGTAATGTGAAATTAAAATGTGACAGGTTTTAAAGTGACAGACATTGTGGTGTCTTACATGTTAATAGTTCCCAGGGCGGGGAGGATTAGGAAAATTCGCATGGCGGGAAGAACAGTACACCATCATCTTTTACAACTAACTGTACCAAAGTCTGTTCACCTGCAATGGCAAATCTTGTGCAAAGATTATCTTAGTAAACATTTTTCCAGTTGGCCGTGAAGATCTAAAGAAAAGAGCATATGTGATATTTGATGACCAAAGCAGTAGGACACTTGCGAAGTCATCATTTTTGACAGGTTCGGAATCAAGGGACAAGAAATTTCATATACATTGTCATCATGCAGTGGTTCGGCCATGGTCTCAGGGAGACAAGCTTTTGGTTTTGTAGTATCTTCAATACAGAGTGGTGAACAACTATACTTACCATCAATTATTGAATGTGATGACATTCCTTTATCATACGAGGAGATTCCAACCCCAGCTGTAATTAAACCACAGAAACATTTATCAGACTTGGAGTGTGAGATCCCACCAATAGATGAGAAAGCAGAAGTGCTTCTTATTGGACGTGGTATTCCCAGTGCTCATCATGTGCTGGAACAAAAGATTAGTAAACCAAATCTACCTTTTGCACACGGACTTCCCTTAGGCTGGGCCGTTATAGGAGAATGTTGCCTAGGTAGAGTATACAGACCTCAACATGTGGTTGTGAACAAGACATAGATTTTACCGTCTGGACGGGAAACTCACTTTACCCCATGTTCGTTAAATCTGAGAATCTCAACGTATCAAGATGATACAGACAATCACTGTTCATGTGAGAATAGAATTCAGCTTTCCCAGATTTTTGAATGCACCAAAGATGAAAACATTCCAGGAATGTCGATTGAGGATAGAAAATTTTTAGAAATAATGGAGGAAAAGTGCCATAAAGATGAGAAGGGACATTGGTCAGCTCCGTTGCCATTCAAGTCAAACAGAAATGGACTACCTAACAACACAGAGCAAGCAGAGGAGGCTCTAGAGGTCCAGGAGGGAGAAGAATGTTGGTATCTGCCCATATATCCAGTATTCCATCCTAAAAAGCCCAACAAGATTCATATGGTTTTTGACTCTTCAGCTATTTATCAAGGCCATTCATTAAACTCTTTCTTACTACAAGGAACGGATCTTACTAACAATCGACTTGGTGTACTTTTACGTTTTCGTAAGGAGCGTGTCGCCATCACAAGGAATATAGAACAGATGTTTCATATGTTTCACATTGATAAGGAACACATAACGTTTGTTCGTTTCATTTGGTTTAGAGACAATGATCCTACAAGTCTCTTCAAGACTACAGAATGTGTGTACATCTATTCGGGAATTCACCATCACCCTGCTGTCGCCACATATTGTCTCCAAAGATGTGTAGAGGAACCTTGTGATAGTAATATGAAATATTATGTTACAAGAAACATCTATGTTGATGATGGACTGTCATCTTACGATACATACAATGAAGCTTTAGATATTTTGTTACGGACACAGGAAATTCTAAAAGATAGAGGTAAAATTAAATTTCACAAATTTGCCTCCAACAGCCAAATAGTTATGGATGCTTTACTGCCAGAGGATAGAGCAAAGGATTGAAGTGATGTTCATTTAGATCTACTCCTGCACAGAGTAGTTTGGGACTAACCTGGAATTTATCACTAGATGTATTTCTTCTTCTCAACAGATTTTTGAGTGATATTACACAGTTGCAACTTGGATGGGACGATCCTCTTCCTAGGGACATAATCCTGCGCTGGCGGTCATGGCGAAGTTCTCTTCATCACCTATGCGATTTGAAGATACCTTGGCGATATGTTGCAGTATCTTTGAAGAATGCTGATAGGATTGAGCTCCACGCCTTTGCTGATGCATCTGAAAAGGCTATATCTGCTGTCACCTACATCAAAGTTACAAACCATCAAAACTACATAGGATTTTTAACCGGAAAATCTAAGCTAACCCCTCACCATGGACATACAGTTCCAAGGTTAGAACTATGCGCAGCTCTTTTTGCAAAATAGATTGCTTCATTTGTCGAGCGACAACTTAATACACAGATTAATGATATGCAATTCTACTCTGACAGTCGTGTCGTATTAAGGTACTTATATAACAAGACCAGAATATTTCACACGTACATGTTAAAACGAGTCCAACGGATACTTACTTATTTAAAATCAGAACAGTGGACCTGTGTGACATCAGACAAGAATCAAGCTGATATAGGAACACGGTCTATTTCTACAAATGAACTTGCAACATCTGTGTGGTTAACTATGCTAAAGATTAATTTTTATCATAATCAACAAAATTATTCAAAATACCCATTAATGGACCCTGATAATGACTGTGAAGTTATAAGGACTGTCAATGTTGTTAAAACTAATATACTTCACGGATTGAACTGAAATGTGTTCACAAGATTTTCAACCTGGGATTCTTTAATTCGTGGACTATCATGCGTAGTGTTATTCGCCAGAAAATCAACCTTGAAAAGCTCAGTCAAACAAAGCGCTACCAAAGTATGGAAAAGATTGTTATCAAAAGTATACAGTTTGATGCTTATGGACAGGATAAAGATAGACTTAAGGAGTACAAACCAGTCACCAAAGGTAGTCCGCTACAAAGGCTGGATCCTTGTCTGGACAACGAAGGTCTGCTACGTGTAGGAAGCAGGATGTACTAGCTGAATCTAACGGACCTATTTTTGTTCCAAAAATGGCAAGATGGCAGATGGCTTATAAAGCACCATCATCAGAAATGTAAACATCAAGGAGGTCACCTCACGGAAGGTGTTGTGAAGTCCGCAGGTTACTGGATAATGGTTGTCAAGAGAGTTATTTCATCATTATTAAACTCTTGCGTAATTTGTAAAAAAGGTACGACGCTAAGTGGAAACACAGAAAATGGAAAATATACCTGACTTTCGATGCAAGCCATCACCACCGTTCACTTATGTGGGAGTAGACACTTTTGGGTCCTGGGAGGTGACAGCTAGGAAAACTAGAGGAGGAGTTGCTAATGCTAAAAGATGGGCAATCTTATTTACATGCTTGACAAGCAGAGCATCACATATAGAGATGATAGACGAGATGACATGCAGTACCTTTATCAATTCCCTCAGGTGTTTTGTAGCAATACGTGGTAAGGTCACTGAGTTTTATTCAGATGGAGGAACTATTTTTTTGGAGTACAGATGCACTTAACATCAATGCAATCAACATTGAATCTCAAACCCTGAAGAAGTATATGGTGGAAAATGGCTCTACTTGGATATTTAACCCACCACACGCATCCCATATGGAAGGAAAATGGGAAAGGATCATTGGAAGAGCGCGCAGAATACTAAATGCTATCATCATGGAGTCAAAGAAACCACTTACACATGATGTACTAAATACCTTTATGTATGAAGTTTGTCATCAACAGTCGACCATTTGCTAACGTGTCGGTAGATCCAACACAGCCATCAGTTCTTTCCCCTTCAGTATTGCTGAAACAAAAGGCTGAAGTTGATTACGGACCGTTTCAAGCAGTTGATGTGAAGGATATGTACAGAACATCATGGAAACAGACAGCTTTTAGCCAACCAGTTTTGGAAAAGATGGCAGCAAGAATACCTTTACAGTCTTCAAACCAGGCGGAAGTGGACTTATTTTTGTGAGGACATCAAAGTTGATGATGTATTACTCTTAAAGGATTCTGACACTGTTAGATACGAATGGCCAATGGCGCCCATGTTCGGAAAGTAGAACTACGCACTGTTAGAAAAAGACCCTGTATTACTTGTGTGAGACTTATCATCGAGATAGTTCACCTGTTGACACCTTAATAAGAATGACATTATAGAACGTCAGGCGTGGAGTGCAACGCCACCGGAATTTACGGTGCCGGTTAGTTTTGGTTCACAATTTACACAGCGATGAATGCATCCGGTGTTCAGTGAACAGTTCGGGTTAGACATTTTTTCCCGTGCGTCTGGGACGCAGTCCATCGACGTTTTCCTCAACAGCGTCTGAAACGCTCCATCCTTGTATTTTCGTTATGCAAAGGCGCAACGATGAATGTTTTTATTATATGTATGTAAGTCCTGACCTTGTATTTTTCAAATACACATGTAGAGACATTTGGTCTTTTACAAATGGTCTTTGATTTTAATGCCAGTAGAATGTGGGTCATATTAGTAGATAAGGACTACAAATGTTTCAGTGTTATCATCATAGAGGTTTTTGTTATATTGAATAAAAAATTCGTAGAGGTTGAAAAATTGATTGGAAAAATTCGGACAAGAATATTTTTTTAAAAATTGTGGTTCAAATCCTGATTTTAAGTATATATTTAGCTTCAATGCCCTTCAAAAACTGTTTTTCATTTTTCGAAGTGTTATTATATTTGTATTTTTTTCAACATGATGAAAATCTTACTCATGCAATTTTTAGGAAGTTTTCTTTTTATTTTGGAAGAATATATTCAAATGCCACTAACCCAAAAAGAGGATTAATGACCTAGTTTTTTGAAAGTAAAAAATAACACAGACTACAAACAAAGTTTTATAACATAAGGTAGCTTGTTTTTCATTATCATCATTGGTTTTTTTTTTAATTCTGATTTAACGCTGTCTTTTAATGTTTTTTTTTTCAATTAATAGATTTAAGAAAGCAGCTATTTTTTTTACAGTCAAAAAATTGATAATTTTTTAAAAAAGATCGAATTAAGATTATTTTTAATAAAAACAATCGACATTTGGTGTTAACCTTTATGATAATCAGCGTAATCGTCATAACAAATGGACCATTCGGAAATGATTTCGTTAGAATAAAAAAAAATATATTAAATTGATTACCTTCCATGATCTAATCATAATGGACACGACTGATTGTGAATATAACATTTGGCAATTCTTGAAAAATAGTTTTGGCTTGAAAAAATGATTTACCTCGATCTAACAGAAGAGTGACAAACTTCTTTGTTTTTATTCACTGAAATCTTAAGTAGAGGATGATCGTACAAAGTCTTGCTTTGTTTTTTAAATTTTTTTCAAAATCGGGAATAACATGTATTAACTGACACAGCAAGATTTAAATACCAAGAAATACAATCATCAAATCGAAATGCCGTTTTATTTGCTTAATAGGCTTCGAAATTTTAGTACCATGTCGTTTTTAAAATTTAAATGACAAACCTATTTAGTAATCATTAAACGAGTCGTTAAAAAATAATTTCAATCTTAATAAAACTCAAACTCAATCTGTAGTTCTCATTATAAAGCTACACAGCAAATGTCAAATCAAGTCACTAAACCATAACTGAAAAAAGTATGGAAAACATAATTGGGACATAATGCAGATTAAAGTATAGCGATAAAGACTACAATCTCTGCAGTTTCACCGGTAGGAGACTGATAAAAACATCCCATCAAACTGTATATCCAAAGACATCCGTGATAATATCCGGTATTGATTTCCATCAAGTAAAGACGGAAAATTAACATCATGGTATACTTATATTATCAACCTTGTTACATTTCCTTCCGTATTCAAACCGAGAAACAGTTATGCACGTTGTAAACTCTTCAGAAGAAATATATAGAATTTCAAAACGATAGGCTTTCCAGCAACTCTGATGTTAAAGTAAATTTGCATATTTTTTTTAATTAAAATTTAAAAATTACAATGTTATATATAATTCAAATGACTATTTTAAAACCTTTACATTCCAGAGAATATTTCAGATAAAATAAAAGTTCCACTAAATACATTTTCGGGGTTCTAAAAACATACATTTAAAAAAATTCTACTCTATTTTATTTTAGTAAAATAAATTGATCATAACTAATTCTTTAATTCTTTAAACTTAAAAAAATGGTAAATGCAAGCTATGATTAATAAAAAAAATGTATTTAACTTCCGTAAAATCATAACTGCATACATTCTCATCAATTTCTTTTACAATATCTTTTACAGTTAGCCAAAAATAAAAAAAAGTTTTAGACATTATTAATCAATCTTATAGATAAGTTTTCTTCTTTAAATGTTTTTGCAATGATACCAAATTTTGGTATATATGTATATATATGAGTGACTATAATGAAGTTGCTACTATCGCAATGTCAAAGTGAATAAAACGTTATATAGAATCTAAAATATGCAAAAATGATTCCAAATCCCCTGTCAAGTTATGCTGTTAAATCAAATAGTTTCCGGAATGCTTTTTTGATAAAGTTCAAATAGTACCAGTTTGCTTTTGTGTTGTTTCGATTTCGTTAAGCAATTAAAAGGCATCTCATAACCAATGGTAAATTGAACTGACTTTTTACGACTTTGATTTCGTTTAGCAATTAACAGGCATCCCACAACCAATGGTTAATTGAACTGATTATTTAATGACGTTGATTAATGCTGTATAATTCAAAGTTCTTGGATGTAAAAAAAATTAGTGTTACCTATACACTTTTCTGTCTGTTATTCCCGGAAGAATAGTTTCACAGCGGATAAGGAAGTTCTAGTGTTTGAGTGGATACATAATAGAGCAGAACACTAATTGCCAATTATAATAGAAAACTAATCACCAATAAATTGTAAATACATAAGTTTTGGTATCAATATTCAACTGATTTTTTTCTGTTTTCTTTTCAGGTGTGCCGACAAGTAAATAAGAAGTGAGGGGGTTGGGGTGGGGGTAGGCAGTAAACTGTTGAAATCGAAAAAATGCATTTATATCTATGATTATAGGTATTATATTAGTGTTGACTTACGTTTCCTAATTAAATGATGTAGCTCTACTTTCAAATTTAGAAATCTCGTTGTTAAATAATATGTAGGAAAGTTATCTCTTTAATAAAAATCCTCATTTAGTTTAGGATGTGGCGTAATAAAATATTTTGCTACACTTTTCTAAAAGCGTTTTATCCAACGTAAGACATACCCGTTTTATGTATTTTATGACATTAGACATAAAGCCATTTAAATATTTAACAAAATCTATATTGAATATATGACGTGAGATTTTTCTTTTAAGTGTCGAGACTACAGGTTAAGTTTAGGTCTCACTGCTAAGATATTTGCAAGTAAGTTAATATGCAAACCATTTATTGTTTACAAGTACCTCAACCATTTTTTAGAAGTACATGACTTTTTTTTTTGGAAACACCAATGAACTAAATTTAAATCTTAATTATTACATACAGTGATCACACGAGTGTAAAATAATGTGGCTTTGGAAAAGTATTTTATTATTTTAAATCAATACCTTTTTGTCAGTTGCATTTATATGACTTTAGTTTTGTTTTGATTTTGTGTTCTTGATGCACCGGAAATTAATGATAATTTTCATCGACCATTCAATGATTTTGATAAAGTGGGTCAGTTCGACCTATATCTTTACAAGCCTCCAGTTATAATAGATTCAAACTCAAGGCATATTATCCGTCTTTTTTGTACCGAAAAACACAGTTTCAGAGCGGAACAGGAATTCCGTTCGAACATTGAGTGAATCCATTAAAAAAGCAAATGTAAACTAAACACCAACAAAAATAGCGCATTGATTAGTTGTTATATAAATGTATTATATTTTCTCTTTGTTTTCGTTTCGCATCTGTCGACGAGTTGAAAGGGGTGGGTGTCAGATGCTAGTGTTAGAAATTCATTAAAAAGTGTATTTACAGAGTTGTAATATATGTAGAGTGCATTATCAAGTGCTAGAAACATTTATCTTTAAAGCATTTAACCAGCATCAAATATATTATCTTCATAGATATTTCACTTTTACTGGGGCTAAGATGTTTAGAGTACAAATTGAAATATTTGTCACTTGTTAAAGATAAGATATGTTTAAGCAAAGGAAATGCGTTCAATTTTAGGTAACTCTTCCTGAGGATGCTGAACCAAAATAGCCATCAACATGAAGACTATTTCTAAATCTTGAGTTTTATTTTTTGTCTTTATTCTAATTGTACGTAATATGAAACGTTTAAAAAACATTTGTCATGCCGATGCTATTATTCAACGTAGGGCTGATATTGCTTTATAATTTTCTTAATCTATTTTGGACCGTTTTAAGGCGTCATACAATATTTTCCTGAACTCTTTTGAAAGCGTTTTTTTTTTTGCCTAGGACAGACCCATTCTAAAGAGGAGTGTGGACTTTCCCTTGTTAACATAATAAAACGTTGTTCAAACCACAAAGTGGACGTAGTAATGTATCCGGAAATTATTGTTCGACAAAATTGCTCATTTTTGCTGTGGATGCACTAAATATCATAGTTTCTCCTACAATGCATTAAATAAAACCTGTAGTGCAGAGGAAAGCGGATTGTCCCACGCAGACGGACCTGAAATCTGACCCCAGGGTCAGGAAGCAGTTTTTATGACTAACTGAAATGTTGATTTAAGTATGAAATTGCTTTATGATCCTGAGGCCTGAATTCTCAAACCAACGCTTAAAAATTACATAAATTTACCAAAATATTGCTAATACAAAAAATAATCAGCAAAATCAAGTAAACAAAGTAAACGCTCGACAGTACTTTTTTAGATAAATCATTTCGTTCGTTTGGTTTACTTTTTGAGTCTGAAATGTTTCCATCAAATGATATAAGAAGGTTAATTAAATAAATGTTCTATTCACGTATAGACTAAAATGAACGCATGTTTAAAAATACTCTTCGATAAAATATAACTGAATGATTTTGGAAAAAGCAGCATGTCTCTATTCCATGTCCTTTGATATCAATTTCAAGTGAATGATCCTGTTGGCTATTATTATGACCGACAGTGACCACATAAGCATATGAAAATCCTTAAGATGAGAAAGAATACGTAAACCGAAAGAGAAGAGTTATTATCAACTTCTATTGTAAAAAGTCATTTAAATCCAATCATTGAATACTATAATTGTACTTTTAAGAACAATAAGCTTTTCTATAAAATCATTAAGTCCGATTACACAATTCAATATTGGAGAAAAATCAGAGAATGAATCAACGTCCACACAAAAATGTGTTTTCGGGTTTTATCAAGTGCAGAATCTATATTTGAACATCTACTCTCAGATTTTATGCGATATTTTAAACTCAAAAGTTACAATGTCCGCTTACTAATAATAGTTTTAAAGGACAAGTAAACAGCAAAATACGTTACAAGAATTGAAATCGAAGTGTTAATTGATAATTAGAATACACAATGGATAATGGATGATTAACATTACCTGGATTTGCCACGAAATTAAAAAAAATATCAAATCATAAAAATAGGCTCACTTCATTTCTTATATTAAAGCTGAATTCTAATATCAGTGTTTCAAGTTGGCATTTTCATTGGTTAAGCACCACAGCTGTTTGGTTCTTAAGCCTATTGTGTAATGAACTTTGATTGTCAAAGCTATAAGTACCAACCCTTATCATCATTGTTATAATGAAAGGCGAACTTTATAAACTATTAATCACAACAATGGTACATTTAGATATAGTTGTTGTTTTAGAAAAAAAAAAACTTTGCATGGTGTATAAATGTATTCTGTGGTGCATCGGAAGAAACGTGCAACGAACGTTTGTTTTAATAATACATTTACTTTTTGCTATATCATGACGCAAATAAGAATACTGTCAAGTTTTACTATGAGGTAGGGTTGTATATTTTAAAAGCAAACTTCTAACATCGAAGGCATTCAAGAGATGCTATTTTTGCACATAAATTTTTAACGATCAAAAATATTTTATTGCTCATTTCTTACTCATGTTCTCTTTTTTTGAGATTGTTTTTCTTCCTCGGTCATTTTGTGACCTCACGTAATATTTCAAACCAATGTCCCACAATGAGTTCCAGTGTTGATTCGGCTATCAATGCAGCAACATTTACAAAGGCAGAAATCGCCCAAAATCTGCTGTACGTGCTTAATTTGTTTCGCAACGCCATACAAGAACTGAGAGAAAAACATGTAAACAATTTTGGGGGGGTTTTTTTAGCTTGCAAAGTTATACGTTTTTGACTTTTATTTTGTTATAAACTATAATTGGGAGAAACTCATATAGATACATGTATCGATATATAGATGACGGATTAATTCAATATGATAACTACGAATTTGATGAAACTGGAATTTCAATATGCCGTTGTTTTACAGATACCTCCTCAAGGAAGAAGAATAACCAGAAGGCAAAAAATTGCTGGTTTGAGGTCAACAAAAATCATGCAACTGGATGTAACATCTCCTTTTTCCTTCAAACCATCAAAGGTAGATGTTTTTTCTCTAATTTTTGTTCTCTTTATTAATCTTTCAAAAGAATTCTTTCAAATATCGTGAGCATGTATTCAAAATGACCTATCATATTATTTCAGTTTACGAATGCTAGCAAATTTTATGTCTACATGAATTTGGCATTAGGCGCGTCTTTCTTGGACTAAGTGAAAAAAGACGAAGACCAATAATACGGCCACGGCGAGTTTTCCATCTTTATGCGCGAGGCAAACGAGACGTTGTACCACGCACGCTTTGATCTGCACACTATACTGCGCGTCGGTCATAGCCTAAGCGAAACAGAATGCATGGAAATAGAAAACATTAACGGATTTCGTACAAGGAACCATCAGTACCGATTTTATCGAGATTTCGTGATTCTCAACGAATCCATAGCTTACGCCGATCATATCCTAAGTCAGCCAAACGCACTACTATTGTCTAACGTGTCTGCCGTGCTCATATTTACCAGGAAGTGGGCAAGCAAAATATAACTTTAATGTTTTATCTTTAGGCAGTCCCTTTTTATATGAAAATTTGAAAAGTTCTTGTACAAATATCATTGTTGAGGAACGGGCATTAAATCTATGGAAATAATGCAATAAATTGTTTTATACTTTATTTTATGCTGTTTTTTATAAACAAATGAACACGCATCAAAACGCCTATTTATCATGTTTACATCAAATTTTGTTGTGATTCTAGTTACTCTGTTCTTGACATTATTCTAAATTTTTATGAATAATAGATCAGTTTTAGTACAAATAGTGTACGTTTACTATACAATTGTTGATAGACATGGGTTTTTTTTTTTGGATATATGTACCTTCCTGGTTGTTATATTGATGTTTATTAACCTCATGTCAATGGCTTAGCATGTATTCATTTTCAATTGATTTTTTGTCATAAAAATGTCTTCCAGAAAATGCAGCATTGCAGTATAGCAAAATGTTTACAGCAATTGTTTGAATTTTTACTTGAAAATGATGCATAAATTTAAAACATTAAAAGTATTCCTTAAAAGAATTTTAGAAAAATACTGAAAGTGTTAAAACAAATTCAATATACTTTGGAAGTCTGTGTTAAGATCATCATTTGTATTGTGTTCAAATTATGCCATTAGATGTAAATCACAAATACACATTTTTATGAATTGTAAATAATATAAATATGTAAAAACGAAATTATATACTGTAAAATCATTTTTATTCGTGGGGGTCAATGTTCGTGGGTTGTCCAAATGTTCCTGGGTCGTGGGGACGTAAATTCGTTGGTAGTGTAATCGAGATAATCTTAATAATTATTAAACAGATGCTTGTATATACCTTCGTGCGGAAGTAATTTCGTAAACAAGGGTTACCCACAAGTGCCACTAATAATGGTCCCCCACGAACAATAATCATTTCATAGCAATATAGTAAAGGGCAAAAAATGGATTTTTCTGTTCATATCGTATGCATGCATATTTTTTAAAATTATTAATTTCTTAATATTATTTTCACATCCACAAATAAATGAGATGCTTTTTTAATTACTCCCCTTGTTTCTATCTGATGTCACGTGATGACGCTTTTAGCAGACGAAACATTTCCTGATTTCAGCGATATCAGAAAGTGAAAGCAGAAAAAGTCTTCTTAATCGTTATGAAGGCGGAATCACTTCAGCAGAAAACTGTAAATAACAAGCATAACAATGAATTTAATGTATGGTAATACAAGCAGATTTCGTGAAGGGAAGTCAGAGATACGGTGTCTAGGATCTGGTAGGAAGAAAAATTGTTGATGTGAATGACAACACACAGGCTGCACAACTTGCTGCTTCTCATCCGCAATGGTCAGCACAGCAAATTGCCCAAAGTATGTGCAAAAAGAGGATCAGCTTTAGAGTCAAAAGGGACTATGAGTCGGTCTCAAATTCGAAGTAATTATTTAAATTTCGGCCTCAAAAGGCGCCACTACTGACCGCAGAACACAAGTGTCAAAGCGAAGCATAATGTATCGTTCACCAGATTTTTTTATTATTATTATTTTTTTTTTTTTTTGAGTGAGTTTCTGAATTCTGCCAATACTCACTGTTTTCATTCTCCTTTAATACTATGATGTCAGCTTTAATAGAAGATTTGCTGTTTACAAAGTTTTTAAATCATAACACACAAGTTGGTAATACGCGGAAGTATAAAAAATGATAAAATTAGATCTTGGCTAAACACATATTTTGATAACAACTCATGTTGATTATGTAACAAAATTACAAGTTTCAATGATAAATATTTTCTATCTGTTGTATTGAAAATATGATGTTTTATAATGATTTTCATGAATCCAATTATGTAAGAAAATATGCAAATGTATTCATATCATAATATGCTGCTGCGGCAGGGTCTCAAACCAGTGATATATCAGATGTTAATCGGGTGGCTGAATCACTTGACCAAGTGTAATACACATGTTATCTATCTTTGTTGTCATACGATGTTTAAAAAAAATACTTTATCGTTAAAATAAATTGATATTGTTGTTTAAATTAAGATTAAACTACTTTTCGATTTTTTGAGGGGGTGGGGACTGATGCAATCTAAAAAAAAAAATAATGCCATAACGTCTTATTTAATCTTATTTAATTATTCTTGGGGTTTTGTTCAACATCGCGTTATTCTTGACATGAAGATCTTGTATAGTCCATAAACAATTACAATTTGTTAATATTTGTTTCAATTTGGCTGCCAACGACAGCCGATGTTTTTCCTACATGTTTTGTGGCAACATTTAACAAATAATTACAAAGGAATATTTGAGGTTTTATGCAATTCCCGCCCCCAAATTTAAAGCTTTTTAATGAGATTTTAAAAAAAAAAGGGTGAAGATAGTTGAAATCATATTATAAGTAAATGTGGAGAAGGTAATCACCACATCATTGACCTCATAATGTAGAAAAGGCGTCATAAAGATTGTTTTATTTTGATAAATTAATGCTTTGGAGCAAAATATTGATGTTTTCCGATGGTTTTTGGACTGGGAAACATTGAGCGGATGATTGTTAAAATACCATATTTTTATACGCAAAAATCGTACTTTAGTAGACCTGCGATATATATTTCCAAAGGCAACATATGATGGAATAAGGGCAATATTTTCATTTGGTTCCAAAATTAAAGGCATTGGCCCTTTTCGGTGACGTCATAGATACAATGGACAATGATGACTATTATCAAGAATAATATAACATACATTTACTGTATAATGTTCTATGGATATTTGATTTTAAAACGAAAACATTTAAAAGTTCAAAATTTAGGGCAGATATTTGACCATGTCAAATAAAGTCCTAATGGATTAAAGGTTATTGTAGATCCCATGACTTCATTGCGTGATGCAAATGATTTTGAATAAACTTGCATATACATAAAAATATGTGTGTACTATGTTTATGTTCTCTCTAGATTTATCACGTTAAAGCAAGGTGACAGAGATGTTCCGGATGTAACCGGTACGCCCCAGCTATCGGTTTCATCCGGAACCCCCCCCCCCCCCGGAATTCCTCAAGGTAGTGTCAGCATATTTTTTTTATTTCAATTAAGTGCAAATGAAAATCTAATTTAAAAAAAGTAAAACGCTTGGAATAATCTATTTTTTGTAAATTTATTATATAAAGAGTTAAAAAGAACCTGTGCCTTTGATGTTACAATAACAAAGGATATCAAAAGTCGCATTAGCTAGTTTCAATTGAAAGTTTATAAAATGTACAATTTACTTCCTTTGATTTTCAGTATTACAACTCTATTGAACTTTCATTCACCTTTCTGTCAAACCTTTTGGCTAAGTGGTACAGTTGTATCTTGTATTCCACAAAGAGATGAAAATACATAAAAAGAGGAGTATCAAAACTTCATCATAAAATGCAATAGGAAAAACCAACTATTGAAAAAAAAAAATAAAACATAATAATATGGGAAGAAACATGTAAATAGGTTAAAACACATTGGAAACTTATGTACCGACAGACTGTTAGCTTGGAATTGTTTCTAATTTTAGCAAGATAACGTAGTGGCATCTGAAATTGAGAACAGGGCAGATTTGTACTCGAATTGTGTGAATTGTGTGACTACTGTTTGATGACTGTGTGACCATCGTGTAACATTCCATTGTATCTCATGACCAGTCAACAATTGTGGCCCATATGAGGAAGATACTAATATAACCACTTGTACATGAATGTCATAGTAACTGTATAAATGTACACAGTGGAGTTTAAGGATTTAGACCAATATATATTGTAAAATGATCAGCATCTAAGTTTACAAATTTTGGTAGATACGTATCTACCCTGTGTTAGGGTGATCGGCACCTATTCACAAATCACGTCTTCTATCATTTAAAAAAAATCGAATTCAAAATCATTTTCTTCCCCTGTAAAGGATCTACTTACGTGAAATAAAACTACATAATTAAATAATTTCATTTGGAAAACAGCTTCATTGCAGAGCATGAGCAAATAGGAAATAAAGACTGTGGTAATATATGAACATGGTTATTCATTTACAGTAAAAATTAAACTAGTATCAATAGATTATTTTACTGATCCAAATAACTGATTAACAAAAGTTGAAGAACAATTCGTCTTTGTTTAATACATTTATACGACCCAACTAAGGTATAGTATTTATGATATTATAAAATACTATGATTTAGATATAGTGTACATGCACTACTTTTATATTTTTAACTACATATATCAATAATAAAGGGGCATTTAATTCATATTAACCACCGGTCATTATCACCGGCAAACACTCTATAATTCACAGACTATCTTTTCTTTTATTGTACAAATTCTTACATGTTTACAAGTTTTAAATCAAAATGCGAATGTCTAGGGTTATGAAACCACATTAACATTTCCCGAGAAAAAATGTAAAATGCAATTCAAAGAATTACAAAACAGGCTTTGCCAACGTAAATAGAGCTTAAAGAATACAAATGATTGTAATAACAGTTTAAAGCAGAATGGTTCACTCTTTAAGATTCTTGTAGCAAAAATTACACTTTTCGGTTTTCATTCTGATTTAACGTTATCTTTTACGGCTTTTTTTCAAGCAATACAAAACTTGAAATCATTAAAAAACTTTTGTAGGATCACATTTTCACCATGTGCTATTAAAGAAGAAAACATTTGGAAAGAAGAACATATACTTAAATTGTTAATTATTGTTAACTAGGACTTACCGTTTCTAATTTTATCATTTAATTTTGTTCCGGGTTTAATAATATTCACAATGTAAATTTTTAAGAAAATGTTACCGAAACTTGAATGCAAATTTACAAGAAAGCAACTGAGGAAAGGAATTATTTCTTTAATTGTCAAAAACTTGATAAACTTTATCGTAAAAACGATCTAATCGAGATTATTTTTTATGAAAATAAATCTACATTTGGTGTTTATCTTTTCATGATAATCAGCGAAATCGTCATAACAAAGAGCGTTTTGGAAATGATTTCTTTAGGATAAAAAAAAATTTTTAATTGATTCCCTTCCATGATCTAATAATAATGGACATGACTGAACTGTAAATACCGCATTTCTGGAAATTTTTACGTCGATTAATTCTCGCGAATCTGAGTCATAAAGCTATAGATTAATGTCTACGTTTTAAATTTTTGCGAATTGTCATCGGCGCTAAAAATAAAAAGCCCTTTAATATTAAATGTCACACATGTTTACATGCACAATGTTATCTAACCTTCGGATATCGAATATTATTGCCGCCTCTAGAAATACTGCAACTAGAAAATCAATTTGATTTCTAGGCATGATCATTAGTCGGATTTTGATTTTAACCAACATGTCTAACGATGATGGTGATGATAATACTTTTATGTATAATTGACGTCCATTTTTAGATAGTAGCAATAACTTTCATCGCACTCCCTACTTTTGATTTACGATCCCACCTTAAAAATATCTTACTTTGTTTTAATCAGTTAATATAGAAATAAATCTAGAAAAATAAAGATGTTTTAAATTACTTGTGAAGCAAATAGAAGCGATTAAAAATATAACACATCTTTAATAAATCACGCATGCATGCAGTGTCATCAGTTGAGTAGAAAATTTAGATAGACATAAAGCTGTCAGTCAATCGAAGATATCGATTGTGAGTGAAGCCCTTCTCAACAGGCGGGTTATAAGGGGTAATTACCTAGTTATATAAACAGTTTTTTAAAATGACTTCTACTTACAGACACCTGTTCGTATAGTAAGGATTAGAGACAAGCCTTCGGCAAAATTTTTATTAACATTTCTTTTTATTGTTGATTAATTTTTAGGGGGAAAATGCGAATGCAGAGCACGCGCAAATTTGCTAAAAATTTATCTACGGTAAAAATTTCCAGATTTACGGGATAACATTTGGCAATTCTTGAAAATATGGCGTGAAAAATGATTTACCTCAAACTCAGTGTGTATCATGAAGTGTATTATACTTCTTAGTTTTTATTCACTAATATCTTAAATAGAGGGTGATGTTGAACGCGAAAGTCTTGCTTTGTTTTTAAATCATTTTCATACCGGGAACAACATCTACTATCTAAAACAGCAAGATGTTAAATACCAAAAGATAAAAGCGTCACCTCTTTTTGCAGTTTTATGTGTTCAATAGGTTTCGAAATTTTGGTGACAGGTCGTTTTTAAAGTTTAAATGACAAAGCAATTTAGTAATGATAAACGAGTCTTTAAAAGGATTTTAATCTTAATACAACTCAGAATCCATCTGTAGTTTTCGTTATTAAGCTTCACAGCAAATATCAAATCAAGTCATTAATCCATAACGAAAAAAGTATGGAAAACAAAATTGGAACAGAATGCAAATTGAACTACTAGTATAGCGATAATGACTACCTCTGCAGTTTCACCGGTAGGGGTCTGATAAAAACAGCATATTAAACTGTATATCCAAAGACATTCGTGATAATATCCGGTAATGATTTTCATCAACCTTGTTACATTTCCTTCCGAATTCATACAAAGAAACAGAATACACGCTATAAATTCTTCAGAAAAAATATATAGACTTTCGAAACGATAGACTTTCCAGCAACTATGATGTAAAAGTAAGTTTGCATAATTTTTTAAACTAAAATGAAAAGATTAAAATTGCATGCGTAAGTCAAATGATTACTTTTTAAATTTAAATTTCTGAAAATATTTTAGTCATAATAAAATACTACAAAATACATTTTCACGGTTTTGAAACATATATCTGAAATATTTCTTTCTAGTTCATTTTAGAAAAATAAATCAGTCATAACTTCTAAATCATTAAACTTAAAAAATGGGCAATGTAAGCTATTATTAATAATAAAAAAAATACAAATTCGACTTCCTGAAGTTCATAACTGCATATATTGTCATTTCAATGGCGTTTTACAATATGTTTTACAGGTAGCCAAAAATAAAATTCAGTTTAAGTCAATATTAATTAATTTCAGAGATTAGATTTCTTTCTTAATTGTTGTGAAATTATACCATTTTTACGCATATATATCCAAGTGACTATGATAGAGTGGCTATTATCGCAATGTCAAACTGAATAAAAAGTTATATTGAAACAAAAAAAATTCAAATCCCAAATCGTTATGTTGTTAAAATCACATAGTTTTCGAATTGCTTTTTTGATAAAGCTGTCAAATGTTATCTGTTTACTTCTGTGTTCGTTTTCAATTTCGTTTTTCAATTAACAGGTATCTCAACCAATGGTAAATTGAACTGATTTTTATGATTTTGATTTCGTTCAGCAATTAACAAGCATCTCACAACCAATGGTAAATTTAACTAATTTTTAATGACGTAGATAAATGTTGTATAATTTAATGTGTTTGGATGTAAACAATACTTTCATTAAGGTCAAGCTTTATATTATTTTGTGTTTTATTCCCGGAAGAATAGTTTCACAACGAATAAGGAAGTTCTAGTGTTCGAGTGGATACATAATAGAGCAGAACACAAATAGCCAATTATCACAGAAAACTAATCATAAATTAATTGTGAATACATAAGTTTTGGTATCAACATTCAACTGATTTTTTTCTGTCTTTTTTTTTTTAAGGTATGCTGACAAGTATGAATGAAGTTTGGGAATGGAGGGGGTAAAAAGTGAACTATTGAAATTAAAAAATTGTATTCACGTCCATTTTTACAGATATTATATTCGTGTTAACTTATGTTTCCTAATCAAATGGTGTAGATTTACATTCTAATTTAGAAATCTCGTTGTTAAATAATATGTAGGGAAGTTATCTCTTTAATAAAAAATCCTCATTAGTTTAGGATGAGGCGTAATAAAATATTTTGCTACACTTTTCGAAAAGAATTTTTTCCGACGTAGGACATATCCGTTTTACGTATTATTATCAGAACAACCTTGTTGTGCTTTTTCCGATCGGCTCACGATCAATTCTGTCAGCTACGTCAAGCATAAACAATACACAACACCTCCAGTGTTTAAACATTATGATTGGTCAACTCGTTTTCTTGGGCGAAGTTATCTATGCATTCTTACGCAATGCCAGAGCTTATGGAATTTTTAGGACAGTCCATTATTCCCCAACATCGACATTCCCCTTGTGATGAAGTTATATGCAGAACTATCTACCTCTCTCTTCCTTTCTCTCTATTTCTTTCTCTTTCTCTCTCTCTCTCTCACTCTCTCTCTCTCTATAAGCCGGGGTAAACCTTAGTCTCAAGCGAATGGCTTTAAACAAACTAGAAAGCTGCATGTGTTCCGCGTTCATTTCATGTATACAAATGTACAATCGACATTTATTAATAGAAATTATAGAGATGAATTTCTCGATTTCTACACTTTTCGATCGGCAATCGACAGTAAATAAACAAACTGAACGATGATATGATAGAACTTGAGACGGAAGTGAAAGTAAAGTGAAGTTCAAGGGTTTATATGTACATGTTTACGTAGAACTGATCCATCTTCTCTAGGCAAGTTCCGATTTGTTTATTCTCCTTTTACCCTACCACATTCTGATTAAATAATGTACACCAAAATATCCTCATACATTTACCGCAGATGTCTTATTCACTTATCTATGAAATTCTATTAAACGCCATCATCAGCCCCATACAGTGTCGAGGTTTGTTTACATATAAAAATAACCACTCTTCATCCGCTTTCAGAGGTCGTTTAACCAAAAGATTGTTTATTAGGAAAAGGTTGGGGCAAGTGAAGCGACAACTATGAACAGTTGTTAACTGATTAAATTCTTAAAAGGATTAATTGCACAGAATGTGCTATGATATTTTATGTTAGTTTATTCAAGCATATTTTTCGTGCGCCGTAAATTGCATTTATTTTTTGTAATTTTCGTATGCACTGTAGTCTAACTCAAATTTTCTTGTTTTTTCACAAGTAAAATACCCCAATTCCGACAGTCGCGAGTAATCCGGTGAACTTTTCATTCTCTGATAAACTGTTGTTCTGCTGTGCATAATTTAGTCTGCACCAGAAGCCAATCACCGGTAAGCTGAATCCACCAATAAGAGAGTTTGTGGTTAAAGAGGGGCCATTGTTCATACATGACGTAGCTGACAGAATTGGACGTGACGCTTTCGAAAAAAGCATACCAAAGTCGTTCTGAAAACAAATGACATGGGACATATACCCGTTTTAAGTGTTATCCAACGTGAGACATACTCCTTCTACGTATTATCTGACATAAGATGAACCCAATCTAAGTACTATCTGACATGATACATGCCCATTCTAACGTATTATCCGACATAACATATACCCGCTCTACGTATTACCCGACATACGACATACCTGTTCTACGAATTATTCTTAAAATATATTCCCGTTCTACGTATAATCCGACATAAGATATTCTCGTTCTACGTATAATCCGACATAAGATATACCCGTTCTACGTATTATAATACATACACATTCCACGTATTATACGACATAAGACATTTCCGTTCTCCGGAGGAGAATGAAGGGCCAGGATTTTAGACATTATAAGGAGTAGAAAAACTAAAAAACAGAATGATATTTCATAGCAGAATCAAACAATTAAAAGCCAGGAATCGAACTTCTTTTGTGTTATATACAAGTTTGACCTTTCATTTGTTATATCAAATATATGTTAGGAGTAATTCAGAAAAAAAAATTACAACCTCATTGGTGTCACAAGTTTCAAGATTAATTAAAATGTAAAGGAAAAAAGTCACAACAGAAACGGAGATCAGGTGGCTCACTACACCTAGTTTTTCAAATCAGCAGAGAATTACTTGACAACGATAAATAGCATGATGCATAAGAAGTATACATGTCAAAAAAGCAAAACTATGCAAATTTGTTTGAGAAATAATGATTTTCAAAAACTTAATATGAACAAAAGCCCTAAGCGGATTCAAACTCATGGCGGTTCAAAAGCCTTGTACTTACCGCTGAGCTATGATGATATACAACCAAATTGATTGACACAAATAATTTAACAAAACCACCATGTGACGTAGCATATTTAAAAGTATTAGTCTTGTTGTAGTTTGGTACCTTGAGAAGAATGTTTATTAAAAATTAACGACACATGTTATAACATCACTGGTTTGTAGCAACTAGTTTCTTCTTTCGTTTATTTTGATTATATATTTTAATTCCGTCAAAACAATAAAATGTAGATAATTCTCATCAGCCGATTGTTATTTTAATTAAATTCCATATATGAAATTACTTTAAAACCTTCTCTTGTTAACTGTTAAATCAAATCCTTGTCAAAATTTACATCGTGAAGAAAAAAATTCAAGCTAATGCAAATTAAGCCAATAAGGCCATTTTGATAATAAACAAAACATCCTAATTGAATAGACGATGTTTGATTTTTCTTTTAGGTGTCGAGCATACGGGTTAAGTTAAGTCTGACTTCAAAAATATTTGCAAGTATAATAGTTTGTAAAACATAGATTATTTAGAAGTATCTGAACCTTTTTTAAAACTACCTGAATCATTTTTTTGATTGAAACACCATTAAACTAAATTTAAATATTGATTATTATATACGCTTATTACTTGTGTGTAAAAAAATCTGGCATCGGAAAAGTATGTTTTAAGTTTAAATCAATAGCATTTTGTCATGACAGTTGCCATTATATGACTTTACTTTTGTTTTTAATTTGTGTTTTTAATACATCAGAAATTAATGATAAATTTCATCGACTATTTAATGATTTTAATAAAGTGGGTCAATTCAAATTATATCTTTTCATATCACCAATTATAGACTCCAGAATCAAAGCATATTATCCGTCTTTTCGAACCGGAAACCACAGTTTCAGGGCGGAACAGGAATTCCGTTCGGACACAAAGTGGATCCATTAAAGAGCAAATGTAAACTAAACACCAGCAAAATTAGCACATTGATTAGTTATTAAATATATGAATTATATGCTATCTTTGTTTTTGTTTCGCATGTGTCGACGAGTTGAAAGGGGTGGGTGTCAGACGTTCATGTTAGAAACTAGTATGGAAATGTATTTACATCGTTGCAACATATGTAGAGTGAATTATTAAACACATTACTAAACATCGTTAAACACATTTATTTTTACAGCATTTGACCAGCATCAAATACGATGTCTTCATATATATTTCATCTCTATAGAGGCCTAAATAATATTCAATTTCAGTTGTGTAACGAAATGAAATGTTTGTCACCTGGAAAAGATAAGATATATTTAAAGGAAACCCAATTTTAAGACAGCTCTTCCTTAGGAATATGAACCAAAATAGCCGTCAATAGCACGACTATTTAAATATTTGAATAAATCACTGAAAATATTGTGTTTTATTGTTTGTCTTTATTCTAATTGTACTTAATAAGAAACGTGTAAAATGATTTGTAATTCAGATTCAATGTACGGAAGATTTTGCTAAATAATTTTCTTTATCTATTTTGGACCAAACTAGGCGTCATACAATATTTCCCGAACTTTTTAAAGGCGTTATTTTTTTGTATCTAGGACAGACTCATTCCTAAGAGGAGTAGGAAATTCCCCTTGTTTACATAATAAAACGTTGTAAAAATTAGATATTCGACGCAGGAACCTATACGGAAAATATTGTTCGACAAAATTTCACATTTTTCTTGTGAATGCACTAAATGTTATATTTTTTTCCCACAATGCATAAATCAAACCTGAAGTGTAGTTTAAAGTGGATTTCCTGCACAGACAGACCTGAAATCTAGCCCCAGGATCATGAAGCGTTGTTAATAACAAATTTCAATCGTTATATTATGATAAACAATCATTTTATGACTAACTAAATTGTTCACTTAAGTCTGAAATAATTTTGATCCTGGGGCCTGAAAAAAGGTAGTATCTATTTAGATAAATCATTTCGTTTGGTATACTCTTTGAGTCTGAAATGTAAGCATAAATATATATAAAAGGTTAATTAAATAAATTTTCTATACACATATAAACTAAAGTGAATGTATGATTAAAAATATGCTTTAAAAATACGACTTCATTCTTTGGAAAAAAGCAGTATGCCCTAATTCTATGTCCTTCGATAACAAATTACAACTTTTCAAGTGAATGATCCTGTTGGCTATTATTATGACCGACAGTGACAACAATAGCTTAGTAAAATACTCAACATAAAGAAGAATGCGAAAAACGAAAGAGAAGATATATTACCAACTTTTATTGAAATAAGTAATTAACATCCAATATTAACATATAGATACACATGTATTATTGTATACCATACAGGGCAAACTATTTTTATTTTACAGAACAATAAGCTTTTAGCTTTTCTTTAAAAACTTCGGAGTCTGATAACACTATCTACTATTGAAGAAAAAACAAAAAATGAATGAATGTCAAAACAAGCTGTGTTTTTGGGTTATTATCAAGTGCAAAATCTATATATGAACATCTACTCTCAAAGTTTTAAGCGATATTTTAAACACAAAAGTTAAAATGTCCGCTTACTAATAATAGTTTTGTATTAAAAGTAAACAGCAAAATATGTACAAGAATTGAGTTTGAAAAGTTTATCGATTATAAGAATTCGCAGTGGATAATTAACATAATCTGAACTGAGTCATCAGTCTTTAGGAAAATTTGTTTCAGTTATGAATCTAATTATATCATAAAAATTCTCTCTAGAAATTATAAATGATATCTAGCTAGAAATCCATTAGTTCAAAACAGATACCATGTATATACTGTCATTTGGTAAGCTCAAAGGAAAACAAATATCGTTAGATATCTTTATAGATAACAATTTCTTACATAAACAGGAATATGTTTAGATAATGTGTTCATAAAATTCAAACACAATATTTTTTTTTTTTGAACATTATTTAAAATTTAAAACCATTTTTGTTTTAAATCATAGTGTATTTTTTATAATTTGAAAGTCTTCAGTGTCTAAAAAGCACTAATTATCGATATTAGTTTGTTACTCTAAACTTTAAAGATGTTCATGCATTCATCTTCGTAATCACTTTTCAGCTAGGATATGTTTTAAAATTGAAACAAAACATATATTTATAAAAACGTTTAAAAGTCCATTTTGATTTGAAGCAATCGCTTGGTATTTAGAAAGCACGGATTATCGAGAGTATTATGTTACTCTGAACTTTAAGGATTTAGTTGCGTTCATCATGATCGACATTTCCTTCCGAAAATATCGACAAAATACTTTTCAGGATAAAAATACGAACATCTAGTTTCGGTTCAAACTTCATATGTTTTAAAAATATTTGTTCTTATAATTGTCAAACATCAATGTTAAGTAGTTTGTTGGATGTAAGTAATTTTGTGATTATGTTGTTTACAAGCTAAAGCTGAACTATTATATTACAACACAGAGAGTCATGTTCGTATTATGGACAGTTTTTAGTGTTCAGTTTATTTGACTTATTTATTATACATAAGACGAAACCATTATGCTTCTTGGAATATAAAGCAATGCGTGGGTGTGTGGGGGGAGGGGGCTTAAAAATCGCAATGAAATTTATTTCAAAAATTTATCAAACCGTAAAGATAAGTTCAATTTTTATATAAAAGCTGAATTCTAATATTAGTGTTTCAAGTTGACATTGTCATTGGTTAAACACCACAGCTGTTTGGTTCTTAAGCCTATTGTGTAATGAACTTTGATTGTCAAAGCTTTGAGTACAAACCCTATTACCATAGTCATAATGGAACTTTATAAACTATTAACAACAACAATGGTACATTTAAATATAGATGGTGTTTTTAGAAAAAAAAACGTTGCATGGTACATAAATATATAATGTGATGCATCAGGAAAAAAAGTGCAACGAGCGTTTGTTTTAATAGTTGCAACGAGCGTTTGTTTTAATAGTACATTTACTTATTTCTATATCATGACACAATTAAGAATACTGGCAAGTTCTACCGTGGGGTAGGGTTTTATGTTTTAAAAGCAAACTTCTAACATTGTGGATTTTGAAGAGTTGTTATTCCTTGCATTAATAAATTTTAAAAAATAATTTTAATTCGCTTGAATAAAAAAAACCAAAGCCCTTCTAAAAATACTTATAGACGTCTCTCTACATGTTCACAAAAATATTTTTATCGGTATAGATTAGAATTGAAAAAAAATAATTGATTTGCAATAAAATTATTTTTAAAATATTTATATCATCATTTAAATAATTTATTCATTCCTTTAATTCTCCTTTAAGGATTGATTTTCCTCCTGAGTCATTTTGTGACCTCACGACATATTTCAAAGCCATGTCCAACAAAGAGTTCCAGTGTTTATTCGACTATCAAAGCAGCAACAATTAGAAAGGAAGATATCGCCCAGCATTTGGGGTCCAGGCTTAATTTGTTTCGCAACGCCACACAAAAACTCATAGAAAAATATGTAAGTATTTTTTGTTTATGTTTCTTATCTTGCAAAGTTATGTTTTTAGGGGTGGGGTGTATTTGTTATAAACTATAAATGGGAAAAACACATAAAAATACTTTTACGGATGTATAAATGACGGATTTTGTAATTCAATATGATAACTACCAATTTGATGTAACTAGAATTCCAATATGCCGCTGTTTTACAGATACCGCCTCAAGGTAGAAGAATAACCAGTAACCGAACAATTGATGCTTTAAGGTCAGAAAAAGTCATGCAACTGGATGTAACATCACCTTTTTCTTTGAAACCATCAAAGGTAGATATTTATTCCGAATTTTCGTTCTCTTTCTCAATCTCTCGAAAAAAATTTCCCTCAAATATTGTGAGCATGTTTTCAAAATCACCTATTATATAATTTCAGTTAACAAATGCTAGCCTTCTGGATGTCTACAGGAATCTAACATTGATCGCGTCTTTCTTGGACTTAGTGAAAAAAGACGAAGACCAATACAGCCACGGTGAGTTGTCCAGCTACATGGGCGAGGCAAACCAGACGTTGTACCACGTGCGCTTTGATCTGCATACTATTCTGCGCAACAGCAATAGCCTAAGCGAGACAGAATGCATGGAAATAGAAAACATAGATAGATTTCGTACAAGTAACAATCAGTACCGATTTTATCGAGATTTCGTGATTCTCAACGAATCCATAGCTTACGCCGATCATATCCTAAGTCAGCCAAATGCACCCACTATTGTCTAACGTGTCTGCCGTGGTGTTAACTGTTATGGACAGAAGTGGCACAGCAAAAGATATGTACCTCAATGTGTTATCTTAGGCATTGCCTTTTTACATGACAAAATGTTCTTTAGCCATAATCAATGTTAAGGGAGGGGCATTAAATCTATGTACATTATGCGATAAATTTTTTTGTACTTTTTTTAATCGTATTTTTTATAAACAAATTAGCAGGCATCAAAACGCCTTTATTGTGTATTTATCATGTTTACATCAATCTTTGTTGTGATTCTAATTACTCTGTTTGTGTATAATTTTCGTAATTTTTATGAGCAGTTTAGTTTTGAACTTTTACGTTTATTATACAATTGGTGATTATCAGACTTTATATAGAAACAAGTTTCTTCCCGGTTGTTACATTTGTGTTGATTATCATCATGTCAAAGACTAAGCTCATATTTCTTTAATGTCCATTGATTCTTTGTTATAAAAATGTCTGAAAAAATTGCTGCATAGCAAAATATTTACAGGAATTGTTAACAATTTTTTTTGAAAATGATGCAATGTACTTGACACCCTAAAAAATAGTTCTTAAAAGATTGCTAGAAAAGATACTTAAAGTGTTAAAAGTTCACTATTTTAAACAAGTTTATTTTAAGTTAACTGTAGATAATATAAAAATGAAAAAAGAAAATTCTATAATACAAGTGCCGTTTGCTATTATATACAGCGTTCATCATATTCTATTTTTTGAAAACATAAATACGTAAACTTTGGTTGTTTATCATAAAATGAGAATCAGGATTCTGCTAATACTCACTGCTTTCATTCTCCCTTAATCCTATGATGTCTGTTTTTATTATAAGATCTGCTGTTTTAAAGTTTTTATACTAGTTAGTATAACGCGGAAGTATGAAAATAAAAAAAATGGATCTTGGCTAAATACATAGTTTGATAAAACTCCATGTTGATTATGTAATATGATTATGAGTTTTTATTATAGTTGTTTTCTATCTATTGAATGAAATTTGAAATGAAATGAAAATGAAAAATGAATGATTTTTTATATGATATTTATAGTATATATTCATATAAAAATATGCTGCCGAGACAGGGTTTCGAGCAACAAATCTGTCAGAGGTTAATCAGGTGGCTAAATCACTTGGCCAAATGTTATTTTACATGTTATTTGTCTTATTCGGCATTCGATGTTTTAGAAAGATAGTTTATCGATAAAATCAAATTGTTATTGTTGTTTCCATTGATACTAAACCACTGATTGTTTTTGTTAATATATTATTCATCATATGTAATTTTGTTGTCATATAAGTATTTATTGTTCTAAACTATCCGATTGCTAGAACAAGTTTATAAAATTCATTTAAAGATCAAGTACCAAAGATATTTATCATATCTATAAAAGTAATTTAAAGAAAAGTTGAAATGTTATTACCAATGAAAAAAACAACATGTACAGACATGTCCATAATTTCTATCATGCAGTTCAGACAGTATCAGTACTCTCTGATCAACACTTACTAAGAGTATATATGTATGTGTGTTTTCATTTGTACAACGTAATTAATATTTGAGTAAACTATGAACATATTACATTGATCATTGTCATTGGAATGATAAAATGTATTTAAAACATTTATGTATGTGTGTGCATTAAAGCTTATGCATTTGTATATTATTTCATTATTGTTTAATACGATTACGTTTTGATGCATCATAGCTTTCATAACTAAATTATGAATGCACATAAGTCAAATATCCTCTTACTATAATTGTAAATGAGTAATTTCTTATTTCAATTATAAACTTGTAGGAACGACACTATTTCATAATACATGACGCATTTATAGATCTGAAAAGTCTGATTACTTAAAATAGCTTAACTTGTTTCATGATAATTTGATGATTATTTCTCTTTGACTAAGAAAATGTTAAAAATATATTAAAATTCTACGTTTTGTATATGTATGCAATATTGTTATTGTTTTGAAAAAAAGTAGTTTTGTATCTAAAATACGTTAAAGTGTTCATTAAGTTGACAAGAATATAAACAGATACATACAGCGGCCGCAAGAGAGAGCTGTACGTGACCACCACGCAGAAAAAAAAGTATAATTATTTGGTAAACAATTACAATAATTTTTTTTAAAATTGTCTAAAAGGGTGGCAATATCCTTAACTAAAATATTGCAAAAATCTATTTATTGCAAAATCGGAAGAAAAAATGACAAATTGTATTTTTAAAACATAAGTTATCAATAATAAAAAATAATAGTTATTATTATAATTATTATTAATAAGACAAAAACTTAAATTTAGCATCGGAATACGGTTTAAAGGGACCGTATTCCCAAAAAATGAAATAGACGACTCAAAGCAAAAACCCTGATAAGATCAGCTAAGCAAAGAGTCAAATGATTAAAAGCGAGTGGCCCAGACATATACTGTAGGGTCACACAAGCCAAGAAAACCACATCGATCTCATCACCCTTTCCTGACGAACGGTCAACCTTTGTAACTGTGTCTACTCACATCTTTGGTTTACACAGTCTCAACAGTAACCTTTGTAACCGTGTCTACTCACATCTTTGGTTTCCACAGTCTCAACAGCCGACAAACTACATGCATTATTGTAACCGAGCAGTAAGGAAATCCAAAAGACAGCCGTTTTGTTTAACAGATTTATTAAACGTTTTAAAGCATTGACCTATAAACAAAGAAAAATACATTAGACAAAATACAATCTTACATGTACATTTAATATGTTTTAGTTTCGATATTTCGTTGACAATAAGCAACCGTTACTCTAGTATTCATTTATATGATAAAAACATGTTTTGTAACAATTTAATATTTGAACTACAAACAAGTTTTAGAAATTACTATGGCAAGTTTAACTGCAAAAATACAATAAAGTATAAACCTTGCAATGAAAATAATATGCCCTAATCACTATCATGGTAGTAAAGAAATATATAACTAAATATAATATTGACATACCACAAGATGCAGCTGATATACGCTGGATTGATCGACGTCGTTGAAAATGAAGTATTGCCCAATTTTACTTAATTTGAACGGTTACTTATTCTAATATAGAATCAAATTTATTGGATAATAATATGAACCAATGAAATTAAAGAATCATACGCGCGCAATGAAACTTTAGATGAATAATATTTAAGAATATACCACACAAAACGAAAATAGAAAATCCAAAAACGAATAAATACATATGAAATAAATAGTAAAAAATCTGTTCTACCACATAATAAAGAGTGTATATTTATTTAAATCAATCACATTTATTTATCAATAACAACTTGCAATCCGTTTTGGATAAAGGATGTTTATTTTATATGGCTGCGGCATTACATGTATTTGAGAAAACTTCAATTCAAACGATTTTTTTCTTATATAAGCTTTCAAATTTGACATGAAAAATATTAGATATAATTATTGCTTTTTTTTCAAAGGTTATTGAAGACGATATCCATTTGTTCATGAAAGAGCATATCGTATTGTATGCACGTCTTTATTGATAGCAGATGTTAAAGGATATAGAACAGTATTATCAATACTCAGCGCAATATATTACTGATCATACGAAGATGTTATATTGTTAATCGTATATGCATAGAGATGAAATATAATTTTGCAAACTTAAAATTTGTAAATAAAACTATCGTAAATTTAACACTGTCTTAGACATTTCAAAAACAATAATTTACTAAATGCGTATTTTTTAGTAAAGTGTTAACGTATTATTAACTTGTTTGTTTTTTGTGTGTGTCGGTTTTTGTGTGTGTAAATCCATGCATAAATGCTTTTTGAAAATGAAAGCAAATTAAAAATACAATAATATATTACTGATTAATTTACATTATAAAGTTGTGATATCCTAAAAATCGTTTCGCTAGAGAGTAGATATAAATTGACCATGCGCCCAACATGATGCGATATAAAAATACAACGTCATAAAGTTTATCTTCTAGATATCCTTAAAAAGATGCTTAATAATTAATAAAATTAGCAGGCTGTTTGTGATTTTAATAAAAATAAAATCAAACAATTTGTGGCAACATTTAATAAAAAGTGACAAGGCTTAATTAAGACATGCAATTAAGAGTAATTATAAATGTGCTATTTATAACATTCTCCAAAAGTATTTACAAAGAAAAAAATATGATATTCTGATTCTGTTAGATTCTGCAAGGCGCTGACTCACTCCTTTGTTTCCTTAATATAACCTGACGAACGTAGATACATGAACAAAGTCACATCGTTTGAATCTAAACGTATTGGACATCACAGATTTTTTAAGTCCCATTTTGTTGCCTTTTTTTTTTTGTTTAATGATAAAACTCGTAAGAAGTAATGGCTCTACGTTTTCCTATTCTTAAATTCTTATCCATATCTGTTGTTGTTTTACCACACTCTTGCACGACGGCAACCTTGTTTACACAATGAAATAAGAAACCATGTGACTTGTGTGTTTACAATGTTGTTCGAAGAAAGCAATCTGTATGGTATTCCGGTCTTCACACTTTCGTTATCGAAAATGTGCACTCTCGCATCTTCGTCCTAAAGGTGAAAGTGCAAAGGTCGAAGTGGCCCCATCGGAACACTATAAATCGGCCTGCACTATGCGGAATAAAAGAAAACCGTGGTAAATGTTCATTTAAAGGCTAGCTAATGTTCGAAGAATAGTGCAAGAAGCTAACGGCAATTAATTGTTGACAAAACTTGAGCGGAAGTTGAGAATGTCCTTATAGTATCCGGAACATGCGCAAAGAACTTGATAAAAGTGAGGATGCAAAGAATTTGTATAGTAATTGAATACTTTAAGAAGTACATTTATTGTTTTTAAAAATGAAGCAATTAATTTGAGTGAATTAGATATTTCAATCAACAAGTGCTACGTGTATTCAATTGTCAAAAAAAAAAACAAGTTCTTACATTGAGAAATTAAAATTTGAACTGCTAAAAATACTAACACTTGTGTCGTATAATGCATTAAACATTCAAAGAGCAGAAAGAGCAAAAAAAACCTCTTTAAAAAGGGATTTAAACTTTTACAACAAAAAACTGATGTCATAAAAAAAATTGTATTTTCTGACAGGAAAAGACCGTCTTAACCGACAGATACTTCATCTTATAATAAACATCAGAAAATAAATGGCGAGTGCATTTTTCCTCAATTATTACCAATCAAATACCAGAGATGACAGCATATCACAATATCAATCATTTTTAAACAGACTCCGCCAATGAATGAACTGAACCCAACAATCAGATACAAAATCCTGCAAGGGATGTTTAACTTCCCGTGAACCAAGATGTGAATCAAGTTTGTGATCATTCGATTTTAATGTATCAAGTATGTGTCCCTTAAAAAATTAATGAATTTTTTGTTCTTCTTTTAAAGGACTATATTTGGTATGGTCAAATATCTGCCCCCAATTTTAACCATTTTTTAATAGTATCGTCAAAAATAAAATCTTCATAAATCATTGTACAGAAGATGCGTATCACTTTAATCTTGATTTTAGTCATCATTTCTCATTCGCTGTTTATCTTTGATGTCACCTAAATGACCCCATTCCCGCAATTTTGCAAACAAATGAAAATATTGTCATTTTTTCTTTATATTTTGCATTCGGAAGTATAGATCGCCGGTCTGCTTAAGTACGATTTTAACATATGTTTTTTAAAGTCTTCCGTTTCCACCGCGACAAAAAAAACCTTGTCTCCACGAAATCTCAGAAACTGTTAATACTTGAACATCCAAACCTTGTGGGATGATAGACCTTTGTCTGTAAATGTGTTTAAACTATCTTGTTTTGTTCGGCGTAACTGCTGGTCGTCACCGGAAGTAATTAAAAAAAATTTCTTTACGTATTTAAGTTAATTTACACAAAATGAATATATTAATATAAATCCTTACATATGTCATCTATGCGATGTTAAATAATTAGAAATATTCTACTTCCGGTAAGATATCTCAATTATCTTAGGTAGCCTTTTTTAAACAAATTTTGTACCCGCGAGATCTCAAAAACTGTTAGAGATCAAGACATGAAACTTACATGGATGATAGACACTTGATTGAGGATGTATTTAACGGTTTAATTTTGTCGACCGTTACTTCGGTCCTCAGTGGAAGGGTTAAAACAAATCAAGTTTTTTATAAGTTTAACTGTTTTTCTTGGACAATTTGAGTTATTTTTGATGAACAATAATGTATCATTGGCAAAGATACAAAAAATCCTGACTTTAATTTTCATTAATCATTTCCGTTTGTCCGTTTCCTGTCCCGAGACAAAAACCTTGTCTCCACGAGATCTCTAAAACGGTATAGATTTGAACAACCAAACCTTGTAAGATGATAGACCTGTGTATGAACATGTGTTTACACTATTTTGTTTCATCCGGCGTAACTTCCTGCCGTTATTCATCATGGAAGTAACATTTCAGTAATACAAATACAATAGGTCATCTACACATGGGTAAATAAACGAAAAAATTCTACTTTCGATGAGATATCTCAATTTTTGTCATTTTGTTTTGTTTAACATGGAAATAATTACTGGAAAATTCCTTCACAGTAAATATTATATCCATTTTCTTTTTAAAAGAGGAATGCAATTTTGTTTAGAGATTAATACATGAAGAACGGAAGACCTTTTTGATGCTACAGCAACAAGAGTCTAGTTCTTCATATAATTATACACATCATACTAAAAAATGGTACTTGAGCAAGCATGCGTTCTGTGTTTCCCAGTCAAAAAAACCATCAGAAAAAAAAACATATTTTGCTACAAAACATGAATTTATCAAAACAAGACAATCTTTATGACGTCATTTCTACATTATAACGTCACCTTTTACACACTTATTTTCAATATGATTTCAACTATCTTCCACCTTATTTTTTAAAGCTCTAAGTTTTGGGGCCGAAAAATGCATAATACCGCACATAGCCCTTTAGCGAATCCATTTTGTGCTCCTTCAAATTCAGTGCATCAATATTGTGCCCCTGCAAACTCATAGAATTCAGATTGTGCTAGAAAGAATTAGGGGGGGGGGGGTTGTTTCGATGCAAATACAGCTTTTTGTGCTATGGCTAAAGTAGATCTCAAAACTTTACAAAAATATGTGATGAAAAAAAATATATGAGTTAACAAAAATCATCGAAAAAATGACAAAGAAAACTATTCAGGAATTCATTAGGTTTGTAATAGATGACAAACAAGTTGATAAAACAAGATAATCAACGGTCTTGATTGATATCATCATTTCGTAAGTTCTACGATCGATACAACGACCTTGTCAGCAAATACAATCTTCCACTAGGTCAAATGCAGACTAAAGTTTTTCATACTTATTGTTAGGCCATTATCAATCAACAATTGTGTACGGATTTTTCCGCTTTCCCCATTACGACAAAGAGCACATGGCGGGTGTGACTGGTCAGCAGAGGATGTTCTCTCCTCCATGGCACCTAATCCTACCTCGTATTTTTGTAGAGGTCCGTGTTTGATCTGCTCCTGTTTTGTATTTTTCCTTTGTACTTTTGATTTTGGAACACTGTTATTACACATTTCTCTATAAAACAAATTATTACAATAAAATATATACAGAGTTTTTAGATATAATAGAATATTTTATTTCAATCATAAACAGGTTAGTCTACTGTTGGTTTAAAAAGAAAAACAATAATAATTCTCGTAATTGCTAATTACATTAAATTACCTATCTACAAGCATCATTAAAAAAGACTGTTGCGGATAAGATTTGCCGGCTTAATATAAATTCTTTATTTCTAAATTTTCCATAGTGCCCTGTATATGTAGCATATTTTAAAAACATCTAAATAATCACCATACATTTACTAAATCTAAATGGCAAATTCAGTATTAGGATCCAAAACTCTAGACAGAATAAGTTCAAAGCTTAGTAAGGACTGTTGACACTATGCCATACAAATATCTCTTCATACTGCTAGAGGGGCCACAATCTCCAAAACATGATTTGGTCACTAAACTATGGCTGTAATTAGTCAAAAATCAATGCAATCGCTCGCCACGTAATACAGAAAATGTTTACTTTGACATCAAATAAAGCAACAGGTTAACCAAAAAAAAACCAGCTTTAAAGTCATCCAAATACAACAGTATTTAACATGAACAACTTGCTTATTGCGACGCAATTATTAAACTTTGACGTATTTAATTTGTAATGAGAGTAGTATCAAACAAATTCTCTGACACAGATTTTTTTTATCTTTGACATTTTACCATATAAAACTTATTTATATAGCATTAAATTGAATAATTATTTATCTTGTTTTAGCCCACTTTTTAATTAATTTTAATTAAGTTTCATTTTTTATTTAATTTTATTACATTGATCGTAAGTTAAGGAAGCGTATACGCAATGTAACGTCTGTTACAACGCACTTTGAAAAATAACGCACTTTGATTTTTTCAAAGTGCGTTAATTTTGGGAACAGTTAAAGGTGCTTTGAAAGAATTTTTTTCAAAGTGTTCGATATTAACGCAATTTGAAAAAAAAATTGTCATGATACTTCTATATACAATAAATGACTGTTTAAACCTTGTTTAGCTCAAAGGGATATATTTTAAAAAGAACCAAGTTCATTCTCAGCTAACTTGATAAACAGTTTCCCGATTAGATTTTGTTCATATTTATTTATTTATTTTTTATTCATATTTTTACATATAAAGAACAACTCGGAAGTTTTGAATTATCCAAATATGACATAAACTGCATCGCCTAGCAACTGTCTTTTCCTTTCTTTTGTATGCAGCAAATTTACTTCTTTTCTGGTAATTTGAGCTATGCCAGAAACGAAAATGATTTATGTCTATTAATTTCGGAGATCAATGCATAACATATTTCAACTTGCTTCGGTTGCATGTGCTTATAACAAACATTGTGTAAAAAAGGATACGTTAGTTATCAAAAACAATATGGTCTTTTGGAACATCAGTGCGAGAGAAAAAAACCATACGCCCTAATGCTTATTTATTTTTATTTTATAACTATTTATTGGTTGTCAATGTAACTTTTTTTTAATATGCAGTGAATTATTTTTATGTTGAAACACTTCCAGAATCTTTAGCATACCATTAGAGAAATTATTGTTTGGCCAGCTTGTTATTTTTTCAATATCTCTGTTCTTAATTTAAAATGAAGCGTTTTTCTTTTTTCCGTTGCTGAACATCATAAGTAAGAAGGAATGATGAAGGGTAGGAAACCTTCTTCCTGTGATCAATTAAATGCTATACTGGTAATTGACCTGTATCACTGGTTAAACCACACCCACACCCCGTTCTCAAAGACGGTAAATGAGATTTAATAGTGTTAACAAATTCAACATACAATGTGTCCAAGAATATCTGATACCATTTGAAATTCATATAAATTAAATAATGTTCGGCTAAACCTTGTAAATTGTAACTGAAATAAAAAGTAAAATAGTCAAATTTTTTTTCATTACAGATTTTTAGCTTAATCCTGTGGTTTAATTGATATTTGAGGGCATAAATTTTCATGGATTTAGTGGAAAATCACAGTTTCAAGGATACAAAATTTTCCCAAAAAAAAGTTTGAAGAAAAATGTGCTTTTCATTGAATTATGATGTCACAAAGTTGCATCATATTGTTTTGGTTGAATTGAATTTTATTCAAAATTGACTGAACAAGAGAGCAGGCATATTCTGTTTTTAACCTGTATTTTCAAACACAGATTCCAGATATAGTTGCAACATATTCTTGAAATAGTGAGAGGATTTGAGAGAAAGGGATCCGTGCAAATGGGATGTTGTGAGGAAGTTTACTCATCCAAATGACGTTGTTGTTGATAAAAATGACGTCATTTGGACACACTCTGATTTTTGTTGTGGTTTTATAAACAATGCTCAGTTTGTCAGAAGAATGTTTGTGAAATTTGCTGAGTGAAAATTTACATCATTTACATTTATAAAAATGTGTTTGCATTTTGTTGGTTAAATGTAATCAAAAGTTATTTAAAACGCAAATGGTATCAGATATTCTGGGACACCCTATACTATCAATAAATTAGAAATTCAATTCCAGAACTTGTGATTTATGCACATTTTTTCAAAGTGCGTTAAGTGTCTCGTTAATAAGTTCATTTTGATGAACCTTTATAAGGCACTTTGATTTTTTTTTTTCAAAGTGTGTGAACTTGGTCCCAAATTTAACGCACTTAAAAGCATTTTTAAAGTGATTTTTTTTTTTCAAAGTGCGTATTTTTTTTTTTCAAAGTGCGTTGCCACAAACGTCTTATTCAGACGTTGACGTAAAAAATCGTAAAACTTGGTAATTGTTTTGATTCAAATCAAAAACATTACTTTTCCTGTTATTAGATGTCAATGCATTATAATTAAGTGGTACATTACAGCCACTTTAGGTAATTATCACTTTATAGCTTTAAATAGCTTAGTACGAATATTCCTTAATAAAAAAAAGTCTACCCCGATTGTTCCTACAAAAAAATAACTATTTTAGTTAAAGGCACAACATTCTACTTTCATAAAAATACTTTTAGAACCATGTATTCTCCTTGATCAGTTAGTTATTCATCGAGTTCTCAAACATACTTCCTTAAATTTTATGCAATTTTGAGAAGTAACGGCATGATGCATTAAAGAAATACTTGTTACAGGTAACCAAAAGCACTCTTCAAGCGAAAGACAGTTCAAACTATCAATTTGTATTAATTTACGGGATGGTGTTGTTCTATAG
Source organism: Magallana hongkongensis (assembly GCA_016163765.1). Taxonomy (NCBI): domain Eukaryota; kingdom Metazoa; phylum Mollusca; class Bivalvia; order Ostreida; family Ostreidae; genus Magallana; species Magallana hongkongensis. The sequence continues at coordinate 58,870,030 of WFKH01010211.1, read as the reverse complement.
TCGGATTTTTATATTGTAAATAACGACCGAGGAAAGTCAGGTCGAGAAATAAAAGCATTATTACATACCTTTAAGCGAATATTTCATAAAATCATATTATCTTGTTAAATTCTTAACAAACTTTACAAAAATACTTATTATAATTAGATGTGTAACTGTCGAGCCTCGACCAGGCGTCTCGGTCCGTGCTCGGGTCACCCGAGTTTCATTAGGAATACAAACGAAGAGTAAAATAGCACTTGCCAAGTGTCTCTAGAATGAACTAAAAAGCTATAATTCAATATATACAGATATAGAAACCACTGTCTTGTAGTTATTTCCAATATATACAAATATATATAAACCACTGCCTTGTGGCTCTTTCGATGTTTGCCAACAGCCATTGCCACCTGGCAAGGCATCTTGTCACTCAGCCACTTGGTTATGCAACTTGGTCAATCAATCTGGCTATGCCACTTTGTCTATCAGTTTGTCACTCAGAATAGAACCTAACTGATCAACTTTAACATAGTAAAGTTTCTATTCCAGATATCAACTTACAGAATTCACGGCTGTGAGATTCTTCTACACAGTAATCAGTATTCGCACTAGGGAGTACGTCACATATGAGTCTTCTATTCAGACCATACAACCAGATTGTGACACCATCTGGCTCTTAAATCAAATGCACTATACCTCACATAAGCATTTAAGGACAGACAATCATACTTTTTCGATTTATAAGTCTATCTGACTAATAAGAAACTACAATAACTGTTTTTGTTGTATTGTTTTCATAAAATAAAAAACTTGAATAACTCTTTTAATCATTTGACTTAATTACACTATTTACAAAAATTACTGATAATAAAAGAACAAGCAAGGGAAGATAACTCTTTCAAATGTTTCAGATGTCTGATATTTCTTGTATTTTGAATCTGATTACAATTTGCTTTTCGATTTCAAATTTGCAAGACATTCGACTTTCAGTACTGACGTCAATAATGTATAAATCTACGTAATGTATTACATTAAACCTAAACTTATCGAGAAAAGTTTTCTCTCATTTACTTAATTAGTTTTAGGTCTTTGTAAAAGCACAGGATAACACAGTGTTTGATTTCGCGGAATGACTTAAATTTTGTACGCCTCCTTCACAACTTGCGAATATAATGATACAATGATAGTGGTGTATATAATTATCTATTCTATAAATCAAGGCAGTTGTCACTCCTTTCCTGGTCTTTTGTTATCACACGTTACCTTTTCTCAAAGGTAATATTAAAATCATTTGCGTGTGTTACCGTGAAAAGAAAAAAATTCTTTTTTAATATTATTATTATCAGTTTTTCTTTGTAAAATAGAATTAGATCATTGACAAAAGTTGAGGGGAAAGTGATCGTCGCGAGGGGGAACAAATTGGGACGCTTTCTCAAAAGATCCCAGTGACAGTCAGTTTGTAGATCCCAGTGACAGTCAGTTTGTAAATGATCCCAGTGACAGTCAGTTTGTAGATCCCAGTGACAGTCAGTTTGT